>JAVGWX010000018.1:40897946-41239031 GCA_036924085.1 Ariolimax columbianus
AAAAACAATTTGCGTGGATTGTATTCTATTCAGATTTCTTTATGCCTTATATTTTTGTTTCTGTTCATTTATTTGTTCGGTGAGGTTAATCATCGCGTGTGCGTGCGTGTGAGAGGGGGGTGGGGTAGTGTGTGTGGAGAGCGAATTCAAATTTTTAAAACAATGAACTGACTGGATTTTTTGGTGTGGGTAATATTCCGGCGTAAAAATCGTCGCATAGTGGGACCTGTCGTCTGGGATCAAGTGTAAGCGCCTGCATTGGTACCCACATCAGCTCGAAATCGAGGAATAAACTCTTCAGTCGTGCCGAAAAGCAGTTAGCCCTAAAAATGGGATGAAACTCCCTTTAAACCTCGTCTTTTTTTTGTTTACCTACTTACGTACTTTTCGTGTCCAAGCACCACTTTATACAGCGTGCATCCAGTATTCAGCGGCATGGATTGCCTTGTCATTTGCCTCCAATATGTCCCACCTATTGTATGTTTCCTGGATATTGGGGCAGGTCATCAGGTGGTCTGGGTCTTGCATTGCGCCACAGTCACATGTGCCATCATCTGTATATCCCCATCATTTAATATTCCATGGGACCGTGATACACCAGTTCGGAGTCTGTTCAGCGACTTCCATGTCGTGTATGGTAGATGATGTCCGGGGACAGGTTCCTCCGGAGTTCCATCTCTGGGGCCTGTATCAATTCATGCCATTTCTCAATAAGGCGACTTTCAAGGTTTGTCTGTATGGGATGTGTTGATTTTATGTAACTATATCTGGATTTGAGTTTTGTTCTCTCTTATGTCTTGTGCTCTGATGTCCAAACATTGTGTGCCTTGGGTCGTGCTCCTGTTTTTCTCGTTCGATTTCTGCTGCGACGCTTCTTCGAATCTTTGGAGTTTGCTATGCCAATTATAGGGTATATTTTATCAATGGGGGTGGGTTTTAGGCACCCTTATATTATCCGACCCCTCCTAATTTATTGCTGTTTCAACTAGTTTCGCATGGCCACAGTTTTTCCAGACTGGCGCAGCGTATTCAGCAACAGAAAAACATGTGGCAAGTGCAGATGTCCGAAGAACTGATGGCTGTGCATCTCTCCCCCCCCCCCTTCCCGCATGTTGTGACGGTCAGTTTTCGGGTGATATTATTTCTTGCCTGTATCTCGCGCTTTGTTTCCTGGCAGTATGTTATGTAGGACAGTGCGCGGTCTAACTTCCCACCTAGATATTTGGAACCTGCCCTTGCCACCTTATCTGAAATTTTTATCTTTTGCCTCTCTGTTTCTGAGGTGGTAGGCACATACCTGATTTTTACTGAGATTTGGTTGAAGGGGATATAGTATTCTGCAGGAGCATTGAGACAACTTGACAGTTTATTTGCAATCTCCTCAAACCCTTTTCCCTGGGCAGCAACTGCTGTGTCATCAGCATAGATGAATTTCCTTGTATCTGTGTCCACGGGTTGGTCATTAGAATTTGTTATATAGCATGGACACTTAACGTAACGTCTTTATACTGGTTTAGAAGACTACAGAGTCTGTATACAACCAGTTTCTTGGAAGGCGGATTAACCCATGTGCGAATCCATTTTAATAGACTCAAACACTAGAGCTAAGTGGACCCGCAGCCAGTGTGGCACAGTCTATAGCTGCCTTTAACAAACCGCCTGGGGAAAGGTAAAAATAACTAGCGTTTTAACATAAGTTTTCTAAACTCTTGCAGAAAAAGAGTCTTTAAAATTATAATTAACATCAGTTTTGTAAACTCTTGAATTACCACTATCTTAATAAACAGATGTCCTTTTCATTATTTTAACATCAGCATTGTAGTTCAAGGCTAGACTTTCTGTTACAACTGTTAATAGTAACTAATAACATGTTATCTCAGCATTTATTGATATTTTTGACAAGTGTAACTACATGCAGGTATGTACTTCCTTGTGTCATGCTGTTGTTTTGGTTTCTCCATCTGCTTTCTTGTTTCCCCCAAAGTGACAAAGAATCGTCTGTCCTGCTGGAGACTTTTTACCTGGAAACCTATTCAAACACGCAGGTTACGCCTCCTGCCAGGTAGTCGTAGGTTATCAGTAGCACGTTCGTTATTTTGCAATGTTTACTTCATGTGCCTTGCTTATTTTGGCAAAAGGTCGTTTGAGAATTGGGTAGAAATTCTGTTGCTTTCTATTTTTATAATTTTGCCCAAACTGCAGTTAGCAGCATCATCATCATTATCGTCACAGTCTCTGTAGACCGTGCGTGACGCCCTGTGAGTAGTCTCTCCGGGGCAAAGCCTGGGCGCTGAATATGGAGACCCTGTTCTGCCCAAACTGCAGGATCCCATTCTCAGCCTTGCTGGTGTAATCCAAAGAAATGCAAAGCATGACAATTTGGCACCAGCTCAGCTGCAGGAGCTGCCGAAATGAGTTCGTAATTTTGACACCATCCGCTTTAGGTACTACCACTCCGGATTTTCTGTCTGGGTTTATTCCATTACTCCATAGTTAACAGCATACTCTTATCGATTGTCAACTGCCAATAGTTTTTTAGGTACACAAATGATCTCTGTGGCTTTCGTCAAACTTCAAAATGACTGGGCGCTGGTCTCACCTTCTATGAGACAAGTGAACGCTTCAAATTCGCGGTATTCCAATCCCTACGCTTTCCCGCTTTCGTTTCTTGAGTGACAAGCGCCCTTACTTCTCAGCTATAACGACCTTTATATTATTTAAATATTAATTATTTTATTTTGAAGAAGCGAAAACTCATTTTACATACGGAGTTTCAGCCTCCGCGACCGACAGTAACACACAATTCCGCTGGACTGTAAAGAGTTAATATCGATTTAAAGTAAATAGAGACATAAATATTCAGGCAAATATGAATATGAAAAGGTATTGAACGTTTTGCATACTATTTATACTCGGCTGAATGCGAATATGGAACGGTTGAATGTAGATACGAATTGTAAGTGAGCAGTTGGAATAACGCCGGGTGTTCATTAAGCCCGCTAACATTTTTAATCATTACAATGTAATCAGCTATCGAGTGACGGTTTAAAATGTTAAAAGGTTAAAAGAAAACATGGCATATGCGTTGGGAATAATTAACTCGTTTCAGACCGTCCTAATGTTTGCCGATTCGAGGCTTTCGGGTCATGGCAAGTGTCACAATTCCGTCTGACAAATAGTTATAAGGTTAGTCAGTTCGGAGACTGGTGGTAAATTCTTCTGATCATGTCACGCCACTGTCCTCTGTTAGTCAGTCGGAAGACCCGTGTTGAAGTCTTCTGATTATGTAACGCCACTGTCCTCTGTTAATCAGTCCGAGACCAGTGTTAAAGTCTTCTGAATATGTCACATAACTGTCCTCTGTTAGTCAGTCCGAAGACCAGTGTTAAAGTCTTCTGAACATGTCACACAACTGCCCTCTGTTAATCAGTCCGAAGACCAGTGTTGAAGTCTTCTGATCATGTCACGCTACTGTCCTCTGTTAGTCAGTCCGAAGACCAGTGTTAAAGTCTTCTGAATATGTCACACAACTGCCCTCTGTTAGTCAGTCCGAAGACCAGTGTTGAAGTCTTCTGATATGTCACGCCACTGTCCTCTGTTTCTAGCAGATCTCTCCAGCTTAGTATAAGTCTGCACTCTGTTGTTCTTGTAAGTCTGTGTGATGTAATTGTTTTCATGGACTACCTCTTTCCCCCTTAATTTATTTTTGCATTCTGGTATTTTCAATAGCAAGCCTCCATGTCTCATGTTATGCTCAAGCCAAGATAATCTACCTTCCTGTATACTCGTCATTAGTTGTCTATGTGACCCTATATCTTTAAGCACTTGTTTGTTTGACCTTTTTCTGTCCACCTCACTCTTGGCATCCTGGGATATCACCATATCTCAAAACCTTCTGTCGCTTCACCCTTTTTTGTTGAGACTCCATGTTTCAGAGTCATACAATATTGCCAGCCTGAGAATCCATGTTTCAGAGTCATACAATATTGCCGGCCTGAGACTCCATGTTTCATATAATATTGCTGGCCAGATACGTGTTCAATTTTTTTTTCTCGATGCTCAGTATTATTATTTGTTGTTAGAAGTTTCTGTTTTCAATGGAATGCCTTTTTTTTTTTTTTTTTTGCTACTGCGACCGAAGTTCTAATATCCACCTAACAACGGGCATCATCTGTAACAATTTGTCCCAAATATGCAAACCACTGCAATTGTTGTATGACCTGTCCCTCCATGCTGACATGTCATCTTTATGTTGGTTTGAGTATTACCATTCCTTTTGTTTTACTAGCATGTATCTTCGTACCAACTGCCCTGGCTGTGTTGTTGATCCTGGGGAGTAGTTGTTATGATTTTTCGGTTCCTCTTGGATGACTTGGGAGTCGTGTATCGCAGTGGTTAGCGCGCTGGCTTCGCATCTGAGTGGTCGTGGGTTCATGGCACCGGGGTCAACCCAGCCTTAAATGGGTACCGGTTCAGACCGAGAAGTAAAAGCAGCGAGAGAGAGGAGATGGCTACCGCCCCCCATATAGCCAAGCCTTTGAAATGTGAGATCCCTAACACCTCACACCCCTACGGCAGTTATGCTATGGGTTACTTTACCTTGCTTTCCACTTGGATGACTTGACCCCCTACAAAGTTGATGGCATATTCGTTCTTCAATTATAGTGAAATATTAATAGTAAATCCTCTAGCGAAAGCAAGTCAATACGCGCCACTGGCACAAGAACGAAAACTGCTTATCCCAACGGGGCAGGGACTTCACAATTAACCCCATTAAAAAACTGAACTAAATTAACATATTTCTGTTTTGTTACTCTGTGCTTATTGCAAGCCCTTAAAGAAACACTTAGTGTGCCTAATTGAGTGTGAATTAAGAAAATTGGTCTGCGCCTGGTGCGAACGGACTCTTTTTGTACAGCGTTAAATTAATTGCTTGGATTCATGGGTTACTGGAAGAGTAGGTAGTGGAAGTGGATATATTGATGTCGGATTTAGATAAAATTCGAGAATGGTCTGTAAGCTGGCAAATGGAGTTTAATGTAGATAAATGTACAGTCATCCACATGGGTAGATCAAATATGGAACATAATTACAGAATGGGAGAAAACAATATTAGAAAGATAGATAAGGAAAGGGAGCTAGGGGTTATAATAGATCATACAGGAAAGGTGAGTAAGCAAGTTAAGGTAGCAGTGAAAAAGGCAAATGCAATGTTAGGTATGATAAAAAGAAATATTAAACATAGGAGCAAGGAAGTGATCGTCAAACTGTATAAAGCTTTAGTTAGACCTAGATTGGAGTACTGTGTACAGGTGTGGAGTCCTTATCATAGCGAGGATATAAACATGCTGGAAAGAATACAAAAAAGAGCGACAAAGCTGATAGTGGGATTCCAGAATTACAATTATGAGGAACGACTCAGAAAAACCGGCCTACAGTGTCTCGAAGAGAGAAGAATTCGTGGTGACAATACAGGTTTATAAGAAGATGATCAGAGGAATGGATAAATTAGACTATAACAAGTTTTTTTTTAAATACAGCCACCTACAATAACACGAGGGCATAGCTACAAGCTGACTAAAGAGAGGTCCAGATTAGATATTAGGAAATATTTGTTTAGTCAGAGAGTGGTGTCTGCTTGGAATGCATTGCCAGGCGAGGTAGTGGAGGCAGGGACAGTTAATGCATTTAAGAATAAACTGGATGCGCATAGCTTTTAGAGCAAGGTGATGTAGAAGTAACTGGTTGTATACAGACTCTGTAGGGTCTTCTAAACCAGTATAAAGAAGTTAAGTTAAGTTAAGAGGGACGAGTGATTTACTATACAGAACGAAGGCATTTTGTATACAGTAGAAACACCGTTAAAACGATGTCCTAGTTGTTTCTCTAACCAAATAGAATGATGATATTACCTACGAGACCTTGCATACACGTTCGTGTCGTCCACCGCAAGTGACGATAGCGACAGCGTCAGACTTGTGTATTCAGATGTTACCGCACGTACAGTCCGATACGAGAGCTGCATACTCAACTGTACGTGGGGAATACTCAACTGTACGTGGGGAATACTCAACTGTACCTGGGACAGACTCAACTGTACCTGGGACAGACTCAACTGTACCTGGGACAGACTCAACTGTACCTGGGACAGACTCAACTGTACCTGGGACAGACTCAACTGTACCTGGGACAGACTCAGCTGTACCTGGGACAGACTCAGCTGTACCTGGGACAGACTCAGCTGTACCTGGGACAGACTCAGCTGTACCTGGGACAGACTCAACTGTACCTGGGACAGACTCAGCTGTACCGGTGGAAAGCAGTCTGTGATTGAACTGTTATTCACCCCGTCCTTGCTTGCAGTTCGCCGTTTCTGCACTGCAGCAAACGAGCCTCCTCTGTGAGCACCGTGCTTGATGTAGCGACGTTTGGAAAGCGAGAGTGATATAGAAGAAAGAGGATGGCAGAAAGGTAAGAATGAGAGGAAGGAGAGGAGGGGAGAGTAGAAGAAGTTAGAAGGGAGTGTTGACGTAAGAAAGGGTCAGGAGAAGGTTGACGGGAGAGGAGAATAGAGGGAGGAGGAGAGAAGTGAAGAGTGGGAGAGGAGGGAAGAATGGAAGAGGAGGGAAGAATGGAAGAGGAGGGAAGAATGGGAGAGGAAGGGAAACGAGGAGAGGAAGGGAAGAAATGGGAGAACGGGGAGAGGGGAGGCGACAAGGGAAAAGAGCGAAGAGGAGGGAGAAAGGAGAAGAGGGGGAAGGGAGAGGAGGGGGAAGGGAGAGGAGGGGAGTGGGGGTAAGGAAAGGAGGGGGAGAAGGGAAAGGAGAGGGAGAGGAGCGGAAACGGGTTTAGGGGGAGAGTAGAGAGGAGATGAGAGTGGGAGAGTGATGAAGGTAGATGGCAGAGAGGTAAAGGAGAGAGAGAGGGCAGAGGAGAAAGAGAGTGAAAAGTGAGAGAATGGGGATATGGGTAGAGGGTAAATGAAGAGCGAGACGAAAGGAAAGAGACGAAAGTTGGAAGACGAAAGGAGGGAGGCGACAGGGGGTGAGGCGAAAAGAGCAAGCCATCGGGGTAGAGAACAAGAGTGGGGGTGGGGGTGTGAGGGGAGAAAATGTATGAACCCAATTTGAAACGCCGGCGGACCGCACAGGACTCAACTTGTTGCAGCCGTTTCCCTCGGCTTAGGATTCCAACACATCTTACCCTTAGGATTCCAACACATCTTACCCTTAGGATTCCAACACATCTTACCCTTAGGATTCCAACATCTTACCCTTAGGATTCCAACATCTTACCCTTAGGATTCCAACACATTTTACCCTTAGGATTCCAACATCTTACCCTTAGGATTCCAACATCTTACCCTTAGGATTCCAACATCTTACCCTTAGGATTCCAACATCTTACCCTTAGGATTCCAACACATTTTACCCTTAGGACTCCAACATATCTTACCCTTAGGATTCCAACATATCTTACCCTTAGGATTCCAACACATGTTACCCTTAGGATTCCAACATCTTACCCTTAGGATTCATACATCTTACCATTAGGATTCCAACATCTTACCCTTAGGATTCCAACACATTTTACCCTTAGGATTCCAACATCTTACCCTTAGGATTCCAACACATTTTACCCTTAGGATTCCAACATCTTACCCTTAGGATTCCAACACATCTTACCCTTAGGATTCCAACACATCTTACCCTTAGGATTCCAACATCTTACCCTTAGGATTCCAACACATCTTACCATCTATTCCTGGAATATTATTTTGGATCATCACTCTGGATTCCCAAGCACACACATATACTACATACTGATAGGAGTGAAATTTTGAAGTCCATCGATGACAGTTCGTTAGATGACGACGGGCAATAGATGAATCATCATTCTACAGACTGCTGATATGCGATGTCGAACGAGGTTCGAGCTGACTGCGACGCAAGAGAGAACGGAGCATGTGTGTGTAGAACCAGCGAGCTGCAGGAACTATTAGTATCCAGACCCTTCAAAATTTACCGAGCGAGACTGAGTACCTGTGTGTATGTCTGGAAGTGAAGTCGATTCTTTGAACCAGAACAGGACCAGGAGGAAATATCACATGAAACATATGTTGACCTCATTATACGACATGCAATTACACATGTGTTAACATTATACGATATCATTGCATGTCGGTTAACGACATTAGCGTATGTGTAATTGTATGTAGTACGAGGTTAACAAATGTGCAATAGTATGTCGTATAATGAGGTTAACATTTGCGTAATAGTATGTAGTTAAATAAGGTTAAAGTACGTGTAATTGTGTATAGTGTGAGGTAAACATGTTAACCTCATTATATTACATACAATTACACACAGGTTAACCTGGTTATACGACATACAATTACACATATGTTGATTTAGTAATTCAACATACACTGACACGTATTTTAACTTCGTTATATGGCATACAATTACACACATATTAATCTCGTTATACGGCATACAATTACGCGCATGTTTACCTCTCCACATAACATGAGCTATCAGTGCTAAAACTCGTCAACCAAATGACAGATGTGATGTTACCACAGCCTACCATTTGCCCTGGACATGTACGTGTCAGGTTTTCATTACAAACCTTTCAACCTTAACATGTCCCCTGTCAAAATGTGAGCTCAGGTAAAAAATATGTGAGGTATCTCTCAGGCTTAATCGTCGTGTCACTTTAAATACAGGAGCAAGTAGGAGATTAACACAGAACAGACAGGGACAATGAAAATCAGCACAAAGAGTAGATACTAAATATTCCGGTGAAATGCACATAACTTAAATATTCAGGTTAAAAGCACATAGAATTCAAATACTTGGGTTGTGTTCACACAAGATGGAAAGATGGACAAAAAGTTGAAATCAAGAAAACAAATACGGTTTATTACTTCTAACGCCATTATTAAGACACAGACACATGCCAATGGAGACACAGAGACAGTATATAAATAGCAAATTTATACCAACTCTCTGCTACCAACGTCAGACATGGATTATCAATAAGACAAGAAATAAAATTCATGTTCTGCAAAATGAGATGTTTGAAAAAAGCTGTCAGGAACACATGAATGGACAGAGTACAAAATGAATAAATCAGACAGATAGTGGATGGAACATGGTGCAACGATTACATGGAAAGGCAGAGAACAAAGTGGATCGGTGACCTGACAGGAATGTAGCCAAATCTACCAGATGTGCGGATCTACAACACCACACAAGATGGTTATATGGCAAGTGGGAGACAAATAAGAGGATAGATAGGCGGTGTAAGTAAAATACTGAAGAAATTCGGAGCAACAGAAGCATTGCCAACACATTTGGTACAAGAAAGAAAACTACGTCGTCTAACGACACATCAGCAAACACAAGAAAACTACACCTCCCCAAGCCGTCTAACTACTGATCTCACACACAAAAGAAAATTACACCTCCCCCAAGCCGTCTAACGACTGATCTCACACACAGAAGAAAACTACACCGCCCAACAAGTGGATAGGTGCAGAATCAGTAAAAGAGACAAGTAGGACTCAGAGCAGATAATTAAGAAATACTGAACGTCCAATGCCAGCCCAACAACATAAATGAGCGAGGGGCAACCTTTAAACTTTGCAAGACTCTCAAATGACTAAGATCCGTTCAGCAAACCAACTATTATCAATGTGGACTATCAATGAGTGAGATTGTCGCCTTGACAAAGTAGTCGCTGAGCATCTGCAGCTGAAGTGGCTAAAGCATGGGGGCGCGGGATGGGAGAGGAGTATAGAGGCACATATGGCAATCATGTATGCCCTTCCGGACAAGCTAATTTGGAGATACCAATAATCTCTGGTGGATTGACAACTGCATTCTTTAGATATTGTCAGAGGAGAAGAAACTTACGAATTGTCAGGCAAATCAAACTGATCAGACTATGTTAGGGTCAGGTGAAATATACTGATCAGAATTATGTTAGTCAAGGACAGGCAAAACATACTGATCGGACACCAACAGACTATGTTAGGGCCAGGGGAAACATACTGATCAAAATTATGTTAGTCAGGGCCAGGCAAAACATACTGATCAGACAATGTTAGTCAGGGCCAGGCAAAACAAACTGAACAGACAATGTTATTCAGGGTCAGGCAATATATACTGGTCAGACTATATTAGTCTGGGTACGTAGCAAACATACTGATCAAGACCCCCATCTCACGTCCATGCTGTTCTCCCTGAAAACTTACGAGGTGGGGGATCGACGTGATCCCTGTAGTTGTGATCGTGACGCAGATGAAGCCAAGCATAGCCCAAAATTCCGGGAGTACTCCAGTCTACCATCGGCAAGTTCGGGATGTTCAGAATTCTACTACAACCCGCCACTTTCTTTTCAAGGCGCGTGAAAGAGTAAACATAATCAACGTTGACATCATCGACAACAGCAGCAACAACAACAACAGATATATTCAAGTTTATGTCTGAAAGAACATGGCGAAGAAAACAAAGTGTCATATTCAAATAATCGATACATACATATGACGTAACGTTCCACGTGACTGACTGACGCAGTAAAAGAAAGCTGTTGCTGCACGTTAGCATTTCGCTACTTCATTCAAACAAAAGGTCTTGGCAACAAACACTTTAGTACGAACACAACTAACTCTACTTTTTCGCTCCCATTCTATAGTGGGACGTAGAACTCTTTTTACAAGCTTTTATTTAACTTTATTAAATTTGGACGAATCCTAGAATGACCTACCAATAACGACAATACATTATTTATTGAACTTGAGATGTCCAGCTCTATGGCAGTGTCGACAGCCTCAGGATGACCGCCGCTTTTTTCGAAAAAATAATGGTTACTGTCTGACTGCGTACGAAGAAGAAGAAGAAGAACTTGAGATGTCCGTTTACGTGAACATCTATTTTTCCTATTTTAACTACCTTCTCCATAGTCTAGAGAGAAACAGTTTTACACAGCCTCTACTAGTGAAATATGTTTATCTGTGAAATTATGATGGATTCCCGAATAATAGTAATAATAATGTTCCTTTAGGCATGAGTGGCCTGTTGTGTTGATCAATCAATGCCATAGCCGTTTAAATGTGAAGGTCAGTCCCATGCAACAATTGCCGTCGGGGATGAAGATAGCTCTTCAGTGACTAAGCCGCAGCCTATGTGAGGTGCGCTGGCCAGTTCGCTTTCTCGATGATGTTGTTACCTTTCCGAACTCATACGTCATGTACCCATTTACTGTTGGGTCGACTGGATGAGCGATCTTACCAGGCACAAACAACGGCTCGGACTATTTTTTGTCTGTGCGTCCGTGAATTCGAACCCTGCCACGCTGTAATCCCCGCCTAGCAAGCCAGTTCACATTCGACTAGGCTAGCCGCTTCACGTACTTAATCAGAAAAGGACACTTCAAGTTGCAATTCTCTTTGAACTAACAATAAAACCAGCACAAAAATTAACTCGCTGCTCTGGCAGACTCGCTGCCTGTCCAAGTGCTTAAAAAAAAAAGCAGTCCAGTGGATACCATCCCACGGTGACATTCCAGGCAACGAGGAGGCGGACAGACTCGCCAGAGAGGGAGGAATGCTGAAGCAGAGTGAAACAGAAATCCCATACAATGAGACTAAAGCATTCATCAGGGCATCGTACAGTGCAAAATAGAAAAAAGACCACCCTGGCCACATAGACAGCGGTGCCTACCATCAACTCTCCAGGCGAGACCAGGTGATCATTCTCCGGCTACGCAAAGGACATAACAGACTTAGATGCCCTCTGTTCAACAGGTTCAAGTTTGGCACCACGGACCTTTGTGCCTGCGGCATAGCCCCCATGAAGGCAGAATATATTTTGCAGTCCTGTCAACTGTATACCGACAAAAGAAGTAGCATTTGGCAACAGCCAGTGTACTTCCACGAGAAGCTGTGCGGAAGTGTACTGAGCCTTGAGTCGACTGCCGCCTTCGTTAGAGTCATTGTAAGTTGTGGTCTGAAGACGAACAAGGAAGAAGAAGAACTAACAATATCCAAGAACTAACAATATCCAGGGATGAGGCCCTACGCTTGTGGTTTCATGGTGAGTGTGTCGATCGAGGTATATGCGAGCTCCTTGAGCGGAACCGATTACTCTGTTTCCTTGGAAAAGCGGTGGTCAGAATTTTAGGCATTAGTCAGGGTGTGAGTGATGTTTCTTGGCCAAGCTGCTAAGTTGCTAACTTGGTGAAGTTGCTAACTTGGTCAAGTTACTAACTGGTTTTTATCCATTATTGACCTATGTGTAAACAACCGGCGCTGTCAGCAAAGAGGGTGATGGGTGCCACTCTGGTGAAGTTCGTCTGCACTGGACGGATACGACACAGGATAGCCGAAATACTATTTCAAATAGCCGATGATTGTCATGTTAATCGAAGCGAAAAACTTCACAAAATGAACAAATCAAATGGAAAAATGCATCACGTATCCGTGGACACAAGCTCAAGTCGTTGACTAGCGTAAATCCCAGTCAAATATGTGGCCTGGTGGCATCCATAATGGACTAAAACACGATAGCAAAGTTAGACCCACGACCTGTGTTAGGCGCCATCTTTACCCAACGACCTACCAAGAACGCGAATATATATGCCAATATACAATATATATCAATGCATATCTTGAACAAACCTACGTCCCATGCCCAAATTTCCTCCAAAGTCCCATCTAACGAAATGCATGGCACGTTATTCTGTGCCCCTCTCTGGTTCATGTAACAATGACTGCACCAACACTGCACCAACACTACACCTGTAGCAAATTCAAGGCCGCGAGTATACTGCCAGCATTGTTCAATTATCCTTTCCACTTTCATTTCATGAGCAAACTTGGATCGAATGTGCACACTGAAAAAATGCTAATTGCGTGGACATTTTTTAACATTGTTACATCAAACTAATGTCGTAGCCACGATGCAGACGTCAGAGTGGAAGAGCGGTACTGTGTTTGTCTCTCGCGACAAAATGTCTGGGTTTTATTCTGTTTCCACTCGGTCCATTCTACCCAGCTGTAAATGTATACTGTTTATTGCCGAATAATGAGATCAAACAGACGAATGAGTCTTAGCTTTTAGTAAACCTTCTCACTCTTAGCTTTTAGTAAACCTTCTCACTCTTAGCTTTTAGTAAACCTTCTCACTCTTAGCTTTTAGTAAACCTTCTCACTCTTAGCTTAAGCAAACCTGTCACTCTTAGCTTTTAGTAAATATTCTGTCACTCTTAGCTTTTAGTAAACATCCTCCCACTCTTAGCTATTAGTAAACCTTCTCACTCTTAGCTTAAGCAAACCTGTCACTCTTAGCTTTTAGTAAACATCCTCTCACTCTTAGCTTTTAGTAAACATCCTCTCACTCTTAGCTTTTAGTAAACATCCTCTCACTCTTAGCTCAAGCAAACCTGTCACTCTTAGCTTTTAGTAAACATCCTCTCACTCTGAGCTTTTAGTAAACATTCTCTCACTCTTAGCTTTTAGTAAACATCCTCTCATTTTTACCTTTTAGTAAAGATTCTCTCATTAGCTTTTAGTAAACTCTCTTACGCTTAGCTTTTTAATAAACACACACTTTCTCTCGCACTGGCACTCTTAGCTTTTAGTAAATATTCTCTCACTCTTAGATTATAGTAAACTTCTTTTAGACGGGCGGGCAGGCAGGCCAGACAGACAGAGAGCCAGACAGAGTAGACAGACAGACAAGACAGACAGACAAGACAGACAAACAGACAAACAGACAAGACAAGACAGACAAGACAAGACAGACAAGACAAGACAGACAAGACAGACAAGACAAGACAGACAGATATATAAGACAGACAAGACAGACAGACAGATAGATCAGACAGACAGACAAACAGACAGATAGATCAGACAGACAGACAAGCAGACAGGCAGGTAGACAGACAGACAGACAGACAGACAGACAGGCAGACAGATAGATAGATAGATAGAAAACATACTCACTGTTAAATGTTACTGTATCCGTATTTGGTCTCCACAGTAACACAAACTCTAAAATCGACAATCTATTCGTTATACGCACCACAGAGTGGAAAACTAAAAATCGACTAATCCTTTGTTTCTCTGTATCACATTTCTACAGTGCGATATATCAAATATCCACTATTAGCCTGCTATTCGTACACATTTCACACAGTGAGAAACGAACATCTACTTCTTAAACTGAACAATAAAAACACAATCGGTTAGGAGTAGGCAAAAGTAACAGCCACAAAGCCGTTGACACACTAACTTCGACTGGGCGCAATAAATCAATAATGAAACGTGTTTCCAGTGTGGTAGTTTTCCCCCAGAGTGACAGATTTCAAATCACTCAGTTGATCTCCCCTGTCACAGGGTTTTAGCCCGAAAGTATTTGAATATACGTGGTGAAGTAAAGCGTGTCTTAAAAGTTGGGACGGACTGAATCTGCATGGACAATCTGAAAAAGGCGTGCAAAGTGCGTACTGTCTACTATGAATGCTAACAGAGTTGTCATTGGTGTTGAACGTGAACTTCTATCCTGGGGGACGGCTGGGGGGAGATGGCAGAGGCGTTGTTGCTAGGTTATAACACTTACAGCTAGATTGGGTTTCCAAGAGAGCTCTGCGTGTGTGATAGGCGAGAGCAAGTTCACTGTGCTACAGAGGTTGTGCTATAAGAGGTGACTAACATAGCCATTAACGTTACTTAAGGGAAGGGAAACTCTAGGGCAAACATGCAAAAGAACGTTGTTGTGTTCGGTTCCTAAGAACCGACATTACTGCAGTCCAGGCATACTGATAGGTGTTCAGTCTGTGTGAGTGAAGGGTGGGGACACTGATGGTTCCTGCTGCTCGCTGGTTATACACCGTTCTGCTCCGTCCTCGATTGTGTTCCAGTCAGCTCTAACCTCGTTCAATATCTTAACTTAACGTCTTTACACTAGTTAAGAAGACTCTACATTCTGTATACAACCAATTTCTTGGAGTGTGGCTTTTACCGATGTGCGAGTCCATCTTAATAGACTCAAACACTGGAGCTAAGTAGACCCGCAGCCCGTTAAGCGCCTTCTATAGCTGCTCTTTAACAAACAACTTGGGTATATTTTTAATTTAAATTTTGTCCGGGAAGCGGTTGTAAAGCCTATTCTTTTCAATTTCTAACAGTCAAGGAATTTTTAATGTGCTCCCCCCTGACACGGGAGTCTGATCTCACTACACGGAGATCATATAAATTTTTACCAGAAGATTCACGTGAAACAAATCCCGGTCTTCACTGTGATTCGAACACGCGACCTCCGGCATCTTCCCTGAGACCAACTAGTCCCCCTAATCAAGAATATGCAGTCTAAAAATTGCTGAATTGAAGAATTGCAGTCATCTAACAGACGGTGTGGAAGAGGGCTAACGTCTGGTCAGGCACACCGTACTGATCAGACATTAGCTATGGTCAGGCACACCATACTGATCAGACATTAGCCATGGTCAGGCACACCATACTGATCAGACATTAGCCATGGTCAGGCACACCATACTGATCAGACATTAGCCATGGTCAGGCACACCGTACTGATCAGACATTAGCCACGATCAGGCACACCATACTGATCCGACATTAGCCACGGTCAGGCACACCGTTCTGATCAGACATTAGCCATGGTCAGGCACACCGTACTGATCAGACATTAGCCACGGTCAGGCACGCCATACTGATCAGACATTAGCCATGGTCAGGAACACCATACTGATCCGACATTAGCCACGATCAGGCACACCATACTGATCAGACATTAGCCCCGATCAAACACATGTTAGCCACGGTCAGGTACACCATACTGATCAGACATTAGCCATGGTCAGGCACACCATACTGATCAGACATTAGCCATGGTCAGGCACACCAAACTGATCAGACATTAGCCACAGTCAGGCACACCATACTGATCAGACATTACCCACGGTCAGGCACACCATACTGATCAGACATTAGCCATGGTCAGGCACACCATACTGATCAGACATTAGCCACGGTCAGGCACACCATACTGATCAGACATTAGACACGGTCAGGCACACCATACTGATCAGACATTAGCCATGGTCAGGAACACCATACTGATCAGACATTAGCCACGATCAGGCACACCATACTGATCAGACATTAGCCACGATCAAGACATGTTAGCCACGGTCAGGTACACCATGCTGATCAGACATTAGCCATGGTCAGGCACACCATACTGATCAGACATTAGCCATGGTCAGGCACACCGTACGGATCAGACATTAGCCACGGTCAGGCACACCATACTGATCCGACATTAGCCACGGTCAGGCACACCATACTGATCAGACATTAGCCATGGTCAGGCACACCATACTGATCAGACATTAGCCATGGTCAGGCACACCATACTGATCAGACATTAGCCATGGTCAGGCACACCATACTGATCAGACATTAGCCATGGTCAGGCACACCATACTGATCAGACATTAGCCATGGTCAGGCACACCATACTGATCAGACATTAGCCATGGTCAGGCACACCATACTGATCCGACATTAGCCACGGTCAGGCACACCATACTGATCAGACATTAGACACGGTCAGGCACACAATACTGATCAGACATTAGCCATGGTCAGGCACACCATACTGATCAGACATTAGACACGGTCAGGCACACCATACTGATCAGACATTAGCCATGGTCAGGAACACCATACTGATCAGACATTAGCCACGATCAGGCACACCATACTGATCAGACATTAGCCACGATCAAGACATGTTATTCACGGTCAGGTACACCATACTGATCAGACATTAGCCACGATCAAGACATGTTAGCCACGGTCAGGTACACCATACTGATCAGACATTAGCCATGGTCAGGCACACCATACTGATCAGACATTAGCCATGGTCAGGCACACCATACTGATCAGACATTACCCACGGTCAGGCACACCATACTGATCAGACATTAGCCATGGTCAGGCTCACCATACTGATCAGACATTAGCCATGGTCAGGCACACCATACTGATCAGACATTAGCTACGGTCAGGCATACCATATTGATCAGACATTAGCCACGGTCAGGCTCACCATACTGATCAGACATTAGCCACGATCAGGCACACCATACTGATCAGACATTAGCCACGGTCAGGCACACCATACTGGTCAGACATGTTAGCCCCGGTCAGGCACAACATACTGATCAGACATGTTAGCCACGGTCAGGCACAACATACTGATCAGACATTGGCCACTGTCGGGCAAAATATACTAACCCTCACCTCGACTTTTCCGTAGTCTTCCCTGAAAACGACATGTTTTCATGACAACATGGCTAACAAGATGGGAACTTCACGTGATCCCCGTAGTAATGAGCGACATGCAGATGAAGAGAATCATAGCACAACCGTATGGAGAACCCTGGTCCACCTTCATCAGCACGCTCGGGGTGTGAGGAAAGCTACAACAACCCGCCACTTAACTTCCTTTTCAGGGCGCACAAAGGAGTAATCCTACTCATTGTGAGCATCTAACAACAACAACAAGAACAACAACAGGCGGTCATTGACAGACTTAAGGGGTCACCCTTATCCATACCTAGTGTACCCGGAAATTGTGCTTGTGAACCCTGAACGTCAGATCTTTCCTTTGCCCCGTGATGCTGAATGACCAAGGCAGTAGCTCCACACCAGCACCTCCTGGTTTGATGCCTCCACAACTGTCACCCACTCATACCTTAACCAGCCCTTGTATTCTGCCGAAGCAAAGATTGGTTGGAACGATGTAGTGGTACCCCTTCCAGTCATGACTGACTTTAGGATGAGATGACTTGGAGTGAAAAGAAAAAAACTATGACTTTCTATCTTATATTTCTATTTTATCTATCTATCTATCTATCTATCTATCTATCTATCTATCTATCTATCTATCTATCTATCTATCTATCTATCTATCTATCTATCTATCTATCTATCTATCTATCTATCTTATCTATATATCTATCTTATCTTATCTATATATCTTATCTATCTATCTATCTTATCTATCTATCTTATCTACCTATCTCATCTCATCCCATCCCACCCCATCCCACCCCACCCCACCCTATTCTATCTATCTATCTATCTATCTATCTATCTATCTATCTATCTATCTATCTATCTATCTATCTATCTATCTATCTATCTATCTATCTATCTATCTATCTATCTACCTACCTACCTCTCTATTTATCTATCTATCTATCTATCTATCTATCTATCTATCTATCTATCAATATATCTATCTTCAGTCCACTTATCTCGTTAGTCGTCGTAGGGAGGCGTGTCCTCCTTTGTTTCCCATTTTTTGGCAGATGAAAATCCACCGGTGACTTGCCAGGTCACTCCCAACATCTGTTAGTCCCTGGAATATACGATCGCCTATTTTTGGGACTGGTGGAGATGGAAGCGTACATTAAAGCAAGGTAGACCCGCAGCCTGTCAGACGATATGTATACCGCTCCGCTAAACACATAATTAAGACTTGATCTTATTAGCCATACAGTCCTTGTTTGGTGACATATTGTTTGTAGGGCGAATATCCCTAGAATAATTCGAGTAGATTCTTAGCTTCAATTTTGCCCGAGCAGCTGCCGTTAGTCCTATTCTTTTCTATTTCCAACTGCTAAGGTATTTTTAACGTGCACTCCACTGCACACGGGTGTCTGATCTCACTACTCAGAGATCAGGGAAAATATTTACCGGATGATCCACCTGAAAAAATCTCGGTCACCGTGACTTGAACCCGCGACCTCCAGCATCCAAGGCGAACACCTTACCTCGAGACCACTGGGTCCCCCTAGGATGACTACCCCTGTTAAAGAGGTCCCAGATTGCCAACTCACAGCGTCTGTAACTGCTTAAATCTCCATTCTCGTACTGGAACTTACTGTTCTCTATGAACCGCTCTTCTCAGCGACCATCAGCCCTCTCACTCAAACTGAGAAGCTCCAACTAGATACTTCTCTTAGTAGCACCAATCCATCGGTGCCTTGGAACTCTGCTGTAGTGAAGATACCCATTTACAGCTGGATCGACTGGAGGAGCGGTCGTGCCAGGCAAGAACCACTTCCCGGATTTCTTTCTGTCCTTGAATTTTTCTAAGAGTCAAGGAATTTTTAACGTGCTCGCCTCTGAACACTAGAGTCCGATCTCACTACCCAGAGATCATCGGAATTTTTACCTGAAGATTCACGTGAAAAAAATCCAGGTGCATCTTTCTGTCCGTGATCAGCCCTCTCACTCACACTGAGAAGCTGCTACTACATACGTCCCTTAGTAGCACCAATCCATCGGTGAGTTGGAATTCTGCTGTAGTGAAGACACCCATTGTCAGCTGGGTCGACTGGAGCAGTGGTCGTGCCAGGCAAGAATCACCTCCCGGATTTGTTTCTGTTCGTGAATTTGAACACTGGTACGTTGTAATTCAAGTCAAGCAAGCCAGCTCAATATTGACATGTGCGTTTTTGTCAAGGTGGACCAAATGTAAAAACAAATTCCGAGTGGGTTGCCAGGATCTTTATCTATTGCAAAGACAAGAATAGCACCACTCAAATTTTCCGGATGCAGAAAGCATGCCGCAAGAATCGACTAACTATGTGGCATGGCATAACACCGACAGGTATAGGTGGTTTGTTAAGAGCAATATAGATTACACCTATATAGATAGATTAAGAACAGTATAGATTACACCTATATAGATAGATTGAGCAGCATAGATGGCGCCTATATAGATAGATTGAGCAGTATAGATGACGCCTATATAGAAAGATTAAGAGTAGCTTAGATGATGCCTTAATAGATAGATTAAGAGTAGCATAGATGATGCCTTAATAGATAGATTAAGAGTAGCATAGATGACGTCTATATAGATAGATTAAGAGTAGCTTAGATGATGCCTTAATAGATAGATTAAGAGTAGCTTAGATGATGCCTTAATAGATAGATTAAGAGTAGCATAGAGGATGCCTTAATAGATAGATTAAGAGTAGCATAGATGACGCCTATATAGATAAAGAGTAGCATAGATGATGCCTTAATAGATAGATTAAGAGTAGCATAGATGATGCCTTAATAGATAGATTAAGAGTATCGTAGATGACGCCTATATAGATAGATTAAGAGTAGCTTAGATGACGCCTTAATAGATAGATTAAGAGTAGCATAGATGATGCCTTAATAGATAGATTAAGAGTAGCATAGATGACGTCTATATAGATAGATTAAGAGTAGCTTAGATGATGCCTTAATAGATAGATTAAGAGTAGCTTAGATGATGCCTTAATAGATAGATTAAGAGTAGCATAGATGATGCCTTAATAGATTGATTAAGAGTAGCATAGATGATGCCTTAATAGATAGATTAAGAGTAGCATAGATGACGCCTATATAGATAAAGAGTAGCATAGATGATGCCTTAATAGATAGATTAAGAGTAGCATAGATGATGCCTTAATAGATAGATTAAGAGTAGCATAGATGACGCCTATATAGATAAAGAGTAGCATAGATGATGCCTTAATAGATAGATTAAGAGTAGCATAGATGATGCCTTAATGGATAGATTAAGAGTAGCATAGATGATGCCTATATAGATAGATTAAGAGTAGCACAGATGACGCCTTAATAGATAGATTAAGAGTAGCATAGATGATGCCTTAATGGATAGATTAAGAGTAGCATAGATGATGCCTATATAGATAGATTGAGTAGCATAGATGATGCCTATATAGATAGATTAAGAGTAGCATAGATGACGCCTATATAGATAGATTAAGAGTAGCATAGATGATGCCTATATAGATAGATTAAGAGTAGCTTAGATGACGCCTTAATAGATAGATTAAGCGTAGCATAGATGATGCCTTAATAGATAAATTAAGAGTAGCATAGATGACGCCTATATAGATAGATGAAGAGTAGCTTAGATGACGCCTTAATAGATAGATTAAGAGTAGCTTAGATGATGCCTTAATAGATAGATTAAGAGTAGCACAGATGACGCCTATTTAGATAGATCAAGAGTAGCTTAGATGACGCCTTAATAGATAGATTAAGAGTAGCATAGATGATGCCTTAATATATAGATTAAGAGTAGCATAGATGACGCCTATATAGATAGATTAAGAGTAGCTTAGATGACGCCTTAATAGATAGATTAAGAGTAGCATAGATGATGCCTTAATAGATAGATTAAGAGTAGCATAGATGATGCCTTAATAGATAGATTAAGAGTAGCATAGATGATGCCTCAATAGATAGATTAAGAGTAGCTTAGATGACGCATATATAGATAGATTGAGCAGCATAGATGACGCATATATATATATATATATATATATATATATATATATATATATATATATATATATATATATATATATACATTAAGACCAGCATAGATGGCGCCTAACAGGCTGCGGGTCTACTGTGCTTAAGTGTTTAAGTCTAATAAGATGGACTCGCACATCGGTTAACCATCCGCCATGAAACTGGTTGTATACAGAATGTGCAGAGTTTTATAAACAAATATAAAGACGTTGTTAGGGGCCAGTCAGCTACGGTTTAGATTGGTGACCATTTTTTTTCGAGGACTTTCCGTCGCGTGACTTCGAAGTTTAAGATCCGTTCATACAAGTGAAGGGACAACACTACGTTTCTGACTGCAAATGAGGAAGGTGCCAATACGCTTCTGGTCGCTCTGCAGAATATTTCATGTTTCTGGTCCCTACAGCAGGTTTTGGTAAAACGTGAATACGAAATGTTTTAAATTAACCATGCTCCTAATCCTTAAAGCAGCAGATTATCGCAGTGTTAGAGCAGTCGCCTTCCATTGTAAGGGTTATGGAATCAACGCCTGCTACCGGTAGTTCCAGCTGCAGTTGGGTACCTGCACCAACATGCTCCAAGAGGACCCAGAAAATGTGCTCCAAGCGGACCCAGATAACGTGCTCCAAGCGGACCCAGACAACGTGCTCCAAGCGGACCCAGACAACGTGCTCCAAGCGGACCCAGACAACGTGCTCCAAGCGGACCCAGACAACGGGCTCCAAGCGGACCCAGACAACGTGCTCCAAGCGGACCCAGACAACGGGCTCCAAGCGGACCCAGACAACGTGCCCCAAGCGGACCCAGTCAACATGCTTCAAGTGGACCCCACTAACATGCTCCAAGCGGACCCAGACAACATGTCCCAAGCGGACCCAGTCAACATGCTTCAAGTAGACCCCACTAACATGCTCCAAGCGGACCCAGACAACATGCACCAAGCGGACCCAGTCAACATGCTTCAAGTGGACCCCACTAACATGCTCCAAGCGGACCCAGACAACATGCTCCAAGCGGACCCAGTCAACATGCTCCAAGCTGACCCCATTAACATGCTCCAAGCTGACCCCACCAACATGCCCGAAGCGGGCCGTACCAACTCGACCCAAACGGACCCAAACAACATGCTCACAGCCTGATAAGACCAGCAGTGTCTAATATGATATTTCTGAATGTTCCACTTATTTCCGAGAGCACAACTTGATACACAAGCCACTTATAGACTTTTGAACAATGAAGTGGCCGGCGTGGAACTGGTCAGTAGCGTCAATGTTTGTAATAACTTAATTGGCTAGGTCGGCGGTTATACAAATTGGTTGGCCTCCCGAGATCTTTACACTCATAAAGAATTTTGTCACGCCCCAAAAAATTTGTACTTGTTTGAGTTCGCCATATTGATGTGTGATATGATGTCTGGGGGAACTGAGACGCTAGTCCGGTCAGTCACATCATTCTGTCCAGGACGTCACGTGAGGGTCAGGTGTAATGCATTCACCAAGACAACATCTTTCACCCTGGAAAAATATTGTTTTCAAGGCAGAGTGGCTAAGGGAGGTGTGGGTCTACGTGATCCTCGTAATAGTGAACCAGATACACAGATGAAGCCAAGAATAGCACATCAGCCTCAGAGACCCTGATTCACCTTCATCAGCACGCCATTGGTCCAAGGTAGCTCGGGAGCTGAGAGTGAGGTTGATGACCAGCGTAGTTCCTTCCTCACTATAATCGAAATGCAGCGCAAGTTGCATCATCAAGACAAAATCTTCCGATGAAGTCGTCATCATCACGTGCGATGGACAATTAACATTGGAGGAAATATGTTTCTAAATTTAGCGTCCGTATACATTAAGTGTTTACTGAGCACCTCTCTCGAAAATGATTAGCGCGTTTCCTGTGTTCGAAAAGGTGCTCTCCTTCTAGTGAAGTACTGTGTGTGCTGGGCTTGCCACAAGTCGCTATCCCTACAAGTGAACTAGACTAGGCTTGTTTGTGGCCTGTTCATCAGATAAGGCACTGTGTAAACTCGAAGTCGTTTGGTGTAACGACTGTAGGCAGTACAGTAAAGCTCGAGGATCGTATGGTCTTAGATTTCTATCAATGATTTAGGAACTGGCAATTGTCTCGAAGAAGTCGGACAAAACAATCCCAGTTAAGTATGACGTAAGACAGGGATGTGTCATGCCATCCTTGCTATTCAACCTTACAATTGACTGTATACTAAAGAACACGCTTGAGAAAGATCAGAGAGGTATAAGATGGACACCATTACTCATTGTTAGAAGACCTGGATTTTGCAGATGATGTGGCCCTCCTGGCTCACAAATATGAGCATATGACAAGAGTATCAAGCTAGAAACCAATTGTGAAACAAAATCAACGTGACGAAAACTCAAAGTATGATCAGCAGTGCAAACCAACAACCAGTGTCTCTAGGAAACCAACTGTTGGAGAATGTCTAACAGTCTACTTATCGCGGACGTGTGGTATCACTTCAAGGAGGTACAGAAAGTCATCAAACCCTTCTTAAATAAAGCCAGGACTGTCTTTGCAGTGAAGAAACCAATTTAGAAATCTAGTATATAAAGCATGAAAAACTCAACTTCATCATAGGCGTGTCAGTCTCTATAAACCATTCGCATGGCGCCCTGTGAGTTTTGTCCAGCCCTGTCTCCTGTATTTCGAAACTGTCAGCTATGGCTGTAAAGGCCGATCCCGGATGACAGTCTCTGCCAGAGATAATACAACAATTCTGAGGAGGCTAGCTTGCCTGGCTGTTCCTTGATCGCTTCAGTCTTTCTCTTTTCTCTGCAGCCAGAAGGCCTCTCAACAAAGGCCACTAGTGTCGTGCCAGTACTTCTATATCGTCCGCAATTCTGGAGGATGACACAGAATAATACCTAGAGATTCAAATCTTTCCACCATGCATTCCTTCATATAATTATCAGTGTTTTGGGTAGACAAAATATTAAATGACAAATTTCTGCATGATATGCATGTCATTTTTTTTAGAAGGAGAAGATAGAGATGGTTTGGGCATGTCGTGAGAATGAGTGCGGACATACCCGAACAAACAGCACTTACGTGGACACTGGAGGGTAAGAAAATAAAAGGTAGACCAAGACCTACTTAACTTAACTTAACGTCTTTATACTGGTTTAGAAGACCCTGCAGAGTCTGTATACAACCAGTTACATTTACATCTCCTTGCTCTAAAAGCTATGCGCATCTAGTTTATTCTTAAATGAATTAACTGTCCCTGCCTCCACTACCTCCCCTGGCAATGCATTCCAAGCAGACACCATTCTCTGACTAAAAAAATATTTCCTAATATCTAACCTGGACCTCTCTTTAGTCAGCTTGTAGCTATACCCTCGTGTTATTGTGGGTGGCTGTATTTTAAAAAACTTGTTATAGTCTAATTTATCCATTACTTGGAGACGCACGATTGATGAGTTGTGCTGCGCATCTCTGACACGGGGCACTGCGTGAAAAATTGCCTATTTTTGTCCATCTTATCTCACTGTGCCCAAAGGATTCGAATGTTAAATCTGTCTTTCTCTAATGCAATCTTTGTTGTTTTTTCCCACCTCCCACATGGTTCTGACATTACTCGTCTTCCTTATTGATACAACGGAAATCCACAAACCAGATTCCGTGCGGTATTGGCTGGTCCAAGTCATAGATCTCCTTAAAAGGTATTTCTCTTTCATGGTCGGCTCGTTAGAAATGTTGGCTGTTTTTTAAGCCAGAAGATTTTTATGGGGTGGGTGGAGCTGGCACCACGCCCAACCCTCCTCCTTTGTCATCTGGGACTGGAAACTGCCATGGCGAAGTTAGATCAAACTTGTACTTCTTCAATTATCTGACCATTTATACGTGTGTATATATATATATTTTCAACATTGTTATACGGTGCAGAAATATCGACTATGAACAGACAGCTGCAGAACAAAATCGAGGCCCTCGAAATGGGGTTATACAGAAGAATGTGTCGCATGTCATGGAAAAAGAAGTAAACAAATAGCGATGTCTTGGCAAGAGTAGGCATAAGTAGAGATGTTCTGACGAGAGTAGGCCTGGGTAGAGACGTCCTGACGAGAGTAGGCCTGGGTAGAGACGTTCTGACGAGAGTAGGCCTGGGTAGAGAAGTTATGACGAGAGTAGGCCTGGGTAGAGACGTTCTGACGAGAGTAGGCCTGGGTAGAGACATTCTGACGAAAGTAGGCCTGGGTAGAGACGTTCTGACGAGAGTAGGCCTGGGTAGAGACGTTCTGACGAGAGTAGGCCTGGGTAGAGACGTCCTGACGAAAGTAGGCCTGGGTAGAGAAGTTATGACGAGAGTAGGCCTGGGTAGAGACGTTCTGACGAGAGTAGGCCTGGGTAGAGACGTTCTGACGAGAGTAGGCCTGGGTAGAGACGTTCTGACGAGAGTAGGCCTGGGTAGAGACGTCCTGACGAGAGTAGGCCTGGGTAGAGACGTTCTGACGAGAGTAGGCCTGGGTAGAGATCCCCTGACGAGAGTAGGCCTTGGTAGAGAACCCCTGACGTGAGTAGGCCTGGGTAGAGATGTCCTGACCAGAGTAGGCCTGGGTAGAGACCCCATGACGTGAGTAGGCCTAGGTAGAGAACTTTTGACATACATTGTTTGTTTTTTTTAAATTTGCGTTCGCTTTATTTCTATCTTCCCTAAGACGTTGACAGACATTAAAATTAGACAAGTCAAATATTTTTATACATTTAAAATGACATGATACTTGATTGAAAACATTACTGGGGAGAGAGGTTGAAGTTAGGCGGGTAAGACACCGGCAGCGATACAAGCGGGAGAGCAACATCGGAAGATCAACTTGTGGAGAGTGCGGTCAAGTTACGAGATGATATTGAAGGTCCAGGCAGCCTTCGATGCGGAGATGGCACTTAATTGAATTTATTTATGAGGTAATTTTACTTACTATGTTTATCTAATGCCAGCGACGTTGGAATGGAAAACCAAAACATTGTGTAAATAATTTTTTTTGTTTGAACCGTCATTGAAGTGTTTATTCCCATAACTGGGGTCAATCCTGGGATTTGGGTAAGCTGGGGAATAAAGCGTACTTGCCCTTTCAGTCAACAATATGTAGACTAGATTTTCAGATCCGATAGAAAAAAAACATATATTACAGTCAAGGTTGGGTAACTGGGACAATAGTCCAGTCATACACATCATACTGACCAGGACGTCGTGTCAGGGTCAGGCACATCATACTGACCAGGATGTCGTGTCAGGGTCAGGCACATCATACTGACCAGGATGTCGTGTCAGGGTCAGGCACATCATACGGACCAGGACGTCGTGTCAAGGTCAGGCACAATACGCAGACCAAGACCACAATCTCTCTTCCATGTAGCGTTCCCTGGAAACATGCTGTTTTCAAGGCAGCATGTGTGACGAGATGTGGATCGATGTGATCCACGTAGTTGTGAGCGCTACGCAGACGAAGACAAGCATAGGACAACCGCCTGGAGCAACGTGGCCTACGTTCATCAACATGCTCGAAATGTAAGGAAAGCTTCTACAACCAGGGCGCACAAGAGAGTAAACGTACTCATTGTGGTCAGTAAACAAGAACAACAAGAACAACAAGAACAACAAGAACAACAAGAACAACAAGAACAACAAGAACAAGAAGAACAACAAGAACAACAAGAACAACAAGAACAACAAGAACAACAAGAACAACAAGAACAACAAGAACAAGAAGAACAACAAGAACAACAAGAACAACAAGAACAACAAGAACAACAAGAACAACAAGAACAACAAGAACAACAAGAACAAGAAGAACAACAAGAACAACAAGAACAACAAGAACAACAAGAACAACAAGAACAACAAGAACAACAACAGTAGAAGCCTAATGTCCCTACAATAGCATCCCGATTAGTGCGATTCAGATAAGTCTGATTCGTTTGGCATTGTTTTCTACTATGTCTGTACTCATTGAAGGAGAAGGCAAAACGGTCAAGGTCTGTTCCACGGCCGTCGGGGATGAAGATAACTTTTCATGTACTAAGCCACAGTCTATGTGAGATGCGGTGGCAGCTCCCTTCTTTGCTGTTGTCCAACTTATACGTCAGGCACCCATTTACATCTGGTTTGAATAGAGGAGCGGAGGACCAGGAATGAACCACGCTCCGTTTTTTTCTACCTGTCCCTGATATTGAGCGCAGGCGCGCTGTAATCCCAGTCTTAGCAAGCCTGCTCACTGTTGACTATGCCCCACGCTCTAGAGAGGAGGAAAGTAGCCAGTTAAGGACGTCTTGAAGACACACAGCATCCGTCCTGTTATTGATAGCGCCCAGGTAGAAAGGTAGGAATTGGCTAAGATCACTGTGAATGACGTTGCCTGAAAATTGTTTGAATTCTGACTTATCATTATTCAATTATCGCTATATTATTGCCGATCCCAATAATCACAAAATTATTATGAAACCTAATTTGTGTTAAATTATTGTGAAACCAAAATACAACTAAATTGTTTTGAAATATAATAATATTATTATTCTTGTTGCTAATTGTAATTATATATTTTTTACAGTGCTATATTGATATGGAGACTTTAGAAAAACTAGCCATAAAGTTCCTTTTCTGTTTGGTCTGCTATATTTCATAACTAGCATACACTCTTACATGTTCCTGGCCAATCCTGTCATGGTGCGAATTTAAACTGAACGTTTAATATTCTGTCTTGTTTAATGTTGTGATTTGTTACCTGTTTTAAGTCCGTTCTTTCATACTGACGAAGGTCGTTTGTTTTTATTCTTGTGCGGTCACTGAGCCATTATCTATGTCTTTTTAAAATCGACTTTTAACATTGAGTACCGCTGAATTTTCGATTTATGTATTTCTCTGAACTCAATTTTAGTGCCCAGGATCGGATGATAGGACAAAATTCCTGACCTCTGACCTTTTCACGCTTCTGCAGAAAGCCCAGATAAGATGGACAGCATATGAGAACATATCTAGCAATACAAGTCTGATGCTGTCGCCATCTTCGCTTGATATATATATATAAGGGGCGTTCAAGTCAGCCTGGGACATTTTTTTGTAATGAAAGCAAAAAAATCAAGCCTCCTCTTAATCATTACGTGGAGAGTACCTTACGGGGTTGCCAGAAAGAAACTGAGAATGTCCAATTTAGAGACTGCAGACCTTAGCCAAAATTCTCATCCAATAATTCATGTTAGATGGCCACTTGTTAAAATAAACACAACCTGTTTTGCTGAATTCGACAATAACAAAACATTCTTAGATTATGGAAGAAACAATAATCAGATATTGACTTCACCTTCATAAAGACACACAACAATATGACCAAACATTCGCTTGATTAAGACCCACTGGGAACGTGAACAGTGTGGGACTCCGAGACGCTCAAATTGAGAAGCGGTGGGGGTTCTGTATTTGAAGTGTCTCACCGTGGCTCTGCACCACTCACAGGAGAGAAATATGTGATTATGTGAGCGACAATCTGTATGGGATAAGTAAAGTCCGAGTCAGATCTCAAGTTTATGAAGGAAACAGATGTGGTTAATTGAAGGTTTAACTGTGTAGTGACATGTGAAACATTGGACAGACCAAGCGGTTTAGGGGGGAAAATGTGGGTTAGAGATCGACGAAGTAGCAACTGGGTCAGGTCAGATCTGGTCATCCCGTAACCGGTGCAGTTATTGGGGCACATATGAAAACATCCTCACAACCCCAAGCCATCCTTCTCTGGCTGCGGCCGCTATCTGTGCCTCTTCTGGTCCATTCTTGTATGTTGTCTTCCCACCTCTTTTTAACAGAAATCAACTTATCGCAGTTATCAGTGTTGGAACGCAATAACAGAAGTCATTAATATATTGCAGTTATCAGCGTTGGCCCACGATACACAGAAGTAGTATTCCAGTATTTCAGCAACGTGGCACTGTGCATTATGTTCGGCTTTGTAACTTACAGATCGCCAAGATCTTTGAAGATGTCGTCATGGACACTGTCTAGCTAGACATGCCTGGTCGTAGAGTGGCGTGACCGGAGGTGACGCGACTGACGTATAGGCACATTTTCAATCTGAATCTGAATTTCAAACTTGAATAAAAGTTGAATAAACATGTATGTGAATATTCGGCTGTATTAATGTAGGTACTTGTGTCTTAACTCACCCCAAACAGAGTTCCCTGGTGGATGGGGCAGGGGTCCGATTGTACGAATTTGGCAGCTGATGACAGTCACGGAAAATGCCAATTAGGGTTAAGGGAAAGACCTATAGATATAATGTTATTTTAAATATGCTACTTGGATAAGGATAGAAGTGTAGTAAATATGCTACTTGGATAAGGATAGATGCACAATGCACATATCAGAGAGGACCCTAGACTCCAGAACACATCCTGCAAACATGTCCACTGCACCAAGACTCCCGTGAGAAGACCTGGCCCGAGGAGAGAAACATACAAGACAAACTCCGGGGAACCATTGAGAATCTGCGACTGACGTGTCACTTCATGAAGGCAGCCCATCTGGTGGCATAAAACGAGCATACGAAACCGAACGCAAAGAAGAAAAAGAAGAAGTATCTAGTTACTGACTTTAACAAACACCACTCTCTTCTTGGTCCAAAGAGCGCAATGCAGTTTAAAACAATGAAACGACTGTCCTATGTAAAGGTTGCAAACTCAAACAACGCTAGGCATAGCTAGGACACAATGGATGGCCTTTAGCTAGCTGCATCGATATAAACATTGCCCACGAACTTGAAACAAAATATAATTGATGACCTTAGGTTCTTAGTCGATCTGTACTACTACATTGGCGAATGTTCTGGTATGATCTGGATGTAGCAAAGAAGAGGATTTCCTGCTTAGCTGACTAGGCTCGTGCATCTTATTACTCCGCTGCGTTGGGACAACGTGACGCGGAGTGTGGTTAACCGATGTTAATTAATTAATTAAAGAAAGGTTCAGATTAGATACCAGAAAATATTTTTTTAGTCAGAGAGTGGTGAATGCTTGGAATAAATTATCACAGAAAATAGTTGAGGCAAGTCAATTAATGCATTTAAGAATAGATTGGATGCACATAGTTACTTTTAGATCAACTGAATATAAAAGAAACTGGTTGTAAATAGAATCTTCAAAACCAGTAAAAATACGTTATGTCCAGTTATAAAGTTACATACATATGCAAGATTCGCTGTAGATATAAAACACAGCACACCAAACAATCTGTCCATCTCTCTTCTCTCTCTCCCCCTTCCTCTTTCCCTCACACACCCATACACAATCATACACACAATTAACACCGACTTATTTAAACTTGATTGTTCAAAGAAAAGCCAAAAAAGTACAATGCAGAAATCCTACAGAAGCTGGATACAGAACAAAACTAGCTAGTAAACAGAATTACGTCTAGGAAATAATCATTCTTTGGCCACATCAGACGTCACAATGGTCTAGAAAGAACGATACTGGAGGGTACGGTACCTGGCAAAAGAGGCAGGCCTAAAAGAATACTGACAGAAGCTGTCTGGTTCACAGTGGCAGAGGTAGGAAAGCTTACCAGGAATCGAGTGTCGTACAGATCGACTGTAAGCCACACAGTAACAAGAATTATTAAGAATAATACCAGAAAAATCTGGACGAACATGGAACAACTGGTCGCAGTGTATTTAACGAAATGTCACAACAAAGAAGTAACGATGACATAAAGAAACCACATAGAAGAGATCGAAGTCTCATCTTTCAGGTCCGAACAGGACATATCAGAGTCAATACCCACTTGAACCGCATCAATCCCTAGCACCTGTCCTTGTGCAGACTTTGCTCTGATCCTGATGAAACAGTTCTTCTTCTTCTTCTTCGTTGGTTCTCAATCTCCCACTAGCAAACCCTGAAAGGGTAAGTAGCAGAATGTAGTCCAGAGAACGGAATGCGTTGTGTCATAGTTTACAGCTTGGCTGCGATATTTGCACCTTTCGGTCCAACACATCCGACTTCAGCAAGCATTTTTTGAGTACCGGGTTAGCATTCCCTCTTCGATCCCTTCTCCTTAGCCAGTCTGCCCTGTTGCAGCCTGTTATCCAGGATCACCGCGTGGAGGTGTAGAAGGATCTTGGCAGCTATGGTTCGCTGGCCTTGACGCTAGCAGTCAGCTATGGGTCGCTGACCACTGCAGCTCATGCGCTGCTCAGCATCTTGATCCCGATGAAACAGTTCGACATCTACTCATTGAGCGCAAGGAGCTTGCGGACATGGGGAAAAGAATCTTATAAGCACTGCCGACGATTGTTAACAAACTGTACGGAGCAGTGACACAACTGAAGTAAACCTGTATTTATATAAGAATGGCATTGGGCTGTTAAGAACAGGCTTGCTCAGCAGCTATGGGATAACAAGAACAACAACAACAACATATTGCTTGTCGTGAGACCGGCGTTCTGTAGAGACATGAGGATGATGTGCAAAAGTAAGATTGTTTAGCTTGAAGCGGCAATGATTTCACCTACAGGTAAAAAGGCCGAGAAAATGTCACCCAGGTAATTTAACATGTAAAGCGTGTAAAACATTTTAAAATAGTTTATATAACCTTTTCAAAGTTTACATGAACTCACACCTGTGTACAGACTTCCTGCAGTGAGGACCAGTTTTACTGATCATAAAACATGCAAGCGCGGAGATCAAGGATCGTTAGCGACATTTAGCATGACGGAGAGTGATGCTGTTTTTTTTAACGGTTTTCGGGCTGCAACCTCCAAGCATGTTGTAAGTGGCGGCTAAAGAAGGTTGCTCGTGCGACCAGCAACCTCATTATGTGAAACATTTGCTATTGAAACCTCAACTGAAACTGTCAAGATACCATCACGTCTAACAGCATGGAGTCTGCCGGGGTCTTTGTGTATGACAAGAACAAGAATAGCACCACTGCGCAACATAGAGCATGTCGTAAGAGGCGACTGACTGGGTGACATGGCATAATATCGGCCATGGTTAGGTGGTTTATTAAGAGCAGCATAGATGGCGCCTAACAGGCTGCGGGTCTACTCTGCTCAAGTGTTTGAGTCTATTAGGATGGACTCGCACCTACGTTAACCACCCTCCGCAGAGCTTGTACCAACGCCGTAGAGTGTTAAGCTGCTCGAGCCCAGCACGCTAAGCAGGAAATCCTCCTCCAGGTTATATCTAGTTCCCCCTAGATCTAGGACCTGCAGAAGGACATCTGTCCTTGTAGAAGTGCAGGTCGACTAAGACTAGGACTAAGACTAGGACTGTAGGCTAAGACTAGGATTAAGACTAGGACTGTAGACTAAGACTAGGACTAAGACTAGGACTGTAGGCTAAGACTAGGACTAAGACTAGGACTGTAGACTAAGACTAGGACTAAGACTAGGACTGTAGGCTAAGACTAGGACTAAGACTAGGACTGTAGACTAAGACTAGGACTAAGACTAGGACTGTAGGCTAAGACTAGGACTAAGACTAGGACTATAGGCTAAGACTAAGACTAGGACTGTAGGCTGACTAGGACTAAGACTAGAACTGTAGGCTAAGACTTGGACTAAGACTGTAGGCTAAGACTAGGACTAAGACTAGGACTCTAGGCTAAGATTGGGACTAAAACTAGGACTCTAGGCTAAGACTAGGACTAAGACTGTAGGCTAAGACTAGGACTAAGACTAGGACTGTAGGCTAAGACTAGGATTAAGACTAGGACTGTAGGCTAAGACTAGGACTAAGACTAGGACTAAGACTAGGACTGTAGGCTAAGACTAGGACTAAGACTAGGACTGTAGGCTAAGACTAGTACTAAGACTAGGACTATAGGCTAAGACTAAGACTAGGACTAAGACTAAAACTGTAGGCTAAGACTAGGACTAAGACTGTAGGCTAAGACTAGGACTAAGACTAGGACTCTAGGCTAAGATTAGGACTAAGACTAGGACTCTAGGCTAAGACTAGGACTAAGACTGTAGGCTAAGACTAGGACTAAGACTAGGACTGTAGGCTAAGACTAGGACTACGACTAGGACTTTAGGCTAAGACTATGACTCTAGGCTAAGACTAGAACTAAGACTAGGATTGTAGGCTAAGACTAGGACTAAGACTAAGTCAAAGACTAGGACTAGGACTAAGACCAGGGCTTAGACTAGAACTATAGGCTTAGACTAAGACTATAGGCTAAGACTAAGACTAGAACTATAGGCTAAGAATAAGACTAGGACTATAGGCTAAGACTAAGACTAGGACTTTAGGTTAAAACTAGGACTAAGACTAGGAATATAGGATAATACTAGGACTAAGACTAGGACTATAGGCTAGGACTAAGACTAGGACTGGGACTAAGACTAAGACTAGGACTAAGACTAGGACTATAGGCTAAGACTAGGACTAAGACTAGAACTACGATTAGGACTAAGAATAAGACTATAGGCCAAGAGTAAGACTATGACTATATGCTAAGACTAGGACTAAGACTAAGACTAAGACTAGAATTAAGACTAGGACTAAGACTAGGACTATAGGCTAAGACTGGGACTAAGACTAGGACTATATCCTAAGAATAAGACTAGGACTAAGACTAGGACTAAGACTAGGACTAAGACTAGGACTAAGACTAGGACTATAGGCTAAGACTAGAACTACGACTAAGACTAGGACTAGGACTATAGGCTTAGACTAGGACTAAGACTAAGACTAAGACTAGAACTAAGACTAAGACTATAGACTAAGACTAAGACTAGAACTAAGACTATGATTAAGACTAGGACTAAGACTAGGACTATAGGCTAAGGCTGGGACTAAGACTAGGACTATATGCTAAGACTAAAACTAGGATTAAGACTAGGACTAAGACTAGGACTACGACTAGGACTAAGACTAGGACTAAGACTAGGACTAAGACTAGGACTAAGACTAGAACTCAGACTAAGACTATAGACTAAGACTAAGACTAGAACTAAGACTAAGACTTGGACTAAGACTAAAACTAAGACTAAGACTAAGACTACGACTTGGACCGACTAGGACTAAAACTAAGATTAAGACTAAAATTAAGACTAAGATTAAGACTAAGACTAAGACTATATACTAAGACTTGGACTACGACTAGGACTAAAACTAAGATTAAGACTAAGACTAGGACTAGGACTAAGACTAAGACTAAGATTAAAACTAAGACTAAGCATAGTATCAAACTCCCTCAACATGCGAGTAACTCTGGTCGTAGACATTCGTTGTACGATGCCCCGGCTATACTTCTTGGCTGAATTCTGGTATCTCGTTGTAGGATCAGAACGGGGAGAGTCTGGTCAGGCAAAACATGCAGATCAGACATGTTAGAGTCAGATAAAATATACTGGCCAATACCCCCCGCGTCACTCCCAAGAAGATCTCCCTGGAAATAGGCTGTTTAATAACAAACTGGCTAACGTGGCGGAGGATCCCCGTACTAGTGACCGACACGCAGATGAAGCCAATCATACCACAACCGCACGGAGGACCCAGATCCACCTCCATCAGTGCGCTCGGGATGTTTCTGTTTCTAAGAATCTACGTGACTGCACTTCGGGCATACCCATAGGTGCTCGGTCTCTCTCATCAAATGGTGTAAGGTATGGATGCTGATGGTCCCTGTAGCTCGCTGGTTGTATACTCTCCTGCGCCGTCCTCTCTTGCGCCCCTCCGCTCGAACCTCGTTTAATGTCACAACTTTGCAGTCTGTGGATTGCTGCTTCATCTAGTGTCGTGTCCTCATCCAGCAGGCAGTCATTGATTGATTTCAAAATGTCACTTCTATCCATCAATAATGTGCCCATGATGGGAGCCGTGAAGCCAAGATGTCAGCTCTTTCATTGCCCTGAACCCCGGCATGAGCAGGACAGTAGATCCAGGTCAGCGCCTGGAGGCTAGAGGCCTCGACAGCAGCTATCCACTCGTACCTAAGCCATCCCTTCTGTACTTTCTGAAGTACGGCTTGCGTGTCTGTCACTCTGACTGCCCTTGTTATAGAAGTCTCAGATGTCCATTTCAGTGCTGAGGTCACTGCTGCCGTCTCCATTCTCATACTGGAGGTTGTTGACAAGTATGCCCTACTGTGCTCAATAACGACCTCTCCTCTCACTGTCCTCTCAATGGTACGACAAGATCAGCAACATGGAACTGATGGGGAAAACGGGACACATACCAGTGGAGCATGAAATACTGAGGAGACGTTAGGTGATACATTACGGAAACCAATGGACAACATTACCAGACGCGCTCTGTTCTGGAATCCACAGAGCAAGAGAAGTAGAGGAAGGCAGAGATACTCATGGAAGAGAGAACTGGAGGCAAATGTCAAGGACAGAATTTGCTCAGATGGCTCATGACAGGAAGACTTGGTGAGTAGCTGTTGAGGTCCTATGCTCCACAGAGAGCTGACAGGTTTTGGATTGATTGAGTGGTCATGTTATCAACAATAGAAGCTACAAAACATGAAACTAGGAGAAGAAAGGTAATGTCAATGCAGATGTTAAATAAAATTATAAACGTGTGACAAAAAATGAACATCAAAATTTTGTGGGAGTGTATCTTCCCTATCGCAACGTACGGATGTGAAACATGGACCATCACACATACTGAAAGAGAAAATTGAATAATAATTTCAAGCTAAATTGCTACAGGGCAATCATGAGAATGCGCATCAGCATTGTCTTCTCGGTCTCTGTAGACCATGAGCGTGGCGCTCTGTGAGTTTGGCCCAGCTCTATCTCCTGTATTTCGACACTGTCTGCTATGGTTGTAAAGGCCGCTAGCTCTATATCCTGTATTTCCACACTGTCTGCTATGGTTGTAAAGGACGATCCTGGAGTGGTTGTCCTTGCCACAGATCGTACAACCATGTTGAGGAGGCTGGCTTGCCGGGGTGTTCTCCAATCTCTTCAGTCTTCTCTCAGTCAGAAGGTCTTTACGAGCGTCGGCAGTTACTATGATGCTTTCAGCTGACTGTCTCCAAACAGCTTTATCTTGAGAAATCCGTTTTCAGCTCTCTTAACTTAACTTAACGTCTTTATACTGGTTTAGAAGACTCTGCAGAGTCTGTATACAACCAGTTACATTTACATCACCTTGCTCTAATAGCGATACGCATCCAATTTATTCTTAAATGCATTAACTGTCCCTGTCTCCACTACCTCTACTGGCAATGCATTCCAAGCAGTCACCACTCTCTGACTAAAAAAATATTTCCTAATATCTAATCTGGACCTCTCTTTGGTCAACTTGTAACTATTCCCTCTTGTTATTGTGGGTGGATGTATTTTAAAAAACTTGTAATAGTCTAATTTATCCATTCCTCTGATCATCTTATAAACCTGTATTAAGTCACCACGAATTCTTCTCTGTTCTAGACACTGTAGGCCGGTTTTTCTGAGTCTTTCCTCATAACTGTAATTCTGGAATGCCACTATCAGCTTTGTCGCTCTTTTTTGCATTTTTCCAGCATGTTTATGTCCCCTGAGATTGGATATCACATGACTTCATATACTTCTTGCATACATTTTGTCATTGCAACCGAGATGAAGATGCTGAGCAGTGCTTGAGTTGCAGCGGCCAGCAAGATCAAAGCTGGCTACTAGCGTCAAGATCAGGAAAACCAGATCTGTCAAGACCCTTCTACACATCCACTCAGTGATCCTAGATAACAGGCTGCAACAGAACGGACTGGCTAAAGAGAACGGATGGAAGAGAGAAGGCTAACCCGGTACCCAAAAATGCCATGCTGAACAGAGTACGTTGTGTCGTAGTTTACAGTTTGACTGCGATATGTGCACCTTTTGGTTCGATACATTCTATTTCAGCTTGATATTTTTGGATACCGGGTTAGCTAGCATTCACTCTCCCTTCTCCTTAGCCAGGCTGCCATGTTGCAGCCTGCTATCCAGGATCACAACGTGAAGTTGAAGATGGGTCTTGGCAGATCTGGATCGCTGGCCCTGACGTTAGCAGGCATCTTTGAGTCGCTGACCGCTAAAGTTCATGTACTGCTCAGCATCTTGATCCCATATAGGTCAATGAGTTATTGGACGAAAACGTCCATTTGCATTGTGCTCTATATTTAGCTATAACGGTCGAATCAGGCAGCTTGTCCCAGACAACACGAACAAAGAAAATCTTGCTCTAATGGCAAGAAGACTATTCTTACCAACATCATTTGTACGGATTTTGCTTATCATAATGCATATTTAGATAAGTATCTCAAATGTCAAGAACGGAGAACGGCAAACAAAGGGTTAGTGAGTAAAATTGTTTCGTTTCCGCTCAATGAAGCAAAAGTATTGTATTCTATTTCTTATATTCGAATTAATAAACAAAGCAGTCTTAGTTTTTGAGTGTTTTCTCTGCCCTCGTCGGCCTCTAGGTGGCGTGAAAACTTGACCCAAATTACAGAGACCGACTGAAACTTGAGGAGAAGTTTGTGTAAGAACAAAGAACATTGTAGTGCTCACATGCAGATATCATTCCGTTAGACGCGTATGCTCGTCTGGCAATTAGCTTGAAGCAAAAATAGAAACATTATTGTTATATTTCTCTCAGGAACAAAACCCGCTAGGTTGTCCACCACTGTAAAAATTGGTCCTACGTTTGCCTTACCAACGTGACTTGTTACTAAGTTTCATATATTTACTAAACTTTCACAAACAGATATTCTATATTCGAATAACGTTATAATATAGCTTTGGGTATTTATCCCTTAATTTACCCCAAACAGAGTTCTCTGGGTTCCCATTATACGTATTTCGCGGGTTTATTTTAAATAAATACATAAAAACCTAGATAAAGATAGATTTGTCGAAAAGATGGTTTTTGTTGCTGCTGCTGTTTATGCCTGCAATGAGTAGGTGTAGTCTTTTGTGCGCCTTGAAAAGGACGTTTAATGCAGTAGCTTATTTCACATCTCGAGTGTGCTGATGAAGGTGGGCCTAGGTCCTCCAGGCGATTGTGCTATGTTTGGCTTCATCTGCGTGTCGTTCACTACTACGAAGATTCCGTCAATTCCCCACCTTGAAAACAGTCCTTTTCCAGGAATGGTTGCGTTCTTGGCGCCAGTATGTTGTGCCTGACCTTGACTAACATGTCTGATCAGTATGTTGTGCCTGACTAACAAGTCTGACCAGTATGGTGTGCCTAACCCTGCCTAACATGTCTTATCAGTATGTTGTGCCTGACCTTGACTAACATGTCTAACCAGTATGTTGTGCCAGACCCTGACTAACATGTCTGATCAGTATGCTGTGCTGACCCTGACTACCATGGCTGATCAGTATGTTGTGCCTGACCTTGACTAACATGTCTAACCAGTATGTTGTGCCAGACCTTGACTAACATATCTGATCAGTATGTTGTGCTTGACCCTGACTAACATGTCTGATCAGTGTGTTGTGCCTGACCTTGACTAACATGTCTGATCAGTATGTTGTGCCTGACCTTAACTAACATGTCTGATCAGTATGTTGTGCTTGACCCTGACTAACATGTCTGATCAGTATGTTGTGCTTGACCCTGACTAACATGTCTGATCAGTATGTTGTGCTTGACCCAGACTAACATGTCTGATCAGTATGTTGTGCTTGACCCAGACTAACATGTCTGATCAGTATGTTGTGCTTGACCCAGACTAACATGTCTGATCAGTATGTTGTGCTTGACCCAGACTAACATGTCTGATCAGTATGTTGTGCCTAACCAGACGTTAATTTTCCGTCCCTGAACAGATGGTTATATTCAGTTTTGCGACCGATCTTCTGGAAGAATGCCGGGCTCTAAAAAGGAGCAGAAGTATAATCTCCTGGCAATCAGATTGAAATAATTGGATGACCAAACACCACCATTTTAATTATTGAAGTGGCCAGAATTGAAGAATGTCGACAAGAATGACACTGAAAACACTCACGCCACTTAGTTTGATGCGTGGACGTTACGTGAGCTCGCTAGTTTGATGCGTGGACGTTACGTGAGCTCGCTAGTTTGATGCGTGGACGTTACGTGAGCTCGCTCATGTTCGAATCAAGCATATGCCTGTGTCATTATTGCGGTTGTTACCTACAGTTTGATCTTTAAATCTAGATTTATTGGTAATCTCGCTATATGTGTGATGTTTGGCTTGGCTTAGTTCGTTCTCAATCTCCCGTTACCAAACCATGAAAGGGATTAAGTTGCAGAATGTAGTACAGAGAATGGAAGGCGTTTTGTCGTAGTTTACAGCTTGACTGCGATATTTGCACCTTTCGATCCAACACATCCGACGTCAGCAAACATTTTTTAAGTACCGGGTTAGCCTTCCCTCTTCGATCCCTTCTCCTTAGCCAGTCTGCCCTGCTGCAGCCTGTTATCCGGGATCACCACGTGGAAGTGTAGAAGGAATTTGGCAGCTCTGGTTCGCTGGTCCTGACGCTAGCAGTCAGCTATGGGTCGCTGACCACTGCAGCTCATGCGCTCTGTGTGATGTTTGACCACCCCCTCCCACCCCTCAGTTATAAAGTGTACCTTTCTGTGACGACACTTTCCAAAAATCCGTTGCTCAAGAAAGATAAATCCGGTGCTAAAAATACACATTAATATTTGTTAGGAGTGAATTAAGGAATACGTTCCTGGCTTTGAAGTGTTGTTATAAACAAGTTGGCTATGTTAGGACCCTCCTACTGCAGCAATACAGAGGAATGTCAAGGTCAATTTCGTGATGCAGCATATCCTGCCGTCAGTGGGAAAGTGCTAATCTTCATTGTTTGATTTTGTGAAGACTCTTGGTGACCTTCATGACTGCTTTTTCATGTGTAACTGGGTAAACTGTAGCTTGTCATGACTAGGCTTGAACATGATAGCTTTGATGTGGGAGGGGGGGGGGGGGAAGAGAAACCCCATTCTAACCGTTTTGTCAACCCGGTAATCATTTATAAAGAGCAATAGTTATATGTACAGACGGATGAGAAACAGCTGACAAAGACGTTAGTAACTAAACATTTGGGTACAATCACAGAGCAGTGGGTAGCAGTAGGAAAATCTGCCTTTTCTGACCTATTGGCTCCATATAAAGCATTTGGTGACCACTGCAGCTGTCTACATACAGGAAGTATGTACAACGCATTTGCGTGCGCTGTTGCAATAGTAGTGTTTGTTCTAAATAGTTTAATAAACTATTTACTAGTCAAGCAGTTTAAACCAGTGTACTGTGCTTTGATAGTAGCTTGTCCCTGTAAACTTTTCTATGTTAATTTAGCAGTTTTTCCAAGTCAACCGTGCATGTTTAGGTAGCAGCATGTCCCTATAAACTGTATTCCTGTAGACTGGACTAGTTTAGGAAGCAGCGTGTCCCAGTTAGTAGTACAGTTTGGATAGTAGCATGTCCCAGTTAGTAGTACAATTTGGGTACCAGCTATCCCAGTTAGTAGTATAGTTTGGGTAGTAGCATATCCAGTTAGTAGTACAGTTTGGGTAGTATAGCATGTCCAGTTAGTAGTACAGTTTGGGTAGTAGCATGTCCCAGTTAGTAGTACAGTTTGGGTAGTAGCATGTCCAGTTAGTAGTATAGTTTGGGTAGTAGCATGTCTCAGTTAGTAGTACAGTTTGGGTAGTAGCATGTCCCAGTTAGTAGTACAGTTTGGGTAGTATAGCATGTCCAGTTAGTAGTACAGTTTGGGTAGTAGCATGTCCCAGTTAGTAGTACAGTTTGGGTAGTAGCATGTCCCAGTTAGTTGTACAGTTTGGGTACCAGCTGTCCCAGTTAGTAGTACAGTTTGGGTAGTAGCATGTCCAGTTAGTATTACAGTTTGGGTAGTAGCATGTCCCAGTTAGTATTACAGTTTGGGTAGTAGCATGTCCCAGTTAGTAGTACAGTTTGGGTACCAGCTGTCCCAGTTAGTATTACAGTTTGGGTAGTAGCATGTCCAGTTAGTATTACAGTTTGGGTAGTAGCATGTCTCAGTTAGTAGTACAGTTTGGGTAGTAGCATGTCCCAGCTAGTATTATAGTTTGGGTAGTAGCATGTCTCAGTTAGTAGTATTGTTACTGTACATCAATAACGCATCAACTTGTTGTTGTCATGGTGATTGTTATTGCTGCTGTGGAAGGCACTAGTATAGACTTATGAGTGAGAAGAGGCAGCTTGGAGCACATTGTGACAGCGAGAAAGATAGCAGTAAAAATAGAGACATAAGATGGCCGAGAGAGAAGATGCTGGACAGCTTGAGAGATATGGAATGCGACGATCAACAATGGTGGTCGCATCCCCAAAGATATTCTCTAGGGACAGCTGACGTGTGGTAAAAGAACAGGTGGCCGACCAGAGCTACGGTTCAAAGACTTGGAGACTTGAAGACTTACTTGGAGACTTGGAGACTTACTTTGAGACTTACTTGGACACTTACTTGGAGACTTACTTGGACACTTACTTGGAGACTTACTTGGAAACTTGGAGACTTACTTGGAGACTTGGAAACTTATTTGCAGACTTGGAAACTTACTTGGAGACTTACTTGGAGACTTAGAAACGTATTTAGAGACTTGGAAACTTACTTGGAGACTTGCAAACTTGGAGACTAGGAGACTTACTTGGAGACTTACTTGGAGACTTACTTTGAGACGTACTTGGAGACTTACTTGGAGACTTACTTGGAGACTTGGAAACGTATTTAGAGACTTGGAAACTTACTTGGAGACTTGCAAACTTGGAGACTTGGAGATTTACTTGGAGACTTACTTGGAGACTTGGAGACCTTCTTGGAAACTTGGAAACTTACTTGGAGACTTACTTGGAGACTTACTTTGAGACGTACTTGGAGACTTACTTGGAGACTTACTTGGAGTCTTACTTGTAGACTTACTTGGAGACTTGGAGACTTACTTGGAGACTTGAAGACTTACTTGGAGACTTACTTGGAGATTTGGAGACTGATTTGGAGACTTGGAGACTGACTAGGAGACTTGCAGACTTGGAGACTAGGAGACATGGAGACTTGGAGACTGACTTGGAGACTTGCAGACTGACTTGGAGACTGACTTGGATACTTGAAGACTGACTTGGAGACTGACTTGGAGACTTACTTTGAGACTTACTTGGAGACTTACTTGGAGACTTACTTGGAGAATTGGAAACTGACTTGGAGACTTGGAGACTTATTTGGAGACTTACTTGGAGACTTACTTGGAGACTTGTAGACTTACTTGGAGACTAGGAGACTTGTAGACTTGGAGATTTGGAGACTTGCATACTTGGAGACTTTGACTTTGACACTGAATTGGAGACTTGGAGACTTATTTGGAGACTTGGAGACTTACTTGGAAACTTGGAGACTTACTTGAAGACTTGGAGACTTACTTGGAGACTTGGAGACTTACTCAGAGACTTGGAGACTTACGTGGAGACTTACTTGGAGACTTGGAAACTTACTTGGAGACTTGGACACTAGGAGACTAGGAGATTAGGAGACTTGGAGACTTACTTGGAGACTTGGAGACTTATTTGGAGACTTGTAGATTTTGAGACTTACTTGGAGACTTACTGGAGACTTTGAGACTTACTTGGAGACTGACTTGGAGATTTGGAGACTGACTTGGAGACTTGGAGACTAAGAAATTTGGAGACATGGAGACTTGGAGACTGGAAGACTGACTTGGAGACTGACTTGGAGACTGACTTGGAGACATAGAGACTTGCAGACTTGGAGACTGACTTGCAGACTTGAAGACTGACTTGGAGACTAGTCAGACTGACTTGGAGACTTGGAGACATACTTTGAGACTTGGAGACTTGGAGACTTACTTGGAGACTTGGAGATTTACTTGGAGACTTGGAAACTTACTTGGAGACTTGGAGACTTACTTTGAAACTTATTTGGAGACTTGGAGACTTACTTGGAGATTTGGAGACTTACTTGGAGACTTGGAGACTTACTTGGAGACTGACTTGGAGACTTGGAGACTTGGAGACCTGGAGACTTACTTGGAGACTAGCTTGGAGACTTACTTGGAGACTTACTTGGAGACTAGCTTGGAGACTTACTTGGATACTTGGAGATTTACTTGGAGACTTGGAGACTTATTTTGAGACTTGGAGACTTAGAGATTTACTTCCCGACTTGCAGACTTACTTAGAGACTTGGAGACTTACTTGGAGACTTACTTGGAGACTTACTTGGAGACTTACTTGGAGACGTACTTGGAGAATTACTTGGAGACTTACTTGGAGACTTGGAGACTTACTTGGAGACATCGAGACTTATTTAAAGACTTACTTAGAGACTTGAAAGATTGACATGTAGACTTGGAGACTAGGAGACTTGTAAACTTGGAGATTTGGAGACTTGCATACTTGGAGACTAAATTGGAGACTTGGAGACTTACATACTTACTTGGAAACTTGGAGACTTACTTGGAGACTTGGAGACTTACTTGGAGTCTTGGAGACTTATTTTGAGACTTGGAGACTTGGTGATTTACTTGCAGACTTGGAGACTTACTTGGAGACTTACTTGAAGACTTGAAGACTTACTTGGAGACTTGGAAACTTATTTGCAGACTTGGAAACTTACTTGGAGACTTACTTGGAGACTTGGAAACGTATTTAGAGACTTGGAAACTTACTTGGAGACTTACTTGGAGACTTGGAGATTTACTTGGAGACTTACTTTGAGACTTGGAGACCTTCTTGGAGACTTGGAAACTTACTTGGAGACTTACTTGGAGACTTGGAGATTTACTTGGAGACTTACTTTGAGACTTGGAGACCTTCTTGGAGACTTGGAAACTTACTTGGAGACTTACTTGGAGACTTGGAGATTTGGAGACTTGCAGACTTACTTTGAGACTTACTTGGAGACTTACTTGGAGACTTACTTGGAGACTTACTTGGAGACTTACTTGTAGACTTACTTGGAGACTTCAAGACTTGGAGACTAGGAGATTTGGAAACTTACTTGGAGACTTACTTGGAGTCTTACTTGTAGACTTACTTAGATACTTGGAGACTTACTTGGAGACTTGGAAACTTAATTGGAGACTTAGAAACGTACTTGGAGACTTACATGAAGACTTAGAGACTTGGAGATTTGGAGACTAACTTGGAGACTTATTTGGAGACTTACTTGGAGACTTATTTGGAGACTTACTTGGAGACTTACTTGGAGATTTACTTGGAGACTTAGAGACCTACTTGGAGACTTACTTGGAGACTGACTTGGAGACAGAGACTTACTTGGAGATTTACTTGGAGACTCGGAGACTTACTTGGAGACATGGAGACTTATTTGGAGACTTACTTGGAGACTTACTTGGAGACTTGTAGACTTACTTGGAGACTAGGAGACTTGTAGACTTGGAGATTTGGAGACTTGCATACTTGGAGACTTTGACTTTGACACTGAATTGGAGACTTGGAGACTTATTTGGAGACTTGGAGACTTACTTGGAAACTTGGAGACTTACTTGAAGACTTGGAGACTTACTTGGAGACTTGGAGACTTACTCAGAGACTTGGAGACTTACGTGGAGACTTACTTGGAGACTTGGAAACTTACTTGGAGACTTGGACACTAGGAGACTAGGAGATTAGGAGACTTGGAGACTTACTTGGAGACTTGGAGACTTATTTGGAGACTTGTAGATTTTGAGACTTACTTGGAGACTTACTGGAGACTTGGAGACTTACTTGGAGACTGACTTGGAGATTTGGAGACTGACTTGGAGACTTGGAGACTAAGAAATTTGGAGACATGGAGACTTGGAGACTGGAAGACTGACTTGGAGACTGACTTGGAGACTGACTTGGAGACATAGAGACTTGCAGACTTGGAGACTGACTTGCAGACTTGAAGACTGACTTGGAGACTAGTCAGACTGACTTGGAGACTTGGAGACATACTTTGAGACTTGGAGACTTGGAGACTTACTTGGAGACTTGGAGATTTACTTGGAGACTTGGAAACTTACTTGGAGACTTGGAGACTTACTTTGAAACTTATTTGGAGACTTGGAGACTTACTTGGAGATTTGGAGACTTACTTGGAGACTTGGAGACTTACTTGGAGACTGACTTGGAGACTTGGAGACTTGGAGACCTGGAGACTTACTTGGAGACTAGCTTGGAGACTTACTTGGAGACTTACTTGGAGACTAGCTTGGAGACTTACTTGGATACTTGGAGATTTACTTGGAGACTTGGAGACTTATTTTGAGACTTGGAGACTTAGAGATTTACTTCCCGACTTGCAGACTTACTTAGAGACTTGGAGACTTACTTGGAGACTTACTTGGAGACTTACTTGGAGACTTACTTGGAGACGTACTTGGAGAATTACTTGGAGACTTACTTGGAGACTTGGAGACTTACTTGGAGACATCGAGACTTATTTAAAGACTTACTTAGAGACTTGAAAGATTGACATGTAGACTTGGAGACTAGGAGACTTGTAAACTTGGAGATTTGGAGACTTGCATACTTGGAGACTAAATTGGAGACTTGGAGACTTACATACTTACTTGGAAACTTGGAGACTTACTTGGAGACTTGGAGACTTACTTGGAGTCTTGGAGACTTATTTTGAGACTTGGAGACTTGGTGATTTACTTGCAGACTTGGAGACTTACTTGGAGACTTACTTGAAGACTTGAAGACTTACTTGGAGACTTGGAAACTTATTTGCAGACTTGGAAACTTACTTGGAGACTTACTTGGAGACTTGGAAACGTATTTAGAGACTTGGAAACTTACTTGGAGACTTACTTGGAGACTTGGAGATTTACTTGGAGACTTACTTTGAGACTTGGAGACCTTCTTGGAGACTTGGAAACTTACTTGGAGACTTACTTGGAGACTTGGAGATTTACTTGGAGACTTACTTTGAGACTTGGAGACCTTCTTGGAGACTTGGAAACTTACTTGGAGACTTACTTGGAGACTTGGAGATTTGGAGACTTGCAGACTTACTTTGAGACTTACTTGGAGACTTACTTGGAGACTTACTTGGAGACTTACTTGGAGACTTACTTGTAGACTTACTTGGAGACTTCAAGACTTGGAGACTAGGAGATTTGGAAACTTACTTGGAGACTTACTTGGAGTCTTACTTGTAGACTTACTTAGATACTTGGAGACTTACTTGGAGACTTGGAAACTTAATTGGAGACTTAGAAACTTACTTGGAGACTTACATGAAGACTTAGAGACTTGGAGATTTGGAGACTAACTTGGAGATTTGGAGACTAACTTGGAGACTTATTTGGAGACTTACTTGGAGACTTATTTGGAGACTTACTTGGAGACTTACTTGGAGATTTACTTGGAGACTTAGAGACCTACTTGGAGACTTACTTGGAGACTGACTTGGAGACAGAGACTTACTTGGAGATTTACTTGGAGACTCGGAGACTTACTTGGAGACATGGAGACTTATTTAAAGACTTACTTGGAGACTTGAAGATTGACATGGAGACTTAGAGACTAGGAGACTTGTCAACTTGGAGATTTTGAGACTGAATTGGAGACTTTGAGACTTACTTGGAGACTTGGAGACTTACTTGGAGTCTTTGAAACTTATTTTGAGACTTGGAGACTTACTTAGAGACTTACTTGGAGACTTGGAGACTTACTTGGAGACTTACTTGGAGACTTACTTGGAGACTTGGAGACTAACTTGGAAACTTGGAGACTTACTTGGAGACTTGGAAACTTAGTTGGAGACTTAAAAACTTGGAGATCAGGAGACTTACTTGGAGACTTACTTAGAGACTTACTTGGAGACTTGGAGATTTACTTGGAGACTTACTTTGAGACTTGGAGACCTACTTAGTGACTTTGAGACTTACTTGGAGACTTGCTTGGAGACTTGCTTAGAGACCTAAGACTAGATAGATAGATAGATAGATAGATAGATAGATAAGATAGATAGATAAGATAGATATATTAGATAAGATAGAATAGATAAGATAGATTAATCTAGATTAGATTAGATTAGATTAGATTAGATTAGATTTAGATTTAGATTTAGATTTAGATTTAGATTAGATTAGATTAGATTAGATTAGATTAGATTAGATTAGATTAGATTAGATTAGATTAGATTAGATTAGATTAGATTAGATTAGATTAGATTAGATTAGATTAGATTAGATTAGATAGATAGATAGATAGATAGATAGATAGATAGATAGATAGATAGATAGATAGATAGATAGATAGATAGATAGATAGATAGATAGATAGATAGATAGATAGATAGATAGATAGATAGGCAGATAAATAGAAGGAAGACAACTTCAATGGTGGCGTATTTGTTTCATGTCGAACAAAACAAAAAACAAGACCAAGATTATCAAATAGTTCAAAGGTCAACAACTACTTACCAATGGCTGCTTTTCGTATGTATTACTGCATCTGTATTGTAACAAAGTGCGTACTTTCCATATGGACAAACTGCCCGTAACATACTGAGTGGTGTCAACCGTAACCTGCTTCTGAAAATGTTCATTAAAAGCTACATCCTTTACTTTTGCATATTCTAAATTGTTCATAAGACACACGTTTAATTCCAGGAACTCAGAGCTCAGAATTTTCCAAGAATTGGTTTATTCTCTTCAGTTTTCTAATAGAACAACACAGAGACCATGCATATTTGAGAATCCAAATTTCAGCAGGAGAGAAAGAAACACAACTCAGAAATGGACAAAAATGACCGGTTGTTTGTCAAGGCCAAGTTACGTTGTCAACGAACTAGCTGCGAGATTTCCCTGCGCTGATAAGTGTTTACAGACGCGAGAAGCCGTTAGGACTAAATTTTTCTCTTAAAATAAATACATGGGATAAAGGATATGTCACTTGACTAGATTATAGATTATTACAATTAGTTGTACACTTTAATAGATCTAGATAATTGTGTGCTGCCTTGCCAGCATACTCTCTAGAGCAGTCCATATTGATGATGAAGTAAACTAGAGAATTGAAAATCATGCGTAGCAATTAGAAAACTCAGTTTGGAACTGAAGATGAAATAACTTTATAACCTAATTGAAGGTTTATGCGGCAGTCGTCCTACGAACTCTTCTGTACGCCTGTAAAACCTGGACTGTGTACAGTCGTCCTACCAACTCTTCTGTACGCCTGTGAAACCTGGACTGTGTACAGTCGTCCTACCAACTCTTATGTACGCCTGTGAAACCTGGACTGTGTACAGTCGACATGCGAAGAAGCTTGACCACTTCCATCTGGGCTGCCTAAGGAAACTGCTGAACATAAAATGGCAAGATAAGATCACAGATGAAGAAGTTCTTTCGCGGGCGGGCATGACAAACATCCACACAACTCTGTGCAAATTGCAGCGTAGATGGACTGGCTATGTTGTCCGCATGTCAGATGACCGGCTCCCAAAGAAAATATTCTATGGCGAGCTTGAGTCAGGCAAGCGAGCTCGCGGTGGCCAAATAAAACGTTACAAAGACACACTGAAAGCCTCACTGAAGAACTGCGACCTTGATCTTATGATTGGAAGAACATTGTTGTTGATCGATTTTTCTGGCGTAGTCAAATCTCTTCTGGCACCAGACATATGGAGCAGACAAGAATCAAGGAAGCTGAACGGAGACGAGCGACAAGAATGGCAAGAGACGAGTTGCCTCAACCTGACGGTCAGACAGTGTATCTCTGCCATCAGTCTCACAGACACTTTCGGACTCGGATTGGTTTGATCAGCCACCTACGAACCCTCTCCAGGATTGACAGATGACAATGTGGTCCTTTTCGGAAACGATGGACAAACAACAAAGATAATTGTGAAAACACAACTTAGTACTGGTCAGTTCAACTCTTGTACTTCTGTTTGACTATTCGCTCCTCGTCTACCTACTGATGTAGAGGTCTTTGTATGTCCTGTTTTAGGCTTAGTTTCTGTAGGTTGGTGTAGCCGGCCCCACGCTCATTACACTCTGTCACATCTTGAGATGTGCATGTAGGTTACAGTTTTGTTACTATTGTTTTCCCCTTTCAGACTCCGGAAACTTACAAGGGTAACAGTTACAAATTAATTAAAGATGGGTCCAGATCAGATACTAGGAAATATTTGTTTAGTTAGAAATGGGTGAACGTTTGGAATGCATTGCCACAGGAAATAGTGGAGGCAGGGTCAATTAATGCATTCAAGAATAAATTAAATTTGCACAGTATTAGATCCAAAAAAATAAAAGAAATTGGTTGTATACAGACTGTACTGTGTCTTATGGGCCAGTATAAACACGTCAAGTCAAGTCTAGTCCAGTCCAGTTAAATTCTTAGTCCTTAGTCGATCTGTACTTCTACAGGGGCAGATGTCATTGTGCAGGTCCCAGCTCTGGTATGAGCTGGATGTAGCCTGAAGGAGGATTTACTGCTTGGCGGGCTAGGCTGGAGCAGCTTATTACTCCACTGCGTTAGGACAATTGTGCGAGTTCATTTTAATAGATTAAAACACTAGAGCAAAGTAGATCCGCAGTCTGTTAGGCGTCATCTATGCTGCTCTAAACAAACCCTCTAACCTTGGCCGGTGTTATGCCCTGTCACAGTTAGTCACCTCTTACGACATGCTCTCTGTGAGGCAGTGGTGCTATTCTTGTCCTTGTCATACACAAGACCCCGGCAGACCACTCAGACCTGAAAGGTCATTTTGACACCAATACTGCAGTTCGGTGTTAAAATAGTTATCTTCACAGACTGCAGATATCTCATAGAGGCAATGCAGACATTGGTTCATTAATTAACATGACTTCATGGGGACATTGGTCAATTAACTGGACACAGTACGACCATTGACCCATTAACTGGACACAGTACGACCATTGTCCTATTAACTGGACATCGTGCGACAATTTGCTTACTAACTTGGCGTCACTTGACCAATAATTCGGTGTCATACAGCCCTTGACAGATCAAGTTGATTTCATGGGTCCCTCGAATTTGGTTCGAGTTTTGCCCTGCTGGTTTATATTTATAGTTCACTTGTCGATGAACGCTACCCTTGCAACGTATCCGTGTTGATGTCTCTTGTTTCTTTATCGTTTAACCTCATGGAGACAGTCCCGCGTGTGAGTGACAGTGCAGGGAAAGGGATTGCATCTTTGCTTAAACTATTTGTGCGGTTTCAAGAAGAGAATCCGGTTTCGTTCGCCATTTCAATATTTGTCAGTACACAGATAAAGGCTGCAGGAAAAGAGATGGTAGAACTAAGAAAAACGGAGAGACAGGAATGCAAAAAAACGTGAAAGGAGAAGCGAGAAGAAAGTGAACTGATTTCTTGGTTGGAGATACCGATATGGAAATACGTGCATTGATAGCATAAACAGTTATTATAATCAACTAAATTAGGGGGGGGGGGGGGCATTCAGGAGGACAAGCACTCATTTATGGCATTTTATTAGTAAAAAAACCCGGGCCAACCGTCTACATCTATCCACTTTTCACTGGCCTTTCTTACCGTGTGATCGTCCACCACTCAATATGGTCTTAATTAAACATTTCCGCCTGGGGAACTGATATGCTGGGCTGGTCAGGCACAACATGCTGACTAAGACCACTATCTCTTTTCCATGAAGAATTCCCTGGAAATAGGCTGTTTTCAAGGCGGCTGACCAGATATGAATCGATGTGATCCCCGTAGTAGTGAGCGTCACGCAGATGAAGCCAAGCATGGCACAGCGGCCTGGAGGACCGAGGCTGGTCAGGCAAAACATACTGGTCAGACATGTTAGTCAGGGTCAGGCACAACATACTGTTCAGACATGTTAGTCAGGGTCACGCACAACATACTGGTCAGACGTGTTAGTCAGGGTCAGGCACAACATATTGATCAGACATGTTAGTCAGGGTCAGGTACAACATATTGATCAGACATGTTAGTCAGGGTCAGGCACAACATATTGATCAGACATGTTAGTCAGGGTCAGGTACAACATATTGATCAGACATGTTAGTCAGGGTCAGGTACAACATATTGATCAGACATGTTAGTCAGGGTCAGGCACAACATACTGATCAGACATGTTAGTCAGGGTCAGGTACAACATATTGATCAGACATGTTAGTCAGGGTCAGGCACAACATACTGGACAAGACCCTCACCTTGGCTTCCTAGTAGTCCTCCCTGGAAACGCGCTGTTTTCATGACAGCCTGGCTAACGAGGTGAGGGATCGACGTGATCGCCGCAGTAGTGAGTGACACGCAGATGAAGCCAAGCATAGCACAACCGCCTGGAGGACCCCGGACCACCTTCATCGGCACGTTCAGGATGTGATGAAAGCTACTACAACCCGCCATTGTCAAGTGCACAAAAAAGCAAACTTGTGAATAGTAAACAACAAACATATACGCTTAGATGCTACAATCAATCATTCAAAACCTGTATCGCTCCCTACAGAGCATATCTCTTCAACAGATATACGTCAATTCTTTCTGTCTTTGGCCATCTGTACTAGCTCAATCCCCGCCTTAATTATCTAAAGCTCTTCCATCCATGCCTCTACTTCTCTTACCTCAAGGGTCTCAGAAGAAAAACTGTCTTGTAATGAATTGAGCTAGTTTCCATAATGTGTGACCTATCCATCGCCTCCTCTTTGTGTCCTGTTCCACTATATCTGCTAGATTCTCTAGCACTGATCCACATTAGTCAATCAATCAATCAATTAATCAATCAAAGCCCGTCGCTCCACTCGGGCATAGGCCAACGACAACATCTCGCCAGAATACAAGGTCCTGGGCTGCTCTTTCTGCCTCTCTCCAGGCCATGGACAACATCTCGCCAGCATACAAGGTCCTGGGCTGCTCTTTCTGTCTCTCTCTCCAGGCCATGGACAACATCTCGCCAGCATACAAGGTCCTGGGCTGCTCTTTCTGCCTCTCTCTCCAGGCCATGGACAACATCTCGCCAGCATACAAGGTCCTGGACTGCTGTTTCTGCCTCTCTCCAGGTGTAAGCATTTAATCTTAGTTCCTTCCGCCTCTCTCCAGGTGTAAGCATTTAATCTTAGTTCCTTTCCGTCTCTCTCCAGGTGTAAGCATTTAATCTTAGTTCCTTCTGCCTCTCTCCAGGTGTAAGCATTTAATCTTAGTTCCTTCTGCCTCTCTCCAGGTGTAAGCATTTAATCTTAGTTCCTTTCCGTCTCTCTCCAGGTGTAAGCATTTAATCTTAGTTCCTTCTGCCTCTCTCCAGGTGTAAGCATTTAATCTTACTTCCTTTCCGTCTCTCTCCAGGTGTAAGCATTTATTCTTAGTTCCTTTCCGTCTCTCTCCAGGTGTAAGCATTTAATCTTAGTTCCTTTCCGTCTCTCTCCAGGTGTAAGCATTTAATCTTAGTTCCTTCTGCCTCTCTCCAGGTGTAAGCATTTAATCTTAGTTCCTTTCCGTCTCTCTCCAGGTGTAAGCATTTAATCTTAGTTCCTTCTGCCTCTCTCCAGGTGTAAGCATTTAATCTTAGTTCCTTTCCGTCTCTCTCCAGGTGTAAGCATTTAATCTTAGTTCCTTTCCGTCTCTCTCCAGGTGTAAGCATTTAATCTTAGTTCCTTTCCGTCTCTCTCCAGGTGTAAGCATTTAATCTTAGTTCCTTCTGCCTCTCTCCAGGTGTAAGCATTTAATCTTAGTTCCTTTCTGCCTCTCTCCAGATGTAAGCATTTAATCTTAGTTCCTTTCCGTCTCTCTCCAGGTGTAAGCATTTAATCTTAGTTCCTTTCTGCCTCTCTCCAGGTGTAAGCATTTAATCTTAGTTCCTTTCTGCCTCTCTCCAGGTGTAAGCATTTAATCTTAGTTCCTTCTGCCTCTCTCCAGGTGTAAGCATTTAATCTTAGTTCCTTCTGCCTCTCTCCAGGTGTAAGCATTTAATCTTAGTTCCTTTCCGTCTCTCTCCAGGTGTAAGCATTTAATCTTAGTTCCTTCTGCCTCTCTCCAGGTGTAAGCATTTAATCTTAGTTCCTTTCCGTCTCTCTCCAGGTGTAAGCATTTAATCTTAGTTCCTTTCCGTCTCTCTCCAGGTGTAAGCATTTAATCTTAGTTCCTTTCCGTCTCTCTCCAGGTGTAAGCATTTAATCTTAGTTTCTTCTGCCTCTCTCCAGGTGTAAGCATTTAATCTTAGTTCCTTTCCGTCTCTCTCCAGGTGTAAGCATTTAATCTTAGTTCCTTTCCGTCTCTCTCCAGATGTAAGCATTTAATCTTAGTTCCTTTCCGTCTCTCTCCAGGTGTAAGCATTTAATCTTAGTTCCTTCTGCCTCTCTCCAGGTGTAAGCATTTAATCTTAGTTCCTTTCCGTCTCTCTCCAGGTGTAAGCATTTAATCTTAGTTCCTTCTGCCTCTCTCCAGGTGTAAGCATTTAATCTTAGTTCCTTTCCGTCTCTCTCCAGGTGTAAGCATTTAATCTTAGTTCCTTTCCGTCTCTCTCCAGGTGTAAGCATTTAATCTTAGTTCCTTTCCGTTTCTCTCCAGGTGTAAGCATTTAATCTTAGTTCCTTCTGCCTCTCTCCAGGTGTAAGCATTTAATCTTAGTTCCTTTCTGCCTCTCTCCAGGTGTAAGCATTTAATCTTAGTTCCTTTCCGTCTCTCTCCAGGTGTAAGCATTTAATCTTAGTTCCTTTCTGCCTCTCTCCAGGTGTAAGCATTTAATCTTAGTTCCTTTCTGCCTCTCTCCAGGTGTAAGCATTTAATCTTAGTTCCTTCTGCCTCTCTCCAGGTGTAAGCATTTAATCTTAGTTCCTTCTGCCTCTCTCCAGGTGTAAGCATTTAATCTTAGTTCCTTTCCGTCTCTCTCCAGGTGTAAGCATTTAATCTTAGTTCCTTCTGCCTCTCTCCAGGTGTAAGCATTTAATCTTAGTTCCTTTCCGTCTCTCTCCAGGTGTAAGCATTTAATCTTAGTTCCTTTGCGTCTCTCTCCAGGTGTAAGCATTTAATCTTAGTTCCTTTCCGTCTCTCTCCAGGTGTAAGCATTTAATCTTAGTTCCTTCTGCCTCTCTCCAGGTGTAAGCATTTAATCTTAGTTCCTTTCTGCCTCTCTCCAGGTGTAAGCATTTAATCTTAGTTCCTTTCCGTCTCTCTCCAGGTGTAAGCATTTAATCTTAGTTCCTTTCTGCCTCTCTCCAGGTGTAAGCATTTAATCTTAGCTCCTTCTGCCTCTCTCCAGGTGTAAGCATTTAATCTTAGTTCCTTTCTGCCTCTCTCCAGGTGTAAGCATTTAATCTTAGTTCCTTTCCGTCTCTCTCCAGGTGTAAGCATTTAATCTTAGTTCCTTTCCGTCTCTCTCCAGGTGTAAGCATTTAATCTTAGTTCCTTTCCGTCTCTCTCCAGGTGTAAGCATTTAATCTTAGTTCCTTCTGCCTCTCTCCAGGTGTAAGCATTTAATCTTAGTTCCTTTCCGTCTCTCTCCAGGTGTAAGCATTTAATCTTAGTTCCTTCTGCCTCTCTCCAGGTGTAAGCATTTAATCTTAGTTCCTTCTGCCTCTCTCCAGGTGTAAGCATTTAATCTTAGTTTCTTTCCGTCTCTCTCCAGGTGTAAGCATTTAATCTTAGTTCCTTTCCGTCTCTCTCCAGGTGTAAGCATTTAATCTTAGTTCCTTCTGCCTCTCTCCAGGTGTAAGCATTTAATCTTAGTTCCTTTCTGCCTCTCTCCAGGTGTAAGCATTTAATCTTAGTTCCTTTCCGTCTCTCTCCAGGTGTAAGCATTTAATCTTAGTTCCTGTCTGCCTCTCTCCAGCTGTAAGCATTTAATCTTAGCTCATTCTGCCTCTCTTCAGGTGTAAGCATTTAATCTTAGTTCCTTTCTGCCTCTCTCCAGGTGTAAGCATTTAATCTTAGTTCCTTTCCGTCTCTCTCCAGGTGTAAGCATTTAATCTTAGTTCCTTCTGCCTCTCTCCAGGTGTAAGCATTTAATCTTAGTTCCTTTCCGTCTCTCTCCAGGTGTAAGCATTTAATCTTAGTTCCTTTCCGTCTCTCTCCAGGTGTAAGCATTTAATCTTAGTTCCTTTCCGTCTCTCTCCAGGTGTAAGCATTTAATCTTAGTTCCTTCTGCCTCTCTCCAGGTGTAAGCATTTAATCTTAGTTGCTTTCTGCCTCTCTCCAGGTGTAAGCATTTAATCTTAGTTCCTTTCTGCCTCTCTCCAGGTGTAAGCATTTAATCTTAGTTCCTTTCTGCCTCTCTCCAGGTGTAAGCATTTAATCTTAGTTGCTTCTGCCTCTCTCCAGGTGTAAGCATTTAATCTTAGTTCCTTCTGCCTCTCTCCAGGTGTAAGCATTTAATCTTAGTTCCTTCTGCCTCTCTCCAGGTGTAAGCATTTAATCTTAGTTCCTTCTGCCTCTCTCCAGGTGTAAGCATTTAATCTTAGTTCCTTCTGCCTCTCTCCAGGTGTAAGCATTTAATCTTAGTTCCTTTCCGTCTCTCTCCAGGTGTAATCATTTAATCTTAGTTCCTTTCCGTCTCTCTCCAGGTGTAAGCATTTAATCTTAGCTCCTTCTCACATTCTCTTCTCCGCGTATTTTTGGTCTACCTCTCTCTTTTTTCACCTGAGGATTCCATGTAAAAGCCTGTCTGGCTATGATATATTGTTAATTCCGCAACGTATGTCCTATCCAGCCCCATTTTATTTGCTTAATTTGTTGTTTCAATGGCTGTTGTTGGCTCCTTTCCAACAATTTTCATTCCTCACCATGTCCTGCCACTTTATGACCTTTATCCTCCCAGGCATCTGTTAATGCAGGACTGGAGTCTTTGTTGTCTGACCTTGGTCGTTCTCCGTGTCTCCGCACTTGACACTGGCGCTGAATATTCTATTTTTAGCGTGAATCTTGATATCTCTGGATCTCCATATTTTATTTTGTGTCAGGAATGCCCCTCTTGCCTTTCCAATTATAATCCTAACATCTGCGTCTGTACCTTCTGATGTGTCTATCGTGCTGCCCAAATAGGTCAAGGTATCCACGTCCTCCAACTACTCTCCCTCCAGCATGATTGGTTCTTTGCTGTAACGTTACAATACACACGAGTGATCTTATCAATCTTTGTAACCTCTTCCACCTCCACTCTTTCTGAAAGGAGGGATCTGTGCTGTTCTCTTGTATGTCCTGTCCACGTTTCAGAGCCGGACAGTTGAACCAACCTTACATTGGAGTCTCACACGCTGAGTGATGTCCATGCGACCTCTTGCGGTTATGGGAAAGGCACGACACACAACGTTACATATCATCATCCTCCACTGCCTTGCGGGATACCTGTTTACGGGAAAGGCTTCAAGAGTAAACCTTGAGGAAAAATCTGCATCCTGTGCTATCTCCAGTTGTCTCGATAAAAACTTGGCACTGGCCAAGGGAAGCTCAGGTTGTGAGGTTGACAAAAGGCCCAGTTTCTTCCTCACTCTAATCCAAATCACCGCGCAAGTCACACGGATGAACAAATAGAGTGATCTCCATCACTTGTGATGGAAACACATCATCATCACATTGGACTTGAGGATTGTTATTTTCACGTTGAATTTAATTTCTTTTGATGTCCAGTTCCTCAAAGAAAATAGAAACATTTTTTTTTGTATTCTGACATTTGTATTCGTGTCTCATCATCATTATCATCTTGTATCCACTTGTATCGTTAGACCACGTTGGGAGGTGCAGTTTTCTGTCATGTGTAAGATTTGTCAAGGATATTGTTGTTATTCTGTGTTTCTTCAGTGTCTCCCTGACACCATCCATCCATCTTTTGTTGAGGCCTGCCCCTTGTTCTGCCTGCAACCCTGATGTCTGGTATTGTATATACTAGCAGCTGGTAACGTTGGTTGCATTCTTTTTAGGTGTCCGAACCATTTTATTTTCTGTCTTTCCGTGTGCTGCACTCACCTTCTGTCTGATCTTTTTGTTTCGTGCTTTGTCCAGCCTTGTGACACCTACAACCTTTCTCAAACAGCTGATCTCACACCTCATCCCGTCTCTCGCTGTCTATATTGCTAGCAAGCAACTCTCAGGAGGCGACACCAATGGCGAAACTGTTTGAAGATACTTCCAGAGAATCTTCGTAGCTTTTCTTCTGTCCACCTGATTCGCGCTTGTCTGTTCTAAGCTCACCGTACAACAGTTTAGGGATGTGCTTATTACGCATGCCAACATGGTCTGGACTCTCTGCAGCAGCGCATGAATGCCTAGGACCAGAGTTGGACACTCTATCCTGCCAGTCGATCCTGAACAGACTACGGAGACAGCTCACATGAAAATTGTTAAGTTTCTCCATGTACACAGACAGATCTGGCTCGGTGATCGATAAAAGGGGAGGCAGTGGAATGTACTTCCCTTACTCCAAAGCAACTTGTACCAATTGCAGAGCTGAAGCATGAGCTGTTCATGCAGCAACTCAGATTCTTATCAGTCAAAACTTAACTACATGGAAAACGGTCATTCCAATAGACTCTAGGCGAGAACTCCAAGCAATATCAAGCCCAAAACAAGATAGACTTTCACATCAAATACAACATAGGATTGCTGTCTCCAAAAAAAACAGATTGGGTCCTGCAATGGATTCTGGCCCACTGTGGGATCACTGGAAACGTGAAAGCAGGTGAGCTCGCATAAGCCAAAAGTAAAGGCACACAGCCTACCCTTGCACAGAGCTAAAATTTGCAAAGACACTCACAAAATGATCCATGAGGACAGAATGGAGACCGACACAAAGAATACGAGCCATAAAATGATAGCATAGACAGACAGAAATCTTCAGACTCAGAACGGGACATTGTAGACTCAAGGCCCACCTCCACAGAATGGGTCTCAGAGACACTGCCATGTGCGATTGTGGAGCACCCAAGCAAACACCAGAACATATTCTGTAAGAATGCCCTACCTATGCAGACCAAAGAGAGGCAGTCTGGCCTGGGGAAGCGATCGTGCTCGAAAAGCTGTGGGCGACTGGCGAAGACCTGAAAAGCACAGTTTCCTCATGAACCTCACCGGACTAGAAGCATTGCAACAGTTGATCGTGGACCTCCCCGAACTAGAAGCATAGCAACAGTTGATCGTGGACCTCACTGAACTAGAAGCATATCATCAGTTGATCGTGGACCTCACCGAACTAGAAGCATAGCAACAGTTGATAGTGGGCCTCACTGAACTAGAAGCATATCATCAGTTGATCGTGGACCTCACCGAACTAGAAGCATTGCAACAGTTGATCGTGGACCTCACCGAACTAGAAGCATTGTAACAGTTGATCGTGGACCTCACCGAACTAGAAGCATATCATCAGTTGATCGTGGACCTGACTAAACTAGAAGCATATCATCAGTTGATCGTGGACCTCACCAAACTAGAAGCATTGCAACAGTTGATCGTGGACCTCACCGAACTAGAAGCATTGCAACAGTTGATCGTGGACCTCACCGAACTAGAAGCATTGCAACAGTTGATCGTGGACCTCACCGAACTAGAAGCATATCATCAGTTGATCGTGGACCTGACTAAACTAGAAGCATATCATCAGTTGATCGTGGACCTCACCAAACTAGAAGCATATCATCAGCTGATCGATGAAGAAGTTGAGTTTCATGACATCTCTGCTATATATTGTCCATGTTTCGCATATGCATAGAAGGATAGTTATCACCATAATATGATACACCTTGATCTTGACGACAACGCTGATTTCTTGACAACGCTAAATTTCTTGCTGATCCAAACATTCAACCGTAGTATTCCAAAAGTAGAGCTTGCCTGACAATCCTGTTGGGAACTTCATAATGGATATTCGCATCCAAGGCGAGGGTACTACCAACGTAGATAAAGCTATAAACTGCGTGTAGATGTGGCCCTGCGCACGTGCAGTGACGTTTAGTTCGTGGTAGCGTTTCCTGGGAGCAGGCATAAACATCACTTCCGTTTTCTTTGTGTTGATGGTAAAACCAAAGTTTGTGCCCGTTATTACTTTGAAGGGGAAATTAAAACCAGCACAAAGTGGTGTATTAAATAGCAATTGAGCGTAGACAGTTCGTTTGTATCCCCATGCAATGAGACTAGATAGTTTTAGGATTTTTAGTTCTTAGGGGCTGGGCTAGATTAGCTTAATACTCCGCAATGCGTTGGTACAAGCGCTTACGGAGGATGGTTAACCGATGTGTGAGTACATCTTAATAGGCTCAAACACTAGAGCAAAGTAGACCCGCAGCTTGTTAGGCGCCATCTATGCTGCTCTAAACAAATCACCTAACCATGGCCGGTGTTATGCCATGTCACAGTTAGTCGCCTCTTACGACATGCTCTCTGTGAGGCAGTGGTGCTATTCTTGTCCTTGTCATACACAAAGACTCCGGCAGACCATGCAGGACAAAAATATATTCATTTGAAATTATTGGAATATTATAAATATAAAAACATATTCATCTTGAAACGTTACTATGTTCTCTGGTTAGTTCTCTCCCAATGTCCAGAGCTAAGTTACTATGTTCTCTGGTTAGTTCTCTCCCAATGTCCAGAGTTAAGTTACTATGTTCTCTGGTTAGTTCTCTCCCAATGTCCAGAGTTAAGTTACTATGTTCTCTGGTTAGTTCTCTCCCAATGTCCAGAGCTAAGTTACTATGTTCTCTGGTTAGTTCTCTCCCAATGTCCAGAGCTAAGTTACTATGTTCTCTGGTTAGTTCTCTCCCAATGTCCAGAGCTAAGCTACTATGTTCTCTGGTTAGTTCTCTCCCAATGTCCAGAGTTAAGTTACTATGTTCTCTGGTTAGTTCTCTCCCAATGTCCAGAGCTAAGTTACTATGTTCTCTGGTTAGTTCTCTCCCAATGTCCAGAGCTAAGTTACTATGTTCTCTGGTTAGTTCTCTCCCAATGTCCAGAGCTAAGCTACTATGTTCTCTGGTTAGTTCTCTCCCAATGTTCAGAGCTAAGTTAATATGTTCTCTGGTTAGGGCTCTTCCTAAATTTGAATTTAATGTGGAAGAACAGCTCGACAGTTCTATTCAAACCACAGCAAAAAGTACAAGTAACAACTTCCATACTAACCACACAAACTCCCCAATCAAATGACAATGCACAGTATTTTAAACTCAATGTTTGTGAGCTTTATTTACAAACATGCCATATATAGATATGTTTTTTTCTTCCCCCAGCTGACTGTGACCAATGTGATAAGAAATTAATGCCATATTTCATACAAAAGTGATGCAATATTTCAAACATGTTATCGTCATTAACCAAATAAAAATTTTATCTTCACAAAACTAAAATAAGGTGTCGTAGTCCCACCATGGAATTTGATAGAATTCTTTCAAGCAAATAAGATGAGACTTTTCAATACTACTAATAATAATAATAGTTGCCCATCGCAAAGATAGCTACGCCATCAGATATGTGCTGCAAGATGTAATCTCATATGATTATAAAGACTAATCGCCGCATGAAAGCGTAATTGGAGATGAATGTCTTGAAGATCAAAGTGTTGCGCAATCGCTACGCCACTTGTGATCTAGTCTTCCTTGCCAAGGTACGATTAGAAGATGTCTACAAGTACATCTATCTTGGGCACATTCTCAATATGGAGAATAATCTCGAACCTGAACTGACAAGATGTCGCTGCGTGGGTTGGCAGTCTCCTCGTCTATTAACACGGTCCTGGGCGGTTAACATGATCAAGACCTACAAGCCTCCCTCTTCAAATTGCACCATACTCCCCGCGATGTACTGAGACGTGGACACTAACAAAATCACTAGAGGACAAATTGAGAGTGACCCAGGCCTCCCTTGAGAGACGCTTGGTCGGAATCACTCTCCGGAGCCAACACATGCAAGATCTCCATAATTCTGACATTAGACGATTGTCCCTGGTGAATGATGCGGTAATCCATGCAGACAATGCAAAACATAGATGGGCAGGTCACATGTTACGACGAAACCGATGGTCGATGGAGCACAACGACAGCAGTCTGGTATACCAGTGGCAAGAAAAGACCTCTAATGCGTTGGTTAGACTTCCTTGCTGTACGCTGCAACATCCGAGATGCCTCTAGAGGAGTACTTACCACACACTAGACTTACGTGGCCCAAGACAGGGTCCGCTGGAGATGAAGTTGGGACCCGCAGCTAGGCTGAAGAATAGGTCATCAAGATCACGATCAATCTCGCCATGGTAGATTCGACTGAAACCGGCGATGGAGTGTCACTCTGTGATCTGAACACCTTGTATAATGCCAACGTACACGGTGGAACAGTTCTGTGCAAGCATCTCCCAGGAGGTGACATCAATGTTTAAGCTTTTCATAGATATTTTCAAGGAGTTTCAGTGACGTATCTTTAACCCCTCTAATGAGCGTCTGCCTATTCTAACTCACTGTATAACACTAATGTGATTACCGTCCGGGTCCTAGATGCAGCAGTGAATGAGCTGACAGCAGCCAGCGATTCATAGCTGACTGCTTACATCAAGGTCAGTGAACTTTACTTGATCAAGACCCTATTCTGCCTCCACATGACGGCATTAAGGGATAGGGATTGACTGGGATGGCAAACTGAAAAGCGTGCTGAAATCGGATGTGTCCTGCGAAAATACGCAGTTATTGCAGCCTTGCTGTAAACTACAACACTACACCTTTTTCAGAACGATAGCTTTAGAAGAAAATATCAGTTCTACTATATCACTTTACTTGTTGCCCTGTTCCTCAACGGAGATTGTATCGCTGTGTGTTCTTACTTTGTCTCCAGCGATCTTCATCCTGGCCTATGGAGATGTAAGATGGCCGCACCTTAATGACTGCGATCTCGACTTGCTCCGGTGTTTCTGTAGAGTTTTCTGGTGTTTGGTAGTTACTGTTTGGATTATAATTCATAACTCCTTCACCAGGTGGTATCAGGGACTCTGTTCTGTGGAATTGATGTGCTTTTGATCGGTTATCCTGTTTGTTATGCTGCATTTCATGCCTGGCTTGAACTGTGGGAGGCCATTCCATTATGGAGTTCGGCGTTCCGTTTGGCTGCAGATCAGAGCTCGGTCCAGGTTATCACTACTCAAGGACCTTCCTGCTTGGCCTTCCTCCCTCTACAGGAGGTTACACGATACCTCTCCCAACCTCGTATTCTCAGCACAGCAAGGGTCACGCTGACCAAAAGGCGGACACAATCTAGAGGACTCAGCTGGGCTACATGGAAAAAAACAGGGAGTTTGACACGGACAGACACGTAAAGCCTGACACAAACATTGATCTAACACACTCCTCGTGGCCCTCATCCCAAGACAGCGGAGTACTAGGCTCCACCTGAGGAATCTGTATGGATTTGGTCGACACAGCCTCAGCAGTTGGATATGGTAGTGGTTGACCGACACAACAAGCCTTTGATGCCTACGCAGACATTATTATGGGGGCCTAGTCGATGATAAGCCTTCCTTCTGATAACATCATGGATGCTGTATTGTCTTCTTCTTCTTCTTCATCGTACGCAGTCAGACATCAACCTTAATTTTTTCGAAAAAAGCAGCGGTCATCCTGAGGCTGTCGACACTGCCATAGAGCTTGTCTAGTGTTGCCACTGGTGATGGCCACATCTACTCTCTCTGGTCCTCGTATGTCGGGCAGTTTTGCCACTGGTGATGGCCACATCTACTCTCTCTGGTCCTCGTATGTCGGGCAGTTTTGCAGCAAATGCTCAGCGGCCATTTTACCGGTACCACACGAGCATTCGTCAGTGCCACCTATCTTCAATTTGTTGAATAGGTGGTACCTCAGTCTATTGTGGCCAGTGCGAAGTCTGAAGACCACGACCTGCTCTCTTCTGTTCAACTGGTAATAGGCATCGTTTTTTGTGTAGCCAGTATGTTCAGTTTCCCATTTGGTCATGTATCTAGCTCTAATAAGCCGTTTTGACTCTTCGTACGTCATACTAGTATATGGTTGAGGTAGTCTTGCACCTTCTTTTGCCAGTCTGTCTGCCTCCTCGTTGCCTTGGATGTTGCAGTGGGATGGGACCCACTGTACCACTACCCTTTTTGGTGCGGACTGCTGGCATAGGTGACAGAGTACTGCTCTTAAATCATTAAGTTCAGTATTTTTCTGGCTTTTTAGCGCTGTGACTACGGCCAGAGCATCTGTAAGCAGGACTATATGGCTTTCATTCCTTGGATGCTGTATTGGACTGCAAAGAGTCCTGACCAACACATTGAAGAATTACCCCGTAGTATTTTACCACCGCGATGTTATCAGACTGCTGTCAATGTGCTCTAATGTCCATCCTGTCTTCTCAGCATGTGACCAGCCCACCTATGTTTTGCCATGAACAGCTACATTACTCGCCAATAATAATTGCTGTAGGTCGGAACTGCTCTTGGCTTCCCATGCCCATTGCAGCAGCCAGTCCTCTCTCACTCTGTAGAGATGACCGAACCATTACAATTAACTGTTCCACCAAGGTCTGCTAAGACTGGGTTTCAAGATCCTTAGCTGGCTTCTCACGACCTTGATCTTTGCCCATGACTCACATCCGTAAGTCAGGACTGCCATGTAGGTGGAGCAGTATACATCCATCTCTGTTTCTAAACCTCGGTTTATGGCATGGAAAGTCTCCCAGTTGCTGCTTTTCTGGTAGTCAACTCTTCTTTAATGCCCCGACTTAAGGTCTATTACAGCTCCAAGGTATTTGAACAGGCTGACCTGCACCAAAATCAAGCCCAATCAGCAACATAAAAAATAACTTTTTTAGTTTTAACATATTCCGAGACATGTGGTTTAACGCATGACCACTGTGTTTATTTGGTTACATGTATTTATTTATTACGTAGTCACTATTTTTTTTTTTTTTTTTAAGGCTATCTGAGACCTCTTTAACAAGGGGGGTAATCATTGTGACTGACACGTGAGACGTACTTCAGAAGGTTCAGAAGAAATGGCAGAGGTATGAGTGGATAGCAATTGTTGAGGTTTCAAACCTCCAGGGGTAGGCATGGATCTACTGTCCTTGTCTTCTTGGGGTTCAGGGCAACGTAAGAGCTGACATCTTGGCTTCACAAGCTCCCATCTTGGGCACATTAGTGATGGACAAGAATGACAATTTGAAATCAATCAACGACCGTCTGTTGGATGAGAACACTGCAATTGATGGAGCAGCAATCCACAGACTGCAAAGTTTCTACATCAAGCGAGGTTCGAGCGGAGTGGGGCGCATGAGAGGACGGAGCAGGAGAGTGTACAACTATCGAGCTACAGGGACCATCAGTATCAGGATCATGTGCCATTAGCTGAAAGAGACTGAGCACCTATGGGTATGCCCGGAATGCAGTGACATCAATTCTTAGAAACAGAAACTCTTTTTTCACCCAGGTTGTAGAGGGTTTCCATGTTATTTTATCAGTTGTCTTCCTTCTTTGAATCCTGGCATCCAAACAGACACATTAATGTATGTTGCCAGGTAGCCGAAGGCTATCGGCTATTTGTAGTAGGTATTTTCAAACTTCCTGTGGCTTTCTAGGCCTGGGGGAAGGTACACAAAATTTGGGTAGATTTTTAACTATAATTAATTGAATTGTTGTCCTTCTGTCCCATATTATTTTTCAGAAACTGTCTTCTTCTTCTTTGTTCGTTCTCAATCTCCCGCTACCAAACCCTGAAAGGGCCTAAGTAGCAGAATGTAGTCCAGAGAACGGAATGTGTTGTGTCATAGTTTACAGCTTGACTGTGATATTTGCACCTTTCGGTCCAACACATCTGACTTCAGCAAGCATTTTTTTAGTACCGAGTTAGCATTCCCTCTTCGATCCCTTCTCCTTAGCCAGTGTCTGCCCTGCTGCAGCCTGTTATCCAGGATCACCACGTGGAAGTGTAGAAGGGTCTTGGCAGCTCTGGTTCGCTGGCCGACGCTAGCAGTCAGCTCTGGTTCGCTGGCCGACGCTAGCAGTCAGCTCTGGTTCGCTGGCCGACGCTAGCAGTCAGCTTTGGTTCGCTGGCCGACGCTAGCAGTCAGCTCTGGTTCGCTGGCCGACGCTAGCAGTCAGCTCTGGTTCGCTGGCCGACGCTAGCAGTCAGCTCTGGTTCGCTGGCCGACGCTAGCAGTCAGCTTTGGTTCGCTGGCCGACGCTAGCAGTCAGCTCTGGTTCGCTGGCCGACGCTAGCAGTCAGCTCTGGTTCGCTGGCCGACGCTAGCAGTCAGCTCTGGTTCGCTGGCCGACGCTAGCAGTCAGCTCTGGTTCGCTGGCCGACGCTAGCAGTCAGCTCTGGTTCGCTGGCCGACGCTAGCAGTCAGCTAAACTGTCTGATGTTGCCTTTCTATTACACATTGTGACACTCTGGAGGTATAAATCCCCAACTCTTTACTTACTGGTACCAAGTTTAACATGATGGTTGGCCGTCTCCCGTCTTGCTCACAGACGCCCTCTCAGTGTTAACGGCTCTCAAAAACCAGCACATAAATTAACGTACGCTCTGGCAGACTCACTCGAACGACTGTCCCAGTGCTTAAAAAAAAGCAGTCTAGTGGATATCAGTCCACTGCAACATTCCAGGCAACGAGGAGGTGGACAGAGAGGGAGGAATGCTGCAGCAGTGATACAGAAATCACATACAATGAGACAAAAACAGCCATCAGGACAGCGTACATTGCAAAATTGAAAAAAAGACCACTCTGGCCACATAGAAAACGATGCCTATCATCAGCTCTTCAGGCGAGACCAGGTGATCATTCTCCGGCTATGCACAGGACACAACAGACTTAGATGTCATCTGTACAAGTTCAAGATTGGCACTACCGACCTTTGTGACTGCAGCACAGCCCTAGCGATGACATAACATATTTTATAGTCCTGCCCACTGTATACCCACAAAAGAAACAGCATTTGGCAACAATCAGTGTCCTTCCCAGGGAAACTGTATGGAAGTGCACGGAGCCTCAAGTCGACTGCCACTTTCATTAGTCATTGAAGTCGAGATCTGAAGACGAATGAGGAAGGTCTTCTCCCATTGTGCAAACATGAACAAACCATTGCAGCCGGCACTGTTCTCTCAGATATTAAAGGGCTAGGTTTCAAGCCGCGTTCTATCATCTTGATTTGAACTTCATCTCTTCTTGTTAATGTAATGGTAGGCTGCTAAAGTCAGATGTGTCGGACCGAAACGTGCAGATATCACAGCCAGGCTATAAATTAGCGACACAACACATTCCGTTCTCCAGACTACATCTAGCTACTTACAAAGCCCTGTTTTGGGCTTGGTAGTGGGAGATTGAGAACAAACGCAGAAGAAGAAGGAGGAGTAGTGGTAGAACACTCGCTTAATATGGCAAAGGTATGGGGTTCAACTCTCCAGTCAACTAAGCTGTAAGTGGATACTTGGCTTACTGTTACTCATAAAGAAACTGTGGCTTTGTACAATGAAGTCTCTCTAACACTTCATCCCTGATAGCAGTGTCTACTATGGAACTACATTTACTGGCTGCTTTTGTTTGTTAAAGGTTTGCTTTTCTTGATTCTTCTGGCTGCACGCTCTTTCAACCCCAGACCGTAGTCTCTCAGGTTATATCAAGATGTATTGGCCTTTGTATGGATGCGTGTGTAAATCTGTTCGTAATGTGTCCCACTACTGCAGTTTTGCAGTACAGTAGTTCTGTCAATACTTTCTGTACGCGGAAAAGTGGTCATACCAAGACAAATCCCTGACATGCCCAGTCAAATTGAACACCAAGTGATTTCTAACCCGGTATGTTGGGATTGCAAACCAAGTTCACGCTCAATTTACACCCCCTCCCCATGCGCTCCTCCTACCGTTATGTGTCTCTTCTTGTTACCTCAACTATCTGCCTCGGACATCTTATTCCTGAGGTTTGGAGTTTTCTTTGATGTATTTTTGTCATTGTCCATCACTCATATTTCTAAGTCAACACTAGTACACGATACACTCTTCAATGTAAGTTACACTTTGGCCTATCAATCTGATAACGGATATTAGTTATAAATTTGGTGATGTTCTACAACAAGTATTCAGTACACTAAACATTGTTATCACCACATATATATGAGGTATACGGTTGGCAGCGTGGTTAGATCTCTTGTAGCAAATGGATACAGTTTGTAACCTGGTCTTGACACATTCACCTAGCTGTAACAATGAGTAATCAAATCTCCAGCAAGAAAGGTCAAGTATTTTTAACCTGCATGAACCTTTTAGGGCAAGAATTTTAACCTTCAAGAACCCTTTAGGTCAAGTAATTAATGCAAATCTTTTGGCAAGTTCTCACATCCGTTATTTGAAGCAAGCAGACCAATAATGAGATCCTGGCACAAAATGGAACTGTCAAAATGGATTCACTTAAAACCTTCTTCCAATCAATTATTACACATTTGCAGACCAATAATGAGATCCTGGCACAAAATGAACGTCAAATACTGCACATATTGTCAGATTTTCAAATCCAGCACACGAAGCACGCAAACTTCTGAGATCCTGGCACAAAAATAAGTGTAAAAATACTGCAAATTTGTCCGATTCTCAAATCCATTACTTGAAGCCTGCAAACTTATGAGGTTATCGCCACAAAATAAACGTAAAAATACTGCAATTTCGTTTGATTCTCAAATCCATTACTTGAAGCATGCAAACTGATGAGATCTTGGAATAAAATCAACTGTTCAAATGGATTTGCTGCTCATTTGACACAAAAGCAGATATGAAAGCTCAGCAGGTCATCAAAAACAACCATCTTTCCAGTTTTCCTCGGGTCCACCTGATGATGATGTAGGTTTCGGGGAAGGGATATTTGTCCTGGAAGAAAAAAAATAAGCCTGAGTTACAAGAGAAATGTAAAGATGATTTCTTATGTTATTACGATGGACAGTCATTAAGTCAGGTCAGGTCATCTAGTAACCTGTCAGGTCATTGAGGTACACATGAACACATCCTTACGCCATTCTTCTCTGTCAACGGCCGCTGCCTGTGCCTCCTCTGTTCGAAGATTGGTCCATTCTTTTACGTTGTCCTCCCACCTCTGTTTGGGACGACCTCTTCGTTGTCTGTCTTGCACCTCTGTTTGGGACGACCTCTTCGTCGTCTGTCTTGCACCTTTCCGTGCGAGGATAATATTTGCAAGACCATGTGAACTCGATATGTGCCCGTACTAAAAGAGTTGACAATTGCCAAGAGGTCTTCAAAAGGCCCTATTGCTGTTGTAATTCTTTCACAAATTTCCTCATTTATAACTCGGTTTTTGTATGTGACTGACCTTTAGTAGTCTTCGGAAAAATCACATCTCCAAGGCCTGTATCTTCCGCTGCAGGTCAGCTATAATTATCCATGTCTCACAAGCATAGAGGATTATTGACAGAACCAATGTACGCATTAATCTGATCTTCGTGCACATGGCTAACCATTTATCTTGCCAGATTTTGTTAAGCAGTGCAATTGACTGTGCTATTCTGGCCAACACCTCACATTTTGATCCTTCATCACTGACAATCGAACCCAGATATTTAAAATGGTCAATCACTTCGAGTTCCTAGCTACTAACTTTTAAGCCCTTGGCTATGTTGGTCACTCATTTTGTCTTTCCAGTGTTAATCTCCATACCATAGTCAAGAGCGGTTTTATTGAGCCTTGAGATCCATTCTCGGAAATCTGCTTTTGTGCCCGCCAACGCCATCTGCAAAATGAAGGTTAGTAATCGCTCGGTACTCTATCTCGACAGTACCAACATAACCTCCAAGTGCCACACTTATAATTCTCTCAGGGAATATGTTGAAAAGTGTTGGGGAGATCCTAACAGTCATTAAGTAACAACAGTTTTTATAGAATGCTTGGAAGAGTATGTACAACGGAAAATCTTATTTCAAAACACGAAATGGCTCTTTAGCAATACTTCATGTAGGGATTGTGATGATCGAGCAGTATGCGCAATAAAGCGTACAACATGTCTGCCCCATTGTTGACTTGTACAATGGAAGAACAACAAAGCGTTATTCGTTTTATATGGTCAGCGCTTGTGAAACCACTTGAAATCTACAGAAGAATGAAGGTTCAGTATGGAGAGTTGTTTGAGTAGGAGGACAGTGTATTAACGGGTAGAAAGATTTCAAAACGAAAGACAAGATGTCATTGATGAACCGTTGCACGGGAGACCAGTAACCATGGCAACTGACAAAGTGAAACAGCAGATCAACCAGCTAGTCTATGGCAACAAGCGAGTCACTATTGATGAAACAGCCATAGATTTCAACGTGAGTCACGACGCTGTGCACAAAATTGTTCATGATAACTTCAGTTATAGGAAAGTGTGTAGAAGATTGGTCCAGGGCAGCTGACAACAAGGTAGCGGAGGCAGTGCAAAATTGGTTTAAAGTCATACCAAGAGACTTTTTTTCTAGAGTGCATCGATAATCTAGTGGACAGGTGGACAAAATGTGTTGCTTTCTAAGTGTCTCCTGTTATCAAACGTGTTTGATCTGATGGGCTTAGGATTTTGTTTTTCTTTGAATTCCTGAAGGGTTTGATATGACGCGCCATGCTTTCTTTCCATCTATTTGCAAGTCTAACTCACCCCATTTCTTAGTCCATGCTTCTCTTTTTGCTTGCCTATCAGAAATTTTACTTTGGCCTGTTATAATTAGTTTTGTTAACAAGAGTAGGCTGTTTCTCGACTTCCGTCTTGCTTTCTTTCTCCTGTTGTTAGTGGCCTCCAATTTTGTGCTCAGCACGATTTTAACTATCACCTGTATCCTCGTGGGATGGCTTCCTTTGCAGATTTGAGCAATGCCATAGTCCTGCAAGAGATGTAGCATATACATCTGGGCCAGATATCTCATCATTCTTCCGTCAGTTTTGCCAGCCTGTCAGTAGCGATAGTATGTCTGGTATTCTCCGCCACCTGGGAGATCATCACAAAGGAGCAGAGGTGCAAAGTCCACTGGTCTTATATTTTCTTAACCATAGGGATAAATGATAAGAGGACAAAAAGGAAAGAACGAGACATGAATGCATTTAACCGACGGAGTGGGGATGGATTTATGCAGCCCAGAGGGTATACCACTCGCCAGAGGGTTCTGCAGCCTGATCCTTAGCCTTTTTGTCTGGACCCTCTTCTAGGACCTGTCTGGCTTGGGTGACCATACCCGGAGTAAAACTACCACTTTCATAACTCCTGGGATCATTAGGGTGCACGGGGACTGCGTGGGCTAGTGGTTGAGTGACACTGCTCACATCCCAAATGTGCTGGGTTCGCTCCACAATCACAGCACTGGGCGTTATTCTGGGGAAACAAACCCTTAGAAAATGCAGGAGGAAGTAGACCCTTATATAAAATGCTTGATGAAATCAGATACACTGGGCCGACAGGCGCAAAATAAAAACAGTGCAACACACTCCACCTTGGGGAATAACGAAATAAGGTAAACATTTTTAAAAATGAGGGTGAGCAAGCTCACTAACCATAGCAAAGTAGTCTTAGATATGGAGAGTTCTCAAGATGAAAGACTACAAATTTGTTCATAAACAAAGTAATCAACAGAACAGACCTGCGCAGCATGGGTAAAGACGATCGAGAACCTGAGGAAGGCCTCATCAGCTGCCTCTTCGGCGTAGGCAGACCACTTGTCCATTGAGGTGACAACCCACGCTGATGTTGTTGAGCCAGGCCTGGTGCTATACCCGAAGGCATGCCTTGTTTTGGCGTAGAATGGTAGTTTGACTGCTGTAATCGTGACGAGGGGGCAGTTCTCGTGGTTTCTGGTGCCAGATTTATCTCATCACTATTGGTACTGTGTCGTTCCAAGCTGGAGTCACTTGAGTTATGGGACTGGTATTGTAAGCCTGGTGTGGAAGGGAGACTGCGGCGACCTCGTGAATCTAAGATGAAGGAAAAGTACAATCACAAATAAAAAAACAAAACAAGTGAAGGGCAGCAGTACACCTGTTATGCGAACAGACAGCAACCTGAGTATGTTTGTAAAGCAGATCTAATACTATCAGGCGTGTTCAAATTAAACCGGACCAAACTGGAACAAATGAACATAAGTACGATGTGCATGATGACATCACTTCTGGTGTATACAGCAAATACCAACCGTTAGTTTGCCAAACTTCATTATCCTCCAACTCGTAGTTTCCTCGGCAGACCGTTGAAAACATGGCGGGTGTGATACGGAATCGGCCCAGAGTTGATCAACGAGCGGTGATTCGGTTTCTAACAGCTGAAGGATGTCAACCAGTTCACATTCATTGCAGAATGCAGGCAGTGTATGGTGACAAACGTGTGTCGAAGACAACAGTGAAGAACTGGACAACAATGTTTAAAGAAGAACGTGAGTTAACCCATTACACCCTAACCTGCTCAGTACATTTTGTTTGGGAACTGTAACTACTACTATGTTCAATGCAATCTTTCACCTTTATTCTTACTAGACAAGCATTACAATTTCATTAGTAAACAAATGGTATAGGATATAGGAGTAGGTCAAAGGAGTGCCCCCCTGCTCTTATGAATATATATTTTCTGTTTCCACGTGTAGGGTGTAAAGGGTTAAAGAAAAAACTTCAGAGACCAGGTCATACGCATATTGTTGCGTTAACTCACGTCCTTTTTTATATACACATATATACACCTGAGACGTATTCAAAAAGTATCAGATCCTAATTTTTTTTTCCTCAGAAACAAATGAAGCATGGATGTTGTCCTTTGGCAGGGAGACATAGGGGAATTTATAGATATGATTTGATTGTGTGTAGAAACATAACTTAACCTTTACTGCAACATCGCCGTGAAATCACAATAGCAACAAAATTTCACTTGCGTACCGATGTTCCAAAAACCAAAAACGTGGTAAAACGGCCACTCGTACACCGTTTCAATCATATGACGACAAAACCGGGCTACTGTAAAAATAGACAGTATGTTATGATGAATTCGTCACGTACCTTTTCAACAGATTTTCAACCGGCTAAAGTATTTTGTGTTAGATTACAAATGGATTTGAAACGATCGGGGCCAGTCCATTATTGAGAATGATGAAGTTAAGTTGTTGCAAAAGCTCTTTGTGAGGTTGATTGGGGTTAGTTTATTTAGATGAAATTAAATACGTTTTTGGTGTAAACTAACAGTTGTGCTGATATGGCTTGGCTTCGTTCATTCTCAATCTCCCGCTACCAAACCCTGAAACGGCTTAAGTAGCAGAATGTAGTCCAGAGAACGGAATGCGTTGTGTTGTAGATTATACCGTGACTGCGATATTTGCACCTTTCGGTCCAACACATCCGACTTCGGCAAGCATTTTTTGAGTACCGGGTTAGCATTCCCTCTTCAATCCCTTCTCCTTAGCCAGTCTGCCCTGCTGCAGTCTGTTATCCAGAATATCCACGTGGAGGTGTAGAAGGGTCTTGGCAGCTGTGATTCGCTGGCCCTGACTCTAGCAGTCAGTTATGGGTTGCTGACCACTGCAGCTCATGCGCTGCTCAGCATCTTGATCCCGTGCTCATATTATAAACACAGTATCAATACTTTGTTGTGATTTCGATCGATTATATGATAAGCGACGTTCCCGAATCGGTGAGCCCAGATGTTTGTGCTTTTTAAAAATTAATTTTCACCATCTTTTTATAACTCAGAAACTAAACAACACACAACAAAAACATTAATACCAACAAGTTCTTTATAAATGTATGTTTCTACACATAACACAATCATATTTATTGACCAACAAACAGAAAGGTTACAGGCTATCAAAGTCAACAACCACGGTAAAGCGTGACGTGCTCAAAAAGTTGCCTTCAGCAAGAAAGTTGCATTAAATTTTTGATTAAGGTATGGAAAAGTTAATAAAGAACTAGTTGGTATTATCGTATTTGATGTTTGTGTGTTAGTTTCTGAGATACAAGAAGATGAAGGTGAAAATGTCGAAAAAACAGTACAAACATTGAGACCTATTTTGGGGGGACGCCACTTGTCTAGTAAATCCATGAAATTGTCACAAAGCATTGATATGGTTCTTAGCAAGATCGGCATATCTGTTAGTTTCCACTACAAACGTATTTATTATATCTACATAAACAAATTAAACAGATCTTCCTCAGAAAAATCCATCGCAACAACTCAACTTCATCCCCCTCAATAATGGGATAATCTTCAAATTGAGTGAAATAGAGAATATATTGTTTCAAAATGTTTTATAAATATCCACAAGCACATCTCCCATTTGAAAAATAGGCAGGAAGGAAGTTTTGACTATTTACATTCAAATACGCGTGTTCAGCCATTTCCATAACATTAACCCAGATGCTTATACACAATATTACCGGTCTATGTCATTTGGTTTTGCACAGTGCCTTCCGTAGGGAAACGTATGTTTTTTATCAGTCACATCACATTGTAAAACTAAGCATATTGTAAAGGTTAATTTCTGAAAGCCTAATTACATAAGAATACATAAAACAAACACCTTACCTGTAGAATTACTGAGTTGCAAATGTTGATTGCTGTTATGTGGACTACTTGCAGGTGTACCATGATCTGAGCCTAAACTACCTCGATGATTAGACAGATATGTGCCCTCCACTGAAATTATTGAAAAATAAGCAATAACACAACAGCAGATAAATAAGTCCCTTAAATATTTCCAGTCTCACGTCTAGTCACGCAAAATATACTGATTGGATATGTTAGTCAGGGTCAGGCAAAATATACTGTCCTAGACCCCCACTTCAACTTCAACATAGTCCTCTCTTGAAACAGACTGTTCTTCTTGGCAGTCTGGATAATGAAGTGCGGGATCGACATGATCCCAGAAATAGTGGTGAGTGACATGCAGATGAAGCCAGTCATAGCCCAACCGCATGGAGGACCCCGGTCCACCTTCATCAGCACGCTCGGGATGTGAGGAAAGCTACTGCAACCCGCCACTAAACCCATTTTCAGGGGGCACAAAAGGGTAAACATATTCATTGTGGGTATTCACAACAACATTTGAAGTGTTTAAATGCTCAAAAGACAGGCGTTTATGGAGGGAATCAGTATTGATAATGAAGAAAAGATAAATTCACAAGTAAACCTCCAGGAGCAAGACACAAGATGGAGATAACACATTAGGTACTGAGATCCGTATACTTACAATCTTCTTCTTCTTCTTCATACGCTGTCAGACGTCAACTTGAATTTGTTCGAAGAAAGCAGCTGTCATCCTGAGGCTGTCAACACTGCCATAGAGCTTGTCTGGTGTTGGCACTGGTGATGGCCACATGTGCTTTCTCTGGTCCTCGTATGTCGGGCAATTTTGCAGCAGATGTTCAGCGGTCATTTTCCCTGTACCACAGGTGCATTCGTCAGTGCCACCTATCTTCAGTTTATTGAATAGATGGTACCTCAGTCTGTTGTGGCCTGTGCGGAGTCTAAAGACCACGACCTGCTCTCTTCTGTTCAACTAGTATTAGACATCATTTTTTGTGTAGCCAGTATGTTCTGTTTCCCATTTGGTAATGTATCTGGCCCTAATAAGCCTTTTGGACTCTTCGTAGGTCACACTAGAATCTGGTTGTGGTAGTCTTGCACCTTCTTTTGCCAGTCTATCTGCCTCCTCGTTGCCTTGGATGTTACAGTGGGATGGAACCCACTGTACCACTACTCTTTTTGGTGCGGACTGCTGGCATAGTTGACAGAGTACTGCTCTTAAATCATTAAGTTCAGTTTTTTCCTAGCTTTTTAGTGCTGTAACCACGGCCAGGGCATCTGTAAACAGGACTATCTGGCTTTCATTGCTTTCGCCTGTCAGCATTGCTTTTACTGCAGCCTTCAGTGCCTCTGCCTCCGCTCTGAAATTGCTTGAGAATTTTCCAGTTGCCACTGACAGTATTATTTTTCTACCATTTGGTAGGCTCAGGAATACCCCTCCACCTCCATTCTGTGTTGTGTTTGTTACAGAACCGTCGGTGTTTGCATGGGTCCAGTCCATGCTTGGGTAGTTTTCCGCTATGTACCTCAGGGTTATGTCTTTTCTTTCTTTTTCAGTCTGGCTGTTCTTGTTTCCAATACCTGGTATATTTTCTACCACCTCCGGAATGATATGCTGCTTCCATGTGGGTTTGCGTAAAGTAGGGATGTGCTTTGGTGTTGTTATGGTGTTCATAGGGTCTTCGCTCATCTTTGCTTTGGCTATTTCTGCAAAGTTTCCCCGCTTTAGTTTCCCTTTTCCAAATCTATTTAGTCTCTAATCTTAGTTTCTCTGCTTGCTGCTGGGCTCTGCAGTCTCTTATGTCGGCCATGGATTGCAGATTTGTAATCTTTTCATGTTCTACAATTGGCGTTGACTTCATGCCTCCTGTTAAAATTCTCATGGCTTGGTTTTGAAGTTTGCTAATGTTATCAAAGTTCGCCTTTGCTGCTGTTGCCCATGCCGCAATTCCATGCTCGAGAAATGGTCTCACTCTTCCAGTGTACAGTTTCTTTAGTATTCTTTCGTCTGCTCCCCAGCAAGTTTCCTCATGATTGCCATTCTTTGTCTGGCTCAAATTCGGTTTCTTTCAATCTGACTTTTCCATGTCATGCGCTGATCAAATGTGACGCCCAAGTAGTTTGGGTTGTCGTTTGGCCGCAGATATTTGCCGTTAAGACTTATTTTGGTGTTCTGTGGTTTATTTGAAAGTGTTGTTTTTTTCTTCATTTATTTTGACCAGCCATGAGTTCACCCACTCCTCCAACTATGTTAGGGCCTGCTGCATCTGATTGTTTGCTACGGTAAGATTTTTTTCAGAGGTTCACATAGCCAGATCGTCTGCAAACATGGAGCTGTAGACTCTTCTTGGTATATTCTCTATGATGTTGTTTACACACACCAGAAAAAGTGTGGGTGACAGTACTCCCCCTTGGGGAAGGGGGAGTACTCCTTACTCCAATGTCACCATTTTGCTCATCTGCCCTTGTACTTGAACTCTGGCTGTTCTATTTTCGAGGTAGTGGCTGATCCATCTGTACATTTTTCCACATACTTCACTTCTTCGTAGCTTGACTTTAAGTCCCTCTTTCCACACCTTGTCAAATGCCTTCTCTAGATCCACCCAAACCGCTACTGTGTGCTTTTTCTCTTGGTAAGCATCCTCTATTTCCTGTGCTATGAGAGTGATCTGGTCCTCAGTGGATCTGTGTTGTCTAAATCCTGCTTGCTGTGGAATTAATATGTGTTTTTCTTCCAGGTGCCACATCAGTCTGGTGTTTATCATACGCTCCATCAGTTTACCTACACAGCTCAGTAGACTGATAGGCCTGTATCCATTTGGATCTGTTCTATCTTTTTCTTTCTTTGGTACGGGTACTTACAATCAAATCGGCTAGGACTAAGCCTGGCTCCATTGTCCCCTTCTGTCAGCACATGCTTAGCTCTCATTGCTAACAGAAAAAAATAAAAGGAAATTAATGTTGGCAAACTTAACTCCAGCTTTGTTTGTTTTGTGTTTCAAATAGGTGTTTAAAAATGAAAGCAATCAGTGAGGCTGACAGATAGTCGGACAGACAAAAGGCACATACACAGACATAGTCAGGCAGATATATAGACACAGTTAGGCACATATACATAGTCAGGCACAAATAAAGACATAGTCATGCACAAATACAGACATAGCCAGGCACATATACAGATATAGTCAGGGATATATACAGACATAGCCAGGCACATATAGACATAGTCAGGGATATATACAGAAATAGTCAGGCACATATACAGACATAGTCAGGCACAAGTTATTTAAATATCTAAATTGTTATTTCACTTCTTACGTTAAGGATGTGACTAACATTAACTGATAAAGCTAAAGGATGTTACCTTTTCTGTTTGCTGGAGTAATACTTTGTCTCAAATCTGTGGGAGTAAACATTATAACAGATGCATGAAAGCTTCCTCGCATGAAATACTTCTTCTTCTTCTTCGTACGCAGTCAGACAGTAACCATTATTTTTTTTAAAAAAGCGGCGGTCATCCTGAGGCTGTCGACACTGCCATAGAGCTTGTCTTGCAGTTCCACTGGTGATGGCCACATCTGCTCTCTCTGATCCTCGTATGTCGGGCAGTTCTGCAGCAGATGTTCAGCAGTCATTTTACCAGTACCGCACAGGCATTCGTCGGTACCACCTATCTTCAATTTGTTGAATAGGTGGTACCTCAGTCTATTGTGGCCAGTGCGAAGTCTGAAGACAATGACCTGCTCTCTTCGGTTCAACTGGTAATAGGCATCGTTTTTGGTGTAACCAGTATGTTCGGTTTCCCATTTGGTCATGTTTCTGGCTTTGATAAGCCGTTTTGACTCTTCGTACGTCATACTAGTATCTGTTTGTGGTAGTCTTGCACCTTCTTTTGCCAGTCTGTCTGCCTCCTCGTTGCCTTGGATGTTGCAGTGTGATGGGACCCACTGTACCACTACCCTTTTTGGTGCGGACTGCTGGCACAGTTTGCAGAGTGCTGCTCTTAAGTCATTAAGCTCAGTGTTTTTCTGGCTTTTTAGCGCTGTGACTACGGCGAGAGCATCTGTAAGCAGGACTATATGGCTTTCATTTTCATTGTGTGTCACCATTTCTTCCACTGCCGCCCTCAGTGCCTCTGCCTCCGCTCTGAAATTGCTTGTGTACTTACCAGTAGCGAATGACAGTGTTATTTGTCTGCCATTTGGTAGGTTCAGGAATGCTCCTGCCCCTCCGTTCTGTGTAGTGTTTGTTACAGAACCATCGGTGTATGCATGGGTCCAGTCCATACTTGGGTAGCTTTTCGATATGAAGCTTAGGGTAGTATCTCTCCTTTCTTTTTCAGTCTGGCAATTTTTTGTTTCCAATACCTGGTATATTTTCTACCACCTCTGGAAATATATCCTGCCTCCAGGTAGGTTTTCGTACAGTAGTGATGGGTTTTGGTGTTGTTAGTGCGTTTATGGGATCTTCGTGCATCTTTGCTTTGGCTAATTCTGCAAAGTTTCTCCGCTTTAGTTTCCCATTTCCCAAATTGTTTAGTCTCTGGTGCATTGGATGGTCAGTCAGTCTTCGGAGTTTCTCTGACTGCAGCTGGGCTCTGCAGTCTCTTCTATCGGTCATGGATTGCAGTTTTGTAATCTTTTCAAGTTCTACAATTGGCGTTGACTTCATGCCTCCTGTTATAACTCTCATGGCTTGGTTTTGAAGTTTGCTAACTTTATCGAAGTTCGCCTTTGCTGCTGTTGTCCATGCCGCAATGCCATACTCGAGAACTGGTCTCACTCTTCCAGTGTACAGTTTCTTTAGTATGCCTTCGTCTGCTCCCCAGCTTGTGCCAGCAAGTTTCCTCATGATTGCCATTCTTTCTCTGGCTCTCATTCGGTTTCTCTCGATCTGACTTTTTCATGTCATGCGCCGGTCAAATGTGACTCCCAGATAGGTTGGGTTGTCGTTTGGCTGCAGGAATTTGCCATTTAAACTTAATTTGGTATTTTGGGGTTTTATTGAAAGCGAGAATATTGTGCATGTGGTTTTCTCCTCGTTTATTTTGACCAGCCATGAGTTCGCCCACTCTTCCAGCGATGTTAGGGCCTGCTGCATCCGATTTCTTGCTATGGTGAGATTCTTTTCAGAGGTCCACATAGCCAGATCGTCTGCAAACATTGAGCTATGGACTCTCCTTGGTATATTCTCTGTAATGTCGTTTATATATACCAGGAAGAGTGTGGGTGACAGTACTCCCCCTTGGGGTACTCCCTGTTCGAGTGTCACCTTTTTGCTCATCTGCCCTTGTACTTGGACTCTGGCCGTTCTTTGTTTGAGGTAGTGGTTGATCCACTTGTACATTTTCCCACAAACATCACTTCTTCTTAGCTTGACTCCGTCTTTCCAGACTTTGTCAAATGCCTTTTCCAGATCCACCCAAACAGCTACTGTGTGTTTCTGTGCCTGGTAGGCATCTTCTATTTCCTGGGCTATGAGGATGACCTGGTCCTCAGTGGATCTGTGCTGTCTAAAGCCTGCTTGCTGTGGAATTAGTATTAGTTTTTCTTCCAGATGCCACATCAGTCTGGTGTTTATCATACGTTCCATCAGCTTGCCGACACAGCTCAGTAGGCTGATGGGCCTGTATCCATTTGGATCTGTTTTGTCCTTTCCTGTTTTTGGTACTGGTACCAGTACTGTGTCTTTCCATGCCTGGGGTACAATTCCCCTTTTCCAGCTTTGGTTCAGGACCGATAGCAGTTTCCTCTTCGCTGTTTAGCCCAGCCCCATCAGCATTTTGTTTGTTATCCCGTCTTTTCCGGGAGATTTCCTTTTCTTTAATGTTCTCATAGCCTCTTCCATTTCGCTCATTGTTAATTTGGCCATCATGTGCTCTTCAGGTGCCGTATTGATGTTGTCGTGCCCCTTTAGCTCTTCGCTAATGTCTGTATGCTTATCTGCAGGGACCTCGATGTGGTTTGCTCTGGCATAGTGATCGACAAAAGCGTGTGCGGCTTTCTTACCTGTGAGCAAGTTTTCGCCCTGCTTGATGGTAATTTGTTTGTTTGACGGGGTTTCATCGTTCATGGCTCTGACTAGCTTCCATAGCTTGTTCCCGTCTTTGTCCAGGTTTAGGCTTTCCGTTTTGTTTTTCCAGCTTTCTCTTGGTGTTTGCTTGAGAGTGTTTTGTATTTCGCCATGGCGGCTTTGAGGGCGATGTTTGCCTCCATAGATTGTTCTCGCTCTACCATGTTCCTAGCATTTGTTACTGCATCTTCCGCTTTCTGCAACTCATCATTCCAGTAGGGCTTATAGTTTTTCCTAGCTCCTCTTGGGATGGTTTCAGTGGCGGCTTGCATTATTGCCTTGCTTAGGCTTTCCACCATGGGCTTCATTTTGTTGTTTCGTGTGTTGATGGTTTCACACAGCCCATCTGTCAGGATTGCAAATCTGTCCCAGTCGGCTCGTTTGTAATTCCAACGTGGGAGCGGTTTTGTTTGCATGAAATACTTCAACATCATCAACATGGAAGTCTATACATTCAAATAAATCTGAAAATATCTAATATGCTGCATTGGTTTGAAAATATTGCACATAATATGAAATAAATATATTATGTGTGTGTGGTGTCTCTCTCTCTCTCATAAGCAACCCATTTCTTGATAAAGTAGATAATCTTGTGCAGCCATGCCTGCGGTCTTGTCACTAAATAATCTGTGGACGATTAAATTGTTCATGCCCACTGAGTCATGTTTAAGCAGGGTTCAAGTTTCTGAACCATACAGGAGGACACGAATCACACGTCTGATAAATACAAATTTTGGATCAGAGAGAGAGCCTGCCATTATTCCACACCCAGTGAAGGTCATTCATAGCGGAAGCAGCAAGCCCGATCCGACTTAACATGTCAGGCGCACTGCGTCCATCGAATAAAAAAGAACTCCCCAGATATGTGAATTTATTTTGGTAGTATTTTGATTGGTAGTATGCCATAGCTATAATATTTTGAATCCACATCAGGCGATTGAATAGCACAAACAACCAGACTAAAAGTATCAGCAGCCTGTAAGGCGCTAGCCCAGAAACTTACATATATATATGTATATTCACACAAGTTTGCACTGCACAGTATCACAAAGGTGACGGATGACATTCAGGTATTTCACTTTGATAATGTTTTGATCTTGTGGTCCATAACTCACTATGAACTACCCCATAGAAGTCAAAAAAGTGCCGGGGCCCCATTTGTATCCCAAAGAGCCAAAAGCAACAGAAAATGGAGGTGGAGGGGTATTTCTGCGCCTCACAAGCGGTGGAAAGATAACACTCTCAGTGGCAATGGAAAATAGTCATTTCAGAGCAGAGGCAGAAGCGTTGAAAGTTGCAGCAGACGCTATGCTGACAGACGAAAGCAATGAAAGCCAGGTAGTCTTTTTTACAGATGGATGTCCATGGTTACAGCGCTAAAGAGTCAGAAAAATACAGACCTAAATGCCCTAAGATCAGTACTCCGTCAACTTTGCAGGCGGTCCAAGCGCGGAGTAGTCACAGTACAGTGGGTCCCATCCCACTGTAACATTCAAGGCAACAAACGGACTGGCGAAAAAAGGTAGAAGGTTACCGCAACAATATTCAAGTGTGACCTACAAAGAGTCAAAATAGTTTATTAGGGCCAGATACATGGACAAATGGTAAACAGAACATTCTGGCTACACAAAATTAAATGATGCCTATTACCAGTTCAGATTGGTTAAGAAAGAATCAAGTCAAGAACAATAATACACACCAACAACCATACAGACAGTCAAACAACCACTGGAGACTGTGAACAAAGAGGCCTGGCTGAATAGATGGGCAATGGGGAATACTGGGAAAGAAATCTAAAAACATATGGCCATCGCAAATACAACATCAACCTCCTGAAAAGGAGAGATCAAAGCACCATATTCCGACTTCACACTTAACACGTACAACTTGATAGTCACTTGAAAAGGATCCAACCTGAACATACTCCAGAGTGCTGGTTGTGCACACATCCCCATGAAACTGTTGAGTACCATCTGTTTGAAAGTCCGTCACATGGAAATGGAACACTGTGTACGGAACTAAACAACAGCTCACAAACACTTGCAGATACCAATATTTGGTATTGTGCCAAAGGGCAGGAGCCCATAGGCCACTGGATCAATAACCAACCATAGTGCATGTCATGTCATATATTCTTTCCAGAATGTAGTCTCCTTCACAGAAGCCCTGAACACATCTCGTTATCTGGCAAGACGACCCGCTTCACACACGGACATCTTCAAACTGTCAGCAATGTCCTGGTACCATCTTCATCTGGGACAACTTCTTCCCCTTTTCCCAGGCACTGTGCCTTCCACTATCTGTCTCTCCAAAGTCATTGTCTATTTTTATATGACCAAAATAACCTAGCTTCTTCCCAGTGATGTTAGTCAGTTTTCTTGTAAACCTAGCTGGTTGTAAAATTTTTCTATTATATCTTTTCTTTATTCAAGCTACGAAGTGTGTTCAAATAAAACCGGACCAAACTGCACCAAGTGAACATACAGACGATGCACATTATGACGTCACTTTTGATGTAAATAGCAAATTCTAACTTTCAAGTTTGCAAAATTCATTATCCCCTGACTCATAGTTTCCTCAGTAGACCGTTGAAAACATAGTGGGTGGGATACGGAATCCATCTAGAGTTGATCGGCAAGCGATAATTCAAACAGCTGAAGGATGTAGACCAGTTGACATCGCATAATGCAGGCAGTGTATGGTGACAAAAGTGTGTCGAAGACAGCAGTAAAGAACTGGACAACAATGTTTAAAGAAGGACGTTAGTTAACGAAAGATCTTCCAAGACCAGGTCAGGCGCATATTGTTATGTCAGAAGATGTCATTGTCAAAATTGATGCAGCAATTCGGGTAGATCGTTGCCAGAGCTTACGTTCACGACACTTTTGTCACCATACACTGCCTGCATTCTACGACGAATGTCAACTGGTCAGCATCCTTCAGCTCTAAGAAACCGAATTATCACTTGCTGATCAACTTTGGACGGATTCCGTATCACACCCGCCATGTTTTCAGCGGTCTGCTGAGGAAACTATGAGTCGGAGGATAATGAAATTTGGCAAACTTGACGGTTGGTATATGCTGTTTACATCAGAAGTGACATCATCATGCACATTGTACGTATGTTCACTTGGTGCAGTTAGGTCTGGTTTCATTTGAACACGTCTTGTATTTTCAATATCCTTCTATAACTCTCCATTTTGAAAGATGATATCTGTATGTCCATGTCTTCCACCCATATGTTGCCATTGGTAAAACACATGTATAATCAGTTGGATCTTCGTCTTCTTTCTGGTGTCCTACACAGATTTTTCATCCGCAGTAATTTGTCTGTGGCAATTGCAAACCTTTGTTTGATTTCTATCGAACAGTCTAAAGAGTTTTGGATTGTAGTTCTTCATCATCATCAGTCCCATAACCTAGAAGGTCGTTGAGGCACCGTTATTGGAGCTTGTCGAACCAGTTCACGCCATACACCTTGATTTTTCGCCAGAGTATTAGTCTCAGCTATAGACCTTCCCATCCACTCTTTTATATTGTCCTCCCATCTCTTTTTTGGTCTCTCTCTCCCACGCTTCACAGGCACAGTGCCTTGCAGGACGGTCTTGGTCACCCCCACCGATCATGATATATATCCATACCATGTAGATTTTTATGTTTTTACTATAGTCAATAGAATTTATACTGGCCTAACTCCTTCCTAACAATTTCAAAAACTCTTGTTTGTAACGTAATCCAGATATGAAATGCCAAGAATTCTTCACAAGCATCTCATTTAAATTGTGCAAATTTTACATTCTAGTGCAACCGTCAGAGTCCAAGTCTCACACACGTAAAGGTATACCGAGGTGACAATTATGTGCATTAAAGTCGGCTTCGATTTAAGGCTACTGTAGCTCTTAAATACTCAAATTCTTTCCCATCTTCTATTTCCACATTATCGATGGTAATTATTAATTTGTTCACTACTTTATCTGTTGTCATAATTTGAGTTATGTTGTTGTTGAAATAGTGTGTGCAGTAAAGAAACAGAACTCACTCTCTTCCTGTTGTTTGGCAAGATTTTCAATATCACTAATATCTGTAGCAGTTGGCACAAATGGTAGTTCATGAGGTTGGTCTCCTTCTCCATGCATTGGGGCTGAACCTCTTTTTGATCTTGTGAAAGTGTTTGTATCAAAGGCCATTTTTGATAATCCTGTATACAAAAGAAATAAGCAAATGTTATGAATAGAAGTAATGCAAGAAAACATCACATTAATTTTTCTTCTTCTTCTTTGCATTCATCCTGAAAAGGATGTTGAGTCATAGTTTGCAGCGAGGCTGCGATATCTGAACACATCCAGTTTCAGATGGCATTTTTGGGTAACGGGTTTGCCTTTTCACTGCAATCTTTAATCTCTTAGCCAGACTACACCAGCAAAAGGTTTGCTGGCTGATGCAAGCAGCATGTTATGAGACACTGGCTACCGTCAGCTCATTCACTGTGCTGCATCTTCAGCTCCAGACCTAACATTCAATGATGAAACTCTCTCATTCAGGTCTGAATTTCAAGGCCCTGTGGTTTTGTTACAATGTGGATATTCTCTCATATTGTCACTTGAACTCCTTTGATACCCCATTTTGTATGACTTTTGTATGTATTAGTCCTTGTGTTTCACTTCAATAAGTCAGAGATCAGTTATATGGTTTTCAACTTTCTAAAAATATTTTACACATTGTCTTCAAACCTTTTTTGGGGGACATGGTAGCGTGGTGGTTAATGCACTGGCGAATCAGGGTTCAATTGGTGCTGGATTTTTTTTCTGATCGCAAACCGGCTCCTGTGGTCAACCCAGCCACAGAAAATTCCCAGAAAAATCTGGGAAGTAAAGGCGAACAGGGTGATGCTGACCACATCATCCATGTGCCGTAAGTTACAAAATAATATGGGCCTAGCACCATATTTTCTATGCGCTGCATTGCGTGACGGGATCTTTACTTTTACTAACTTCAACACTTTATATTTGTGACTGTGGGTTATGCTATTGTTTAGAATTAATTAGAACTTTCAAAACTCATCAATCCCTAACATAAACCAAAAGATTGATATCAAATTTTGTCACTGTAACCTTATATCTTTTCAATATGGATTGGCATCCTGTCAGTCTCAAGAGAAGGCATATGTGCCTGAGGACTGGCTTCATAGCTATCTATGACCACTGCCTAAACCTGGTAAGGACTCCATGCTTCTCAGCAGCTATCGAATAATCACCATACAAAATGTATATGGCAAATTGCTAGAGAAGATAGTGGCCAGGAAAATAATGGCCTACCTTGAACGGGAGCAGATTCTACCCGATACACTCGGCAGCTATAGAACAGCGAAGGAGACCTGGCCTAACGCTGGAACTTTCGCGTATGATGTATGAGGGGTTTCAGTCGAAGCAAGAAATAGTCACAGTGGCACTCGACCTGGAAGACGCATACAACCGTGTCGATTTTGGGACCTTAATTACGTGTCTGCAGCAGTGTGGTTTAAACCCGTGGCTGGTTAGTTGGATATCAGCTGCCCTGATGGAAAGAACAGTTGCTCTACGCGTGGGATCGTGGACATCAGAACCGAGGCGAATATGTCCAGGACTGCCTCAAGCGTCTCCGCTCTCACCGGTGCTGTTCAACATTTACACAGTAAAAGCGGCCAATATTCAACCAACAGGGACAGGACGAACGCTGACATTTGCCGATGACATCCTAACGTACAGGACTGGCTCAGACAGGCAAGAGTTGGTCAAAGACATCCAGGAAACCTTGCATGGAATCTCGCAGTGGTGCAGCAACTCAAGCTCCAAGATCAATCCGAACAAGGCCTGCATGATGTGGTGCTCTTTGAATAATTCCATAGTAAAGTCTGAACTCCCAGGCATCACTTTTGATGGTTGCACCATCGACAGGTGTGACAGGTTGAAATAACTCGAAGTGACATTTGATCGCAGTCTTTCCTATAACTGCCATGTTGACCACATCGTACAAAGATGCAAGAGAGAGTTAGGAGCACTCAAGACCATGGCTGCTGTCGACTTGGAACAACGCCACCTGTTCATCCTATTTCGTCAGGCATTGATTACGGACTAGGCATCCTCACACTATCAAGAACACAGTGTGTAAGGTTGGACCGCATCCAGAATGAAGGTATGCGTCTGGTTCTGGGCTGCACCAGAGATACCCCGATTGTGATGATGTGGTACATGTTGGGATTGTTATCGGTGACATCCAGACATAAACTGGCACAAGTCAAAGCCTATATGTGTGTCACCACAGACACTCGACACCGTCTGCACAGTCGTATCTCAGACATCAAGAATCAAGTGAGGGTCGTCATGGATGGCACAGGCTGAGACAACAATCGGACACGTCACTCCAGCTGAGACGATAGTCAAAGGGGAAGAATGGGTCCACACTGGTGATAGAATGATAGACTACCAGAGAGTCATCATAACCTTAGGCAAGGAATGCAGAGAACGGAACAACGAGAGTCAGAGCACGAGGTAAATCAGCTGATAACTGAGAACACCCAGGAGAGTGATGCTGTCATATACACCGACGGATCAGTCGTGCGCAGTGAGACATCAGGCTGGGGTTTCTAAGCTAAAGCGAGAGGAGAGGTTGTTGCTGAGCGCAGTAGGGCATACACGTCAACAACCTCCAGTATGAGAATGGAGACGGAAGCAGTGATCTCAGGACTTAAATGGATACCTGAGACTTCTATAACAAAGGCAGTCATCGTGACAGACGCGCAAGCCGTACTTCAGAAAGCACAGAAGGGATGGCTTAGGTACGAGTGGATAGCTGCTGTCGAAGCCTCAAACCTCCAGGCGCTCACCTGGATCTACTGTCCTGCTCAGGGCAATGAAAGAGCTGACATCTTGGCTTCACGGACTCCCATCATGGGCACATTGGTGATGGACAGAAGTGACATTTTGAAATCAATCAATGACCGCCTGCGGGATGAGGACACCGCAATAGATGAAGCAGCAATCCACAGACTGCAAAGTTTCAACATTAAACGAGGTTAGCGGAGTGGGGCGCATGAGAGGACGGCGCAGGAGCGTGTACAACCAGCGAGCTACAGGGACCATCAGCATCCATACCTTACGCCATTTGATGAGAGAGACTGAGCACCTATGGGTATGCCCGGAGTGCAGTTACGCCGATTCTTAGAAACAGAAAACAGTCTCAAGAGACAATGGACTTCACGCTAGACTTAACTTAACGTCTTTATACTGGTTTAGAAGACTGCAGAGTCTGTATACAACCAGTTTCATTTACATCACCTTGCTCTAAAAGCTATGCACATCCAATTTATTCTTAAATGCATTAATTGTTCCTGCCTCCACTACCTCCCGTGGCAATGCATTCCAAGCATTCACCACTCTCTGACTAAAAAAAATATTTCCTAATATCTAATCTGGACCTCTCTTTAGTTAATTTGTAGCTATGCCCTCATGTTCTTGTAGGTGGTTGTATTTTGAAAAAAGCTTGTTAGTCTAATTTATTCGTTCCTCTGTTCATCTTATAAACCTGTCACCTCGATTTCTTCTCTCTTCTAGACAATGTGGGCCGGTTTTTCTAGCCTTTCCTCATAACTGTAATTCTGGAATCCCACTATCAGTTTTGTTACTCTCTGTATCCTTTCCAGCATTAATATATCCCATCTATGATAAGGACTCCACACCTGTACATGGTACTCCAATCTAGGTCTAACTAATGCTTTATACAGTTTGACTATCACTAGAGAGGGGCCTTAGTCAATTGCTGCTCTTGCTTTGCCACACATGTTTAGAGTCTGCATCTTAACGCATCTTGGCTTCCCCTGCTTGCAGACTAGTATACAACGCCTGCTGCCTCTCAAACAAGTTAAGTAAAAATGAATACCAAGTGGCAGTCAGAGTTGCTGCTATAAATCATATTCACATCTCCTTCAAGCGCTTGAACCTCAACTGTGTAGTTAGAGCAGAATTTACCAGTGGGATGTTGTCTCACAATGTTTTTCCAGATAAGAGATGATACCAGCTGCTCCACTCGACAGCATTTGTTGCTGATCCATCTTTGATCACCATTCTACTGTAAACTCACATCTTCTTACTCCATGTTTTAATCTTCTTAAAAATTATACAAATTTTGCACCTTTCTCCAAAACAATTAATAATCTTCTTAGAAATCATAAACAATAATCTTAGAAATTCACACAAATTTTGCACATTTCACCAAAACAATTAAAGACAAACTGCAGCAAGATATACCTTTGTGTTAATAGACTGACCACTAAAGCTAAATGTGCCTATGGAATCAATAACAGGCAGACATGATTAATACATCTGTACATATTTCTTGACATTCATGGTCTGTGACCAGATTACAGTTCAAAACGACCACTATTTACCTGGATTTGCTAAGCCTGACTTTCTATGTGAAGCATTTCTTTGGGGTGTGTGATTGCCTTCTTCAGTGGATCGACTTAATGCTCCAGCCGACCGGCTTACAAAAGGCTGGCTGCCAATCACAGGTGAGCTGGAGCTGTGTCTCACTGTTATAGAAATAGAAGTGCTTATAATAAATCAGATATTTCAGTCCAGCATCTGGCCCAATCGGTTGCTTAGACAGACTGGGTCTACTATCAGATAAGTTGACCATTTTTTCCTTATATGTTGATTTATAAGTTCAGTATTGTTGTCCCTGATGAAGGCCTATTGGTTGTAACGTAGGTTTTGTTTGTGTTCTCGTCTCGGTATCTGACCATACCCATTTTAAAATTTTGATTAAACTCAACCTTAATCAACTTTTACATTTCTTTTCATGTTTTTTTACCCATTATAATAAATCAGACAAGGAAGGTAACTGTGTATTCCATCTTATTAGACTGACGTTCTAGCATTAGGAGGTCTCAAACATTTCATCTTCTGTGGTAATACAAATATCTACCAGAGGATAATCATCATTATGCAGTATTCTCCCATTACTGGGGCCGGGACATGGGAAAGGGAGGTTATACTTTCTTATTTACTAGTCAGTTACTCCTCTCCTGCCATGGGGTGTAGAGATTTGCTAGAAAGAACACCACACCAAAACCTCCACCACTTTCTTTTCACTCTCCCCCGAAAAGAGACAATTACAATAAAGATAGGAAAACCAACATATACCCCAGTTGGACACACTCACATTCCTTGGAGTCACATTTGACTCGAGACTTATCTGGAAGTTAAATATATAGAAAATCCAGACAATGGTCATAAAAAGACCCTCAGTGATGGTACATCGTGTGTATGTGTGAGGAGGGGGTTGTGGCAGCTGCGCAGCAACAAAATCCTCAAGCAAGTCTACATTGGTGCAATCAGACCAATCATTGAATCTAGCACTTGGGCAGAAGCGGCCAAAACAAACACAGGATAACTAGACTGAGTTCAAAATATGGGTCCCAGAATTACTTTTTGGGCATTGAAAAGTACTCCAGTCACAGAGCTGGAAAAAACAGCAAATATTGAGTCCCTTGAATTAAGGAGAAAATATAAATCCCTTACTCAGTTTGAAAAACTATAGAGGCCACCTGATCATCCCCTGCAATAGAAGTTCCAAGAGAGACAAAAAAACTGACTACTAAGGAAAAGCTCCAACCATCTGGCCAGAGAAATCCACAGAAAACATGCAGACATCCTTGAAGCTGAAACCAAAAAGTGTGAAGCACTAATTCCAAAACCCTGGTCATGGAGCCAGAACCAGTACAAAATAATCTTGGAGGTTCCAGGGTTAGCGAAGAATAATGAGCAGTTGGCAACAGAGCAAAAAATGCACATTCTACAGGAGCTCAAGAGACAGTACCCTAGCAACTTTTGGACACATGTGTACACAGATGGATCTGCCTCAGTGAACGATAAAAGGGGAGGCAGTGGAATCTACATCGAACACTTCAATGGCGACATAGAAAATCACTTCATGCCGGCAGGAAAGACTAGTACCGATTTCAGAGCTGAAGCAAGAGCTGTTCATGTAGTAACTCAGATTCTTATCAGCCAAAACATAACTACGAGGAAAACAGTCATTCTAACAGACTTCAGAAGTATACTCCAAGCCATCTCAAGCCACAAAAAAGATAGTCTCTCACATAAAATAAAATTCAATATAGGATTGCTGTCTAAAAAAACAGATTTAGTCCTACAATGGATTTCGCCTACTGTGGGATCCTTGAAAACGAGAAAGCAGATGAGCTTGCAAAAGCCGGAAGTGGCAGGAAGCAGATTTCCCATCCACAGAGCTATAACGAAGCAAAGACACTCATCAAATGATCTATGAGGACAGAATGGAGAGAACAGCACAAAGAGAATACAAGCCAGAAAATGATAGCATAGACAAACTTGGCAGACATAGATATTCAGACTCAGAATGGGACATTGTAGATTCAAGACCTACCTCCCCAGAATGAGTCTCAGAGACTGCCATGTGTGATTGTGGAGTACCCAAGCAAACACCAGAACAGATTCTGCAAGAATGCCCGACCTATGCAGACCAAAGAGAAGCATTCTAGCCCAGAGGAGCGACCATGCTCGAAAAGCTGTGGGGGACCGGTGAAGACCTGAAACACACAGCCTCCTTTGTGAACCTCACCGGACTAGAAGCACAGCATCGGTTGATCGATGAAGTCAGATGGCTAGAGGAACAGTCTGTTTCCAGAAAAGACCTGCATGGAAGTAAGGTGGGGGTCTTGGCCAGTATGCTCTACTTGACTCTAACATACCCTATCAGTATCTTTAACCTGATTAGACGTCTCCTCTCCCCAAGTAAGTGTGATAAGACAAAAACAATTCTGTATATTGTTTCATACAAACACACAACAACAATGTAATTTTCACATATATTTTTCATATATTGTTTGTTGTCCTATTATAGGGTTTTCATGACTCTTATGTATTAGTTTTCATCAGACATGTATAAATGAAGAGACATGATCAGAAACGATGAGATTACTAAGAACAACACCAGTTTTGGACTACTTAAAAAAAATTGGTAATTAAAATGCACCCTGCAACAAGCAATGCTAATTAGATTCAACGGATTTCAGTGTACGAAGAAGAAGATGATTCAATGGATTCAAGGCCAAAGGCCGACCATGAGTGGCTTATGGGAACACCTGAGGCAGTGAATGCCACTGCATGAGGCACACGGACGGGCTCGTTCTAGAGATTTCTTCATAACATTACGCTGGAAGGCAAAACAGAATTAACGAAAAATAGAATGAAGATGCATTGCTTATATTTAGCTCCCTCCTTGAAACCATAAATAAAGAAACTACTTACTGCGTGCTACTTCATCCAGTCTGCATATAAGGGCTCGTCTTGCTGACTCAACTTCTGGACTCGGATGGTCAAAATCTTGCCGCACCCACGATAACAATGTTTGCCTTTGCAGTTTGGGTGTTGAGGGTTTTGGAGAGGTATACAACCTGGTCCAAACAAAAAACATTCTAGTATTTCAATTTGTTAACGGATATTTCTTTTAAATTGTGTGCAAAAACTATTTTTTTACATTATTATTATGCTGTTTATTCATTTCTGAGATCATCTTAGTTCTTAGTCGACCTGTACTTCTTTCTACAGGAGCAGAGGCCCTTGTGCAGGTCTCAGCTCTGTTATGAGCTGGATGCAGCTGGCAGGTAGATTTCCTGCTTAGCTGGCTAGGCCAGACCAGTTTATTACTCTGCTGAGCTGAGACAAGTGTCATAGGGGGTGGTTAACCAATGTGCGAGTCCAACTTAATAGATTCAAACACTAGAGCGAAGTAGACTCACAGCCTGTTAGGCGCCATCAATGCTGCTATAAACAAACCACCTAACCATGGCCGGTGTTATGCCCTATCACACAGTCACCTTTTACAACATGCTCTCTGTGAGGCAGTGGTGCTATTCTTGTCCTTGTCATACACAAAGACCCTGGCGGACCACTCAGGGGATTTATATGGCTGAGTAATGAAGACCATTTGCACCCGCAGCCACAACTGAGTGAACAGATTAGGTTTCTAAATTTACCCCAAAACAAAAACCTTGACTTACCTAGGTTTTGAACCTTTACCCTTTGGTCAAGTGACATGCATTCTAACCGCTCAGCCCCCCAATCCTCTTAACTTAGTGCACAAATGAACAATTATATGTAAAACAGCTGACCACAATCAACATTATCTCCTTGAGTTTAATTATTTGTGATATAATGGATCCTTAACCAGCGGTACCAAACTTTTGGGACCTATTGTTTAATAATAATAGTTGCCCATCGCAAGCGAAGATGGTGACAGCATCAGACTTGTCTTGTCTTATCCACCTGTGCTGTGAGGCACCGTGGAAAGCCTTAGTTTTCTGTCCAGGGCCAGATGCGTCGCTAAAGTAGTCGTCATCAAATGCCGATTTAGAATATCCGCAACAATTTCCTATCCATCTAGTTCTTGGTCTGCCACGGTTGCGAAAACTTGAACTTCATGCATTATAGGTAGTTGGTCAAGATGCATTCTCATTAGATGGCCGAACCAATTGATTCTCGTTTTATCAATATATTGAGAACAGGGTCTCACTTCAACTATTCTTCACACATCTTCATTGCGCATTCTGTCTCTCATAGTTACGTTGATTGTTTTCCTGAGACATCTCATCTCACATGTCGTGATCTTTCTCTCTAGTTTCTGTTAAAGTCCAAGTTTGGCACTGGTAACAGAGAGCTGACATGTATACTGTTGATTAGCATTCTTTTTTTGTGGACATGTTAATGTTAGGGTGTTTCAATAATGGTGAAAGCTGGTATGCAATTGCATATGATTTTTGGAACCTGATTTCAATCTCTCTATCTAAACCTCTATCCTGTGTGAAAACACTGCCCAGGTTTTGAACTCCTGCACTTGTTTGATCTTGACCCCGTTTACCGTAATGTTCATGTTTTCAGGTGATCTGCTTATCTGCATAGTTTCTGTTTTGGATGTGTTAATTCTCATACTGTATCTTCCACATACAGAGTTGAGCGCAGTCAGATGTTGCTGCAGATCATCTTCACTCTCGTAAAGTAGACATTGATCATCTGCAAAAAGGAGTTCATTCAACCGATCAGCCTCTGTCCTTTCTTCCTCTGCATTTCTAGGCAGATTCTCAAATTTGGCCTCCGGTGTTATCCTGTCCATATATGTGTTGAAGAGTAGGGGCGACAACACACACCCTTGTCTCACCCCAGTTGTTATCTCTATTGTTTCGGTCAGACCATCTGTTGTCCTTACTATACATTGATACAGTGTACTAATATTTTCAAATAGCTGCTCCTGTAATCCGTAGTCGTCTAGGATGGCCCATAGTATATTTCTGTCTATTCTATCAAAAGCCTTTTCTTGATTTATGAAAGCCACGTTGAGTTTCCGATCGTATTCGATGTTTGTTTTGATTATTTGTCTCAGGGTGAATAGAGCGTCTGTACAGCTCCTACCTCGTCGGAAACCCAGTTGACCCTAACTCAACTGTGGTTCTAGGATAGGTCAATTCTCTGCTACAGGATTTCCGCGTACAGTTTTCCCATGTGGCTTAAAAGCGATATCCACCGGTAGGTATCACTCTTTTTTGTTGCCTTTGTTTTTCCAGATTGGCATAATGATAGCTTTTTGCCAGTCTTCAGGGACTCTACTTTGCTCACAAGAATATTCTATGTAACCATTTTACTCCTAGGTATTCACAAGCTTTAATTGTCTCGCAGGTTATTCCGTCCGCACCTGCAGCTTTACGAAGTGGTCTTTTTTTTAAGGACTTCCTCAATCTCCCGGATTGATATTTTGGGCTCTGTTTTTCCTGTATTTAAACTCGTATGAGTGGAGTACCTCCTCGTATCATTTCTGTTTAGGAGTGCTAGGAAATACTCTCTCCATTGTGCTTTCCTTTTTTCTGGATCGAAAATCAGCGTCCCGTGTTTGTTGTTTATAATTGTGCTGGGGTTAAATCTGTATTCACAAACTCTCATTGCCGTGACACTTTTAAAGAAATCTCTTGGATTCTTGCGACACATAAGCGCTAATTGTTCATCGTATTTATTGCGTCTGCTTTGGAGTTCTTGATTACGTTTTTCAAGTGCGTTCTTGCGAATCTGTAGATTGTGTCATCTTCTTGTGACTTCAATTTCAACTACTTCTTGTATAATTAATTTTTTCTTAGCTTATATTGCTTCCTGTACCTGTTGATGCCACCGCCATGTTTTTTTCTTTTGGAATTGTCTAAGTTTCTTTCTACCGCATTCTGCGTTCATTGTGTTCATCAGTACTGATTTGAACTATCGCTACAAAATGTGTTCTCTGATAGCTGTAAAGACCAATCCTAGAATAGTACACCCTGCCACATTCAGGACATATATGCGGGGAGCGGGCTGTGAAATCGTAGTAATGGTTTTTTGGGGGAAATTCACTTTCGCTGAGTCTTGAGTGCACTTGTATCTTGGTGGCAACACTGATGCCTTGTTGGTTCCAGACATTTGCTTGAAGCCTCCCAAATGCAGAGCTAGCCTTAGCAATTCTGTTACTGACCTCACTGTCAATAGTTGCCTCTCTAGTGAGGGTACTGCCTAGGTAGGTGAAGCTAGCGACTTCCTGGCGATGTTGGTTATGTATTGTAATATGCTTCTATTGTATATGAGGTGCCAGTGGATATCAGCTCATTGTGGCATATCGAGAAATGACTGGCCAAGATGAGCAGACATGGAGAACAATTCATCAACCGAATATCACTGCCAGAAATTAGGGCACACATCCAAAATAAATATATACAGCTGGGGGAAAAGAACAAACAGCTACAAGAACCCCATGAACAGGAACTATACTTCGCCTCAGAACAGCTAATTGCAGGCTAAATGTACACATGTAAAAAATTAAAGTATGACAGACTGCATAATGCACATGTCATAGGGGGCACCAGAACACATCTTGCAAACATGCCCACTGCATGACATCTCTCGTGAGAAGACCTGGCCGAAAGAAGCATGTGAGACAAACTGTGGAGAACCAATGAGGACCTGTGTTTTATGTGTCACTTCATGGAGGCGGCCCATCTGATAGCATAGAAAAAGAATACAAAACCAAACACAAAAAAAGATAAAGTACAGAAGGTGCAGATAAAGATATAAAAATAAGAACACAAAGATGAACAAAGCTGTCAATGCATTGGGGAACTTAAGGAATTCTAAAGAAGGTAAGTCCAACACAAGAATAAAATGTTTAACTCCAAAGCAAAGTCAGTGGTATTGTATGGCTCTGAAAGATGAAGAACAACAAATATATCAACAAGCAAAAATGTAAAGATTTTCAGAAATGAGTGCCTGCACAAAACAGAGAGAATAAAATGGTATGATAAGTACACTAACAAGGAACTTCTTGTTCTTCGTTGTTAGTCCTGAAAAGGATGTTTGTGGTGTTGTAGTTTACAAAGAAGCGGCCATTTCTGTGCTTTATGGACAGCCCATCCAATTTTAGCTCTGCATTTTTGGGACTAGGTTTACCTTCCCTCTTTGATCCTTAATCTCTTAGCTAGGCAGATGGTTGCAGTCTGTTTTCAGGGCTGCCACTTGGATGCAGATTAGGGTCTTGGTCACTTGTGGTCTGCTGACACTGATGCCAGCAGCCACTTGAGTCACTAGCTACTGACAGCTCATTGAATGTGCTGCATCTTCAGCCCCAAAAGTTAATTTGCCTGATAAGTAATAATGTTATAACTTCTTTTGACTGATGTGATCGCATTTTTAAAGTGTATCTAACATTTCAGTTTTCTGAGTGGTTAGAACGCTAGTTTCTCACAGCAAAGAGACAGGATTCATTCCCAGCCTTGGATCAAGATGCTGAGCAGCGCATGAGCTGCAGCGGTTAGCGACCCATAGCTGACTGCAAGCGTCAGGGCCATTGAACCAGAGTTGCCAAGATCTTTCTACAACTCCACGAGCAAAATCCTTCTACAACTCCATGCGGTGATCCTAGATAACAGGCTGCAACAGAACAGACTGGCTTAGGAGAAGGGATCGAAGAGGGAAGGCTAACCAGGTACTCAAAAAATGCCTGCTGAAATTGGATGTGTTGGCCTGAAAGGTGCAAATATCGCAGTCAAGCTGTGAACTGCGATACAATGCATGTCGTTCTCTGGACTACATTCTGCTACTTGGAAAGCCCTTCTCAAGGCATGGTAGCGGGAGATTGAGAACGAACAAAGCCAAGCCAATCCCAGCCTCAACAAGCTACAATCAGCCTAAAGTAAAGTAAGGAGCATGTCCTTTACAGAACATTGCTCTTACAACTGCCAACCTATTTGGCTGTTATAAGTTTCTTAAGCTCCTTTTTGGCAGGTGTGCAGTACAGCAGGTTGCCATTACTTTCCATACATGAAGAAGTGATCATACCAAGAAAAAAACATATGTCTGCCAAACTGGACATGCGGGATTTGTACCAAGTGCATTCGGATTGTGAAACCGAGTGAGTTTCACCCATAGGCCACACTGCCTCCCCAATCTGCCTAGTTATAAATAAGTAGCTGACTTACATAGTAAGGGAGATCAAGGCAAAGCTGTGAACTGATCATTCTTAGTTTTATACCGCCCAAGAAGTTGAGATCTCATACAGTGGTGCTTTTAATACTTTCTTCCCTAGTGGCTACAGCAGTGTCTGCTTTGGAATTTCATTACCATTTCACTATATTATAATTTTAAGATGTTGGTGTACACTAGTAATCTTGATTACAATAACTCCCTGAGTTGACCATGTAGTGTACACTATGCAGTAGACTGCAGTGTAGTATACTGGTACTAAGTATGGCTGTAATTGTCTCTGACTGTCAATCCTTGCTCTAGAAGATGTAGAAAGGCTGGTTGTGGCTTGAATATTTAGTAGACATAAAGACCTCAAACCTTCGGGACGATGTGTAGATCTACTATCCTGGCCATGCTGGTGTTTGCAGAAATGAATAAGCTGACATCCTGGCCTCAAGGTTGCCAGCAGTGGGGACATTGGCAATTAATAGATAGAGGTGACATTCTGAAATTGATTAACAACTGCCTTTTGTTTGGATGAAGACACTCACACTGCAGTCGATGAACCAGCGATGCACAGATGGCAGATTTTAAAATCACACACAGGTCCAGCAGAAAGCGACGCCTGAGAGGGAGAAGAAGGGGTGTGTGCCTGTGCAAAAAGAGCGAGCTTCACAGGAACAATCAGTTTTTGAGTATCACATTCACAGCAATCTTCACCATTTGCTGAGAGGTATTGGGCACCTATGGTCTCCCCCGAGTGCAAATTAAGTCGATTCTTAACAGAACATAAAAGAACACTGGTTGTAACTTGTGTAGAGTACACAGTAACAGTAAACAGTTAAGTTGAGTTTAGTACAGTACTGAGTACAGCAGACTTACTAGTAACTTACTTAGAAAGAATAACTTCAATAAGTAAGTAATTCAATGAGATTGAATAATTAATTTGCAACCATTTTATCATGTCTATAAAACTTACCAGCTATCATCGTCAACAGATAAATCAGAAAAATTAACGTCTTCAAAGTCATCCAAAGCAAATTTACTCTTCAACTTTATTTTGGTAATGTCTGCAGACTGATCATTGGCAATACCATTGCCATTGAGATTATTTTGATTCGTTCGTTCCACATCTCCATTTGTGGCTTGTTTACTTCTAAGAACTTCATTCTGTCGCTCCAGTTTTTTAACAAGCTCTTGAAGCTTCCGTACTTCACTGTTTGTGTCAGCCATGTGCTCAGGACTATCCATTTTATCCCTGAAATGTGTGTGCAAGTAGGGGAAAAACTGTTTATGCAAACTACTGTGAATATTCAGAAATGTAGCAGTGAGTATCCTAAACATATCATAGTCGCCATTTTTGACATTGATGTCGCGCATGCGCTTCTGATGCCAATTAACCGGAAACGGATCCGTTGGCATCAAAGACTTTTAGATATAATTATAATTAGCTTGTCTTTGTGACTACTGTAGGTCCATTTATTTTTTTAAAAATCTTCTAATCCGCTTTCGCCTGCTTAATGTATAGATAAGTACCACATTAGGGGTTAAACTGACACATTTTCAACACGTCTGTGGTCCGTCTGGGATGTGTCCTTGCACATCGCTGTTCCTCTGTGCTATGGTTTGGATCCTTGCACATACGCACAACCGGGGAGCCTCTGTCAGACACTTGCGTTTGAGAGACCTCGATTTCTCAGACAACGCCCTCATTCTAAGTTCAGACTATTGCCTAAACAGGCCCCCTAGAGCAATTAGAACAGCCAACTTCACATTTGGAACTGAACTGCATATTTTCTGCGTGAAGACAAATATTCCAAGTCTTAGCAGTGGCTGGCCTGCGGCGGGAATAACTGGCAACGGCATTAACCAGTAGTGAAGCGTTAGGGTAGACAGGATAGGCAGAGCTATCCCATACGTTTTGTGAAGAATTAGAGAAGACATCCATTTGCATAAGCCAGATGTGAAATAAATTAGAAGTTGAAATTGTAATATTAATGGGTTTTTTTAAAGCGTAGAGGAATGTTAGCAAATGCACGAAGCGGCAAAGCTGATTGTGTCCAGTCTAACACCGCGTATGAATCAGGTTAATTGGTAGCTAGGAGACGGTCATTAGTGTGCTATGTTTGACTCACAGCCCAATAACCACAAATTAGGCCGCCCTTCGCTGAATGGATATAAGGTCAATCCCTCGGAGGACTTAACCTACCTGAACCGCAGACTGGCTTCTTAAGCACGCAGTGGCCCGGAAATTACTTGGTGGATCGGTCTAGAGGCATCATTCGGGAATTCTCTGCAAAGAGTCTGGTCCCAGCACAGACTTTTCCTGGAAACCAAGCTGCTCAAATATAGATTCTGTGTTATTTCAATAATCTGGAACGGTTTCGCAACTTTAAAGGTCTTACGTGGAGATTGGAAGCGGCTGAAGGTCTTCCATGTTTGCAACCAACGTCATACCTTTGTATTCGCTTGCAAAACCCTAGTTGCTAACGGACTGACACAACTGAAGAGCATTTCCTCTACGCTGAATCGCAGCCTCTTTTTCTTCGACCATGTGGCCTGACTCTCTAGGGACGTCCCAGCTCAACACCTTCTACTCCTGCCCCTATAAATCAGGGACGAAAAAAGACTGCATCACTCATGAAGTCGTCCCACTTGTGGCCTGTTAAAATTTGGAATCTTTCATATATTATTGTGGCAACACAGACATTCAGAGGTACTGAAAATGATTATATTAAAAATACAGAGGGCAAGAGAGCTTCTATTGCATTGGGGACCTAATGAAAATCAAATGAAATGAAAACTACTATCATCATGTAGCATGTCCTTTATAGAACGTCGCTCCCAACACAGTCTGCCTGAAAGAAACTCTTTCCCTTGCCAAAACTCCAGCCTCCGCCAGTGGCATACCCAGGCATTCCTCGCTATCTTGGTGCCATCGTCTTCTTGGTCTACCCCTGCCTCTTTTGCCTGTTCTCTCAAGACCGTTGTGTCTCTTGATGTGACCAAAGTATTTACATTTTCTGGCCATAATGGAATTGATAAATCAGTTCTTCTCTATGCTCAACTCTTGCCGATTGTCTACATTTGTCTTTTTCTCCATTCAGGGTGTTCTTCTGAGGATCTTTTTCTGTAAAATTTTGATTCGAAGGTTCGCCTTATTTCTATATTCCCCAAGGCGGGTGTGGGTTGCACAGTGGTTTTTATTTTGGGCCTGCCGGCCCAGTGCATCCGACTTCAGCATGCATTTTATGTAAGGGTCTGCTTCCTCCTGCATTTTCTAAGGATTTGCTTCCTCGGGGTAACGGCCGGTGCTGTGATTGGGGATCGAACCCAGCACCTTCGGGTTGTGATCCGCGCCACTTAACCACTAGGCCACGCCGTCCCCTGATTCGAAGGATTCAATTCTTTGTCTAGAAGTTTTGGTAAAAACTACCACCAAATTAAGTCTTTAGCTCTAGCCTAAAGTCCGTTTTAATTATATGTATATTCTGCTTATTTGTTCTTCTTCGTCGTTCATTTTTAAACTTCCGTTACCAAGCCCTGAAATAGGTTTTGTAAGTAGCAGAATGCTGTCTGGAGAATGGACTGCGTGGTGTTGTAGTTTCCAGCTTAACTGCGATATTTGTACCTTTCGGTCCGACACATCCGACCTGCTGTCATTTTTGGGGGACTAGGTTAGCCTTCCCTCTTCGATTACTTCTCCTTAGCCAGTCTGGTTATCCATGATAACCACGTGGAAGGGTCTTGTCAGCTCTGTTCCACTGGTTCTTAGGCTAACAGTTAGCTCTGGGTCGTTGACCGCTAGAGCTCATGCACTGCTCAATATCTTGATCCAATTATATAGATATGAATCAAGGCACTGGTGAAAAAAGGTACAGACTTTCATAAATGGTTTCCTGCGCAGAGTACAAGAGTGAAAATTGTATAATAAGATCACAGATGTAGAACTGTTGGAAAGAACGTGACAGACACCAGTGGAGCCTCGGAGGAGGAACCTACATGACATGCGGAGGAGGCGCTAGGGCTGGATATGTCACACATTACGTAAGCCACTTGATTACATTACAAGACAGTCTCTGTTCTGGAATCCGTAAGGCATGTGGAGCAGTGGACGACCGAGACACTCTTGAACGATAGAGGTAGATGCCAGTATCAGGGAGGCAGGTAAACATGGACAGAGCTGGCGTTGGATGACTCATGGTAGAAGGCTTTGGCAAGTATTTGTTGAAGCATGTGCTCCGTAAGGAGTGGTCAAGTTTTTGATTGATTGATAGATAGGAGTGATAATAATTCGGTTAATAATGTTGTGTGTATGATAATGGTTCTGAGTGGTACCAGGGAATACAAAGAATAGAACCACTGTCAGACCATCCAATTCATCAGAGACTAAATAGATTTTGAAAAGGGAAACTAAAGTGGAGAAACTTTGCAGAAATAGCCAAAGCAAAGATGAGCGAAGATCCTATGAACACTATAACAACACCAAAGCCCATCTCTACTGTACGCAAACCTACCTGGAAGCAGCATATCACTCCGGAGGTGGTAGAAACAATACCAGGTAGTGGAAACAAGAACAGCCAGACTGAAAAAGAAAGAAGAGACATAACCCTGAGGTACATAGCGGAAAACTACCCAAGCATGGACTGGACCCATGCATATAGCGACGGTTCTGTAACAAACACAACTTATGAGCTAACAAATGGTAGAAAAATAACACTGTCATTGGCAACTGGAAAATTCTCAAGCAATTTCAGAGCGGAGGCAGAGGCACTGAGGGCTGCAGTAAAAGCAATGCTGACAGGCGAAAGCAATGAAAGCCAGATAGTCCTGTTTGCAGATGCCCTGGCCGTGGTTACAGCACTAAAATCAAGAAGAGAGCAGGTCGTGGTCTTCAGACTCCGCACAGGACACAACAGAGTGAGGTACCATCTATGCATCTGTGGTACAGGGAAAATGACCGCAGAACATCTGCTGCAATATTGCCCGACATACGAGAACCAGAGAAAGCACACGTGGCCATCACCAGTGCCAACACTAGACAAGCTCTATGGCAGTGTCGACCGCCTCAGGATGACTGCTGCTTTCTTCGCTTCGAACAAATTCAAGTTGACGTCTGACAGCGTACGAAGAAGAAGATACACACCTTGAGAGTACCGTCGCTGTCATTCTATCTTCGGTCATGTGGCCCGTCCGGGCCGCTAGATCCTGCACCTCGCTGTTGAAATCAAAGATGGAAAAAGACCTTGTCCCACATGAAGGTGCCCACAGAGTCGCCTGTGCAATACCTGGTTTCGACAGATCGTCCGATCCTCATCAGAACTATATATGTCTCATGAATCTTGACCATCATTTGTGGTGACAGACGATCGACAGACCGTGGTCGCCTAAGCGGATTATAGTTTTATTATTATAATCACAATGGCCCTGCCTCTATCCATCTTACATTCTTGATTGTCACAGTATGCCCGAGGTGTCTGCGATATCAGATATTTGCACTGTGGCCAGCTTGAGTCATATACTAAGTCATGCTTCGTTGAATGAGCCTAGCGCTAGTGCTGACGGCTTTGATAAGACCTCTGATAGGCTGCCTTGCAGATAGGCTGGGGACAGCCAAAGGCTAAGGAGGGTATCCCTACAGAAACACCTGTTGAAATCGGATGCACTGAGCCACAGGCTTAACAAAATAACACAGTGCAACGTATATCGCTGTAACCAGCGTACGAAGAAGAAGAAGAAGACCTCTGATAGCAGAATACTTCCTAATGACGTCAGAGAATACATAGGCAGAATATCATAGGTGGAGTAAGTCTTTGAAGGATCGATATTACCTTCATCACAATTACCATCATTATAATCATCATATTTCTTTTTACACTCTAGTAGGAGCATGGTGCCACAACTGCAGATGGCCAAAGTGCAGGAAGCCTGGGCTAAATCAGTATTAATTGTACGGGTGAAAAACGCAGGCATTTGCACAGAACGTCTTTAACTCAGACCAGAAGCCAGCCAAGTGCGGACTAGCTATTTGGGTTAGAAAGAAAGGCCTAGAAACAATACCTCAGATATGATACAGCATGACTGAATGTAGTACCATACAAGTACTGCTGGTAGAGATGAAGTGTTAGAGACTTCATTGTACGAGGCTACATCTTGTTTATGAGTCTGGGTGACCAGTTCCCTTCCACACTGTCGTTACTTCCCTAACAGCAAGTCATGTACATGTTTACAGCTAGATTGGCTGAAACTTACCGGTAACTGAATTGAGACACATCTCTAGGCCGTAAAAAAAAGAGTGCTATACCATTACCCCGATCAAATTTCGAAAATGCAACAAGTGAATAAGCTGACATCATCACAGTGAATGAGCAGACATCATCACAGTGAATGAGCAGACATCATCACAGTGAATGAGCAGACATCATCACAGTGAATGAGCAGACATCATCACAGTGAATGAGCAGACATCATTACAGTGAATGAGCTGACATCATCATATTGAATGAGCAGACATCATCACAGTGAATGAGCAGACATCATCACAGTGAATGAGCAGACAACTTATAGATGGTTAAGATAATAGGGAACGCAATGGAAAGACATACCCAATATCCAAAAAAGTCTGATCAAATCTGACGTGTCAGGTCAAAAGGCGCACATATCGCAACCTCGCTGTGAATTACGACACAACGTTCTTTTCAGGTCGAACCCCGAAGAAGAAGAAGCTGAAAAAGAAGAAGAAGAAGAAGAAGAAGAAGAAGAAGAAGAAGAAGAAGAAGAAGAAAAAGAAGAAGATGAAGTCGAGCACATACATGTTGACCTTAATAAATGATCACAAAATGTAACAAAGAAATAATTTTATCAGCTTTTATACACAAAGAAACTTTCAAATTATGATGATCAAATATTGAAAATCAAACATGGAAATAAAAGGGAATAAATCAAGTTCTGCTTAAAAGGCACAGGACATGTTCCAAACCTTTCAATTTTTGTTTTCTTCTGGTCTACTTTACGGTCAACTTCCCTCCAGTCACGGACTGCATCTTCTCCAATTTTTGAGTTCTAATCCCCCCCTGACTACCAATATTTCCTTTCTATGGCGTTTCGGTTTTCAGCCTGAAGTTGATCATCGGATGCCTCTATTTCACAATCGTCATAGTTTGCAGTTGGTACGTAGCACTGTATTATGGTAATGTTAAACGGTGCTGCCTTTAGCCGTAAGATGATAAAATGGCTAGATATTGGACGGCAACCCAATATGTATCTGGCTGTGTCTTTATGTACCAGTATCCCCACTACCTGTTAATGTTTGTGCTCCCTGTCGCTGAAGTAGAACTTGTGGCCTTCCTCCGTGGTAAACTCACCAGTTTTTCCATTTAGCCTCGCATATACCCAAGATGTCCTACCGGTAGTTCTTCATCTCGTGTGTTAGCTCATTGATTTTACCACATGGGTTCAGTGTTTTGAATATTGAACATTCCATGTTCCTATTAGGAGCTTGTCCTTCCTCAGCTTTATGGTTCTACCAGTAGCATACTTATCACTTCCGCCCTGGTGTGGGACGGTCATTGCTAACCTGGGCTGCGACCTAGACGGTATAGTTGATTGTGATTGTGAAAGACAAAATTAATGACTAACAACGCTGAAATCTTCAACAGTAGGATAAAAGTTAAGGTCCAGGAACCCGAAGTGGTTGACCGTTTCAAATATCTGGGTTGATTGTCAGTGATGAAGGATCAAAATGTGAGGCGTTGGCCAGAATAGCAGACAATAGCGACAATTGCACGGTTTAACAAAATCTGGCAAGGTAAACGGTTAGCACTATGCACGAAAATCAGATTAATGCGTACATTGGTCCTGTCAATATTCCTCTATGCTTGGGAGACAACGACAGTTACAGCTGACCTTCAGCGAAGAATACAGGCCTTGGAGATGAGATGTTTCCGAAGACTTTTAAACGTCACATACAAAGATCGAATTACAAATGAGGAATTACGAGATAGAATTACAACAGCAATAGGGCCTTTTGAAGACCACTTGGCAACTGTCAAAAGAAGAAAACTCGCATGGTACGGTCACATATCGAGATCAAATGGTCTTGCAAATACGATCCTTCTACATGGAATGGGTCATTGATATTGCGATATTCATGACCCAGAGAAACGAACGGAATTGGCGTTTGATCTGGATAGATCATCCTTTTACCGTTGGATTGGACATGGCTCAGAGTGCACTCATATCAAGCAAGGAAGGAGATTGGACATGGCTCAGAGTGCACTAATATCAAGCAAGGAAGGAGATTGGACATGGCTCAGAGTGCACTAATATCAAGCAAGGAAGGAGATTGGACATGGCTCAGAGTGCACTAATATCAAGCAAGAAAATAGATTGGACATGGCTCAGAGTGCACTAATATCAAGCAAGGACAGAAAATAAAATTTGACGATTTTTACATAGATGTCACAAAACGGGAGATACTGAAATTGCTGATAAAAAATCAACTTGTTACTCTCTAGAAACTATAATTAACATTACAAACTGATTGCAATATTGAAGTTTCCAAAAGTATTCTTTGGAAAATTGTAAGAGCGCCGGCTTTACATTCAGGAAAACTTCAGGCGGCAGGAATATTATATGTAAAAAAACCACATTTGATTGCTCTCCGAAGCAAATGCCTGAGACAGATATGTGAACGGTGTAGGAAGGCTATGATATTGTATACTTGGATAAACCATGGGTCAATGCTCACCACATATAAGGTAAAGAACGGCAATCAGTAGAAGGTGAACATAAAAGAGAAATTCCAAGTGGCAAATGGCGGCGCATTATACTAACGCATGCCGGAAGCAGTGAAAACGGACTTGTCCATGACGCTGAACTTATTTTTGAATCAAAAAGTACCGACGGTAGAGACTACCCCACTGGAATGAATTGATACATTTTTATGCACTGGATGACGAATAATCTGCTTCCAATTCTGGATAGACCGTCATGCCTAGTAATGGATAATTTAAATGTTACTGGTTGTATACAGACTCTGCAGGGTCTTCTAAACCAGTATAAAGACGTTAAGTTAAGTTATAATACATCCTATCACAATACAGTATCAGAGGAAGACAAAGTACCAACTGCACCAAAAACAAAAGCTCAAATTAGGACATGGTTAGCAAAGGGAAAAGTGAATTTCGAAGACACGTATTTGAAGCCAGAGTTGTAGCTTGTGAGAAGACAAATAAGACATAGGTGAATCATATTGACAAAATTAGTGAAGAGTACGGTCACACTTCTCTGCCACTACCGGACTGTTACGCACATGTAAACCCTATAGAGCTTGTGTCGGCTAAAGTCAAAGAATAAGTTGCAGAACAGAGCATGACATTTAAAACGTGTGATGTTCAAGTGATGACATGTGAGTACTTTAAAAAAAAATAGACATTCAGTTCTGGAAGAAGTGTGTTGAACATGTGCTCCGGGAAGAAGAACAGTACTGGTAAAGAGATGGATTACAATTTGCCCAGCCAGTAACAATTTTCAACCTCTTTGAATCGACAGATTCGGATGATTAATATAATCTTTTGTGGACATACTGATTATCAGACTTGGATTAATTAGCGTATGTTTATCAAAACAATTAGATGTACATACAATGGCAACACATATTCCAATATTCAAATACGTTAAGCAATATAAAATTAGCTGCGCGGTTTATACAACCTTGGGGGTCTAAGGGTGACCGAAGGGCAACACAAACAAACAATTGATCTATCAAGACATTTCGGAGATACGCCTATGAAGAAAATACATCGAGAAATTAAGTTGCGTACTGTAAAATATTTAATGTAATGTCATTTCTTTGTAATGGTCCTAAACGATCAAACGAATTCGCCGATATGCAAATATCTTAACATGTATGGAGTAAACAATATCAATGTTTTAGCGTCACGGATGTTTTAAGGCTGCATGCGAAAAATGCAGTTTAGTAGAACATTGCTTCGGACCTTGTTCATGAATTAAAAGACGGACTATAGTGTCTAGATCGTGAGTCGGGGTCATCAGCCGGTCACACTCTTACTTACTTACTTAGTCGCTCCTCTTCTACCGTGAGGTGTAGAGGTTTCCCAAAGAGTACGCCACACTGCTCTATCCGCCGTCTTTTTCCTGGCCTCTTTCCAATCCATCCCTCTATCACTTAGGGACTGTCGTATGTTGTCTTTCCAACGTACTTTGGGACGTCCTCGGGGTCTGCGTCCTTGATTTTGATCTCCCATGACCGCTTTAGTATCCGATCGTCTTCCATTCTACAGACATGGCCAAACCACTGTAGTTGGGACTGCTCCACTCGTGTCTGCAGGGGTTGAACTTCAAGACTGCTTCGTATTGTCTGGTTACGGATCTTGTCCCTTTTCGTCACCTGAAACGCCTTTCTTAGGTACCTCATTTCTGAAGTTTGTAACTGCCTTTCTTGAGCTGTAGTCATTGCCCATGACTCACATCATATGTCAGGACAGGCACATAGATCGAGCAGTATACATCCATCTTTGTTTTCCTGCTTATTTCTCTTCTGCCGAGGAAACCTCTGTTTATTGCATGGAACAGTCTACCTGCTGCTGCCCTTCGTGCAGTTAACTCATCTTTGATTCATCCCATGCTGTCTATTACCACTCCTAGATATTTAAAGTTGCTGACCTGCTCCAGTGCTCGTGTTCCCAGGGTTATCTGATGTCTCTTTTCATCTCTGGCGATCACCATGGTTTTTGTTTTGGAGTTGCTGATGTGCATTCCTCTCTTCTTCAACTCTTATTCCCAGACCTGCAAGTTGATCTGGAGATGTGCTTCGGTTTTCGTGATCAGGGCCACATCGTCTGCAAATGCTAGTTCCGATATGTAACTTGGTCTCATCTTCCAGTACCCTACTTCATACTTTTTTGTCCGTTCCTTGCAGGCTTTGATGACTTCATACATGAGGAGTATGAAAAGGTACGGTGATAGAATGTCCCCCTGTCTTACTCCTCTAGTGGTCTTGAACTCTCCTGACTTTTGATTTGATGTCCGCACATAATTTCTGCATGTTTTATAGAAACTCTGTATGGCAGAGATCAGGGGTCCTGTGATGTTCTTCCTTGCCAGGCACTCCCAGAGTTTGTCCCAAGGAACTTTGTCAAATGCTTTCTCCAAATCCAAAAAGCAGAGATGCATCTCTTTATCATATTCAAGAGCCTTTTCACTTAGCTGTCTGAGTGTAAAGATAAGGTCTTGAGTACTTCTGTTTGCCCTAAACCCACATTGAGTTTCATCCATATTTGGCTCTGCTAGACCTCTTAATCGCTGTTCTAGAATCCTAGAGTAGACTTTCGCGGGGACACTGAGAAGGGAAATGCCTCTGTGATTTTCACATTGTCGATTGTCGCCCTTTTTAAATATTGGTATTATTATTGCAACCTCCCAGTCTCTTGGTATCTTCTTGTGGCGCCAAGCTGCCTTGAGAATCTTCATGAATAGCATCTCTCCTACCGCTCCCATGTATTTAACCATTTCTGGTGTTATACCATCATGTCCTGCTGCTTTACCAATCTTAATTTTCTCCAATGCTGCCTTTAGTTCTTCCATTGCGATATTATCGTTTCCCTCCATGGCTCCCTCTTCTTGAATTGGGACTGTTACTTCCAGAGCTTGGTCCCCCCCCCCCACCCCCCCTCCGAGGAGATCTGAGAAATATTCTTTCCATCTGTTCATTGCCTCTTCTGGGGCAGTCAACTGCGCACCTTGTTTATCTTTAACAAATTTCAGGGGGCATTCCTTTTCCTTCCTCATGTTCTTTAAGGTCCTGTAGAACAGTTTCTGATTTTCTCCAGCATTATTTTCCAGTTTCTCTCCAAATTCTTCCCAGGATTTCTGTTTGGCCTTGAGCACAGTCTTCTTTGCTTCTGTTCTAAAATTTACATATTCTTTATATTTCTTTGTTTGTTCTTCTGTATTCCTAGCCCCTAGGTATTGCTTCCATGCCTTTTTCTTTTCTCGTATTATTGTTTTCACTTCTTCTATCCACCATGGTGTACTCTTTCTCTTCCACCCTTCTTTGGTTTGACCGCATGCCTCTGCTGCAGCCTCTTTGAGGATGTCTTTGAATTTTACCCAAAGTATTTCCATAACTTCTTCAGATTCCTCTATCCTTTCTATTGCTGTTGTTATGAGCCCTTGGTATCTCCTCTTAACATCTGGTTCTCGTAGTTTGTAAGCCTTAATTTTATTTTCTCCTCGTGTATTATGTTTCATGCTTAACTTAACGTCTTTATACTGGTTTAGAAGACTCTGCAGAGTCTGTATACAACCAGTTCCATTTACAACACCTTCCTCTAGAAGCTGTACGCATCCAATCTGTATGCTTGCTGATGGGTGTTGCCTGGCTGGATAGTGTTTTTCAATTTCTCTCTTTATTTTAACTAGGTAGTGGTCGCTTCCTATCTCTGGTCCTCTGAACATTCTAGCATCCTTTACATACTTGAAATAAGTTTTCCTCACTATTGCATAGTCAATTATGGATCTTTCATTTCTTGCCGGCTCACATCTTGTGTAGGCATGGATACGCTTGTGTGGAAACCTTGTATTTTTAATAACAAGGTTTTTTTCTCTGCAGAATCTCAGCAGTCGTTTTCCATTGTCATTTAAGACATCTTCTCCATACCTACCGATCACTCCATCCCATCTAGAATAGTCGTTTCCAACTCTTGCGTTGAAGTCTCCAAGGAGAAGTATTTCATTATGGCAATCGCCAATGGTCCTTTGAAGGAGCTCATAAAATTCATCTTTTATGTCAGTGCTCTCATCTTCATTTGGTGCATACACAGTGACGATATCCATTTGACTATCCTCCTCTTGTAGACTTAGAACCATCAGTCGTTCTGAAATGAACTTACATCCTTTAATGTTTGCTTTGCTGTTACTATTCACTATACAACCAACCCCTGCCCTGGCTCGTTCACTCATATGAACTCCGCTGTAGTATAGCATGTTGCCATCATGGTCCAGAACGCCCTGCCCCTTTTTCTTTGTTTCTGTTAGTGCCAGGGCCGTCAATTTTGCTCTCTTCCTCTCCTCTATTAGTTCCTGTTCTTTTCCGTTTAAACTTCGTACATTCCATGTTCCGTAAATCGTGGTCCATATTTCTCGCATGTTCGTCGCCGTTGAGATCGGTCCGGTTTTCTCGGTGTTTTGACTTGCAATCATTTTTAAGACAAACAGGTGATTAGCCTGTTGTGTCTTTGCATGGTGGAGGGTCTGCCTCCTTACAGCCTCTTTGCCTGCCGACCCGTTTTTGTCCACGGCTGCTTATTTATTCGCAACTAACCTCCAAATTAGGAGGCCTTTCAGCAATCCGCAACCCTGCTGACGAGCCTGGTAGGAGGTAGGTGCCTCCCCCAGGCCTGTCACACTCGCCGTACCTGGCATTTACTGTGGCTGGTCAGAATTTATGGTGTCTAAAGAAAGTGTCTTTCTTTCTGTGGACTACTGTACAAGTTTGAAGGTTTTAGCTTGATTTCTGTGGACTACTTTGAAAACTTAAAGGGTTCTAGCTTGATTTAAATGGACTACATTGAAAACTTAAAGGGTTCTAGCTTGATTTCTGTGGACTACTTTGAAAACTTAAAGGGTTCTAGCTTGATTCCTGTGGAATACTGTGAAAGTTAAGTTTCCATATATATATATATTTGTTTTTGCGTTCGCCGTATTTCTCTAATCCCCAAGGCGGTGTGCGTTGCAATGTAGTTTTTATTTTGCGCCTGTCGGCCCAGTGCATCCGACTTCAGCATGCATTTTATGTAATGGTCAGCTTCCTCCTGCATTTTCTAAGGGTTTGCTTCCCCGGGGTAATGGCCGATGCTGTGATGGGGATCGAACCCAGCACCTTCTGGTTGTGAGCCGTGTCACTAACCACTAACCACGCTGCCCCCACAGTTTCCAGTTTGATTTGTTTGCGTGGTGTTACCGTTTTAGTAGACCAGTCTGCCGAAAACGGATGTGTCGGACCGAAAGGTGCAAATATCGCAGCCAAACTGTAAACTACCGACACAACGCATTCCGTTCTCTGGACTACATCCTGCTACTTCCAAAGTCCTGTTCAGGACTTGGTAGCGGGAGATTGAGAACGAACGCAGAAGAAGAAGAAGAAGTAGACCAGTACTTATAAGACAAATTATTGCACAATGTTTCCCACTTTAGTTCTAAAAATCACAATTCCGCCACCACAAATACCCATTCAAAATACAATTATATAATTCATCTACCACGGTCAGAGCTATCTGTGAAACAATCAATTCTCGGCATTACTGCTGTCACACACAGAGCCTTCTGTGAAACAATCAATTCTCGGCATTACTGCTGTCACACACAGAGCCTTCTGTGAAACAATCAATTCTCGGCATTACTGCTGTCACACACAGAGCCTTCTGTGAAACAATCAATTCTCGGCATTACTGCTGTCACACACAGAGCCTTCTGTGAAACAATCAATTCTCGGCATTACTGCTGTCACACACAGAGACTTTTGTGAAACAATCAATTCTCGGCATTACTGCTGTCACACACAGAGACTTTTGTGAAACAATCAATTCTCGGCATTACTGCTGTCACACACAGAGCCTTCTGTGAAACAATCAATTCTCGGCATTACTGCTGTCACACACAGAGACTTTTGTGAAACAATCAATTCTCGGCATTACTGCTGTCACACACAGAGCCTTCTGTGAAACAATCAATTCTCGGCATTACTGCTGTCACACACAGAGACTTTTGTGAAACAATCAATTCTCGGCATTACTGCTGTCACACACAGAGACTTTTGTGAAACAATCAATTCTCGGCATTACTGCAGTCACACACAGAGCCTTCTGTGAAACAATCAATTCTCGGCATTACTGCTGTCACACACAGAGCCTTCTGTGAAACAATCAATTCTCGGCATTACTGCTGTCACACACAGAGACTTTTGTGAAACAATCAATTCTCGGCATTACTGCTGTCACACACAGAGCCTTCTGTGAAACAATCAATTCTCGGCATTACTGCTGTCACACACAGAGCCTTCTGTGAAACAATCAATTCTCGGCATTACTGCTGTCACACACAGAGACTTTTGTGAAACAATCAATTCTCGGCATTACTGCTGTCACACACAGAGCCTTCTGTGAAACAATCAATTCTCGGCATTACTGCTGTCACACACAGAGCCTTCTGTGAAACAATCAATTCTCGGCATTACTGCTGTCACACACAGAGCCTTCTGTGAAACAAATCAATTCTCGGCATTACTGCTGTCACACACAGAGCCTTCTGTGAAACAATCAATTCTCGGCATTACTGCTGTCACACACAGAGCCTTCTGTGAAACAATCAATTCTCGGCATTACTGCTGTCACACACAGAGCCTTCTGTGAAACAATCAATTCTCGGCATTACTGCTGTCACACACAGAGCCTTCTGTGAAACAATCAATTCTCGGCATTACTGCTGTCACACACAGAGCCTTCTGTGAAACAATCAATTCTCGGCATTACTGCTGTCACACACAGAGACTTTTGTGAAACAATCAATTCTCGGCATTACTGCTGTCACACACAGAGCCTTCTGTGAAACAATCAATTCTCGGCATTACTGCTGTCACACACAGAGACTTTTGTGAAACAATCAATTCTCGGCATTACTGCTGTCACACACAGAGCCTTCTGTGAAACAAATCAAGATACTACACAAGTCGTTCCTGAGAGCCAACAGTCTTCCCCGGACCGGCTGGAGACGCAGAAGAGGCCGTCCCTGAACAGTATGGCTCCAGCAAGTAGCAACCTCCTCCTCCGCCCTAGACCCACGCCATAGCTGTGGGTCATGGATGTGGCCCGCCGACGCAACGGGCCTTAAAAGTCTAAGCGAACATTATTACTACTTACTGTTACCACGAAAAGAGCTCTCTGTGAAACAATCAAGTCTCAGTTTTACTGCCACTACACATATAACTCTATGTGAAATAATCAAGTTACTATCTTACTGCTACCACACACAGAGTTTTCTCTGAAACAATCAAGTTTCGGCTTTACTGTTAGCGTACACAGTCCGCTACACTTAAGCAAGGAGTTTCTACACTCAATCAAGAAGGACAGCTTCTACGCTCATCTATTGTAAAACTAGAAAAAACAAGATTCAGGAATAAGAAACACTGATTTTCCGTGTCCTGAAGGAATAAGAAACACTGACTTTCCGTGTCCTGGAGGAATAAGAAACACTGACTTTCCGTGTCCTGAAAGAATAAGAAACACTGCCTTTCCGTGTCCTGAAGGAATAAGAAACACTGCCTTTCCGTGTCCTGAAGGAATAAGAAATCATAATGCGAGATTGAGATACATGATGGAGACCCATCTTCTACAAGTTTCACCAGACTGCCATACACCTGCTTCTTGCAGCAAGAAGAGGACATTTAGTTTTGTGTAAAAGTGGACACATTGAGTATTGCTCTGCTGACACGACAGCTTCTGCAGTTTGCCTTGTCCCAAATGTATTGGTATCATTTTCCCTTGGAAGAAACAAGGCAGACCGAGAGAGGGACCATACTGCATGGGCAACACATGGTTTCTGTGTTTCTGCCCGGGCCTTGTGTTAAAAGCACAATTACTATCGTCTGACAAGACGAAAAGAGCCAATGAAATGAATGCTTGAAATGCAAATGCCACAAGATGTGGTGGAGGTAGGGTCAGTTAAAGCATTCAAAAATAGATTGGCTGCACGTAATTATTTTTAGTATCAGTGAAGTGGAATAAACTGGTTATATACACATTCGAGTGGCCTCGAGGTAAGACATCGACCTCGGGTTCTTGAAATAGCGGGTTCAAATCACGATGGAGACCGATATTTTTTCACGTGGACATTGGTATTCCTCCGTATCTGGGTAGTAGAGATCGGACGCCCGTGTGCAGTGTCGCGCACGTTAAAAACCTATCGGCAGATGGAAATTGTAAAGAGTAGGCTTAAAGGCCGCTGCGCGGACAGGATTCAAAAAAAGGTTAAAAATCTATCCAATCTATTACGGGAACTTCACCTGTGCTACAGAGTTCGTGCACTGTGCTAAGATTTTCAAAAAATATGAAGAACAGAGCACTTATGCGTTAAATCGTGTGCAATGACGTTGACTCTTCGACTAAACTATGCAGACTCAGTAAAGCCTTTTAAGCCAGTATAATGAAGTTGTTGTTTGCGAATGCCCACAATAAGTAGGTTACTCTTTTTGTGCGCCCTGAAAAAGGTGTTAAGTGGCGGGCTGCAGTAGCTTTCCTCCCATCCCAAGCGTGCTGATGAAGGTGGACCGGGATCCTCCACTATTACGGGGATCACGTCTATCCCTCACCTCATTAGTCAGGTTGCCATGAAAATAGCCTGTTTCCAGGTTCTGTTTCTAGGAAGCCGAGGTGAGGGTCTTGGCTAGTACGGCTTGGCTTGACTTAAAAATGTGCTCTGCACGACAATCACTGAAATTCCCGTAAATTTCCAGGAAAACTACCTAACAAACATGGCGTCGTCGAACAGTGATAATCAGAATGCCAAGTCAAATGTGGGAGTATGTGCGGTTTATATACTTTCATTTGAAAATTATTTATTTGTATCATACTACATAAGATTAGGCATATCAGAAAATACTAATTATTACTTGTAATTAAATATCTAAACGGAATTTGATGACAACTAGTTCATAGTTGAACTACTGAGAAAACTAGGAGTAAAAGTAAAACTACTAAACTAAAAGTCACAAAACACAAGACAGTTGAGTTAACTAAGTAGTTTTCCTTCCTTGAATCCAGGAAGGAAAACTACTTTTTCTCAGTAGTTCAACTATCTTGATTCTAGGAACTAACATCATCACATACGGGGCATTCCCATAACGGCATAACTTCCATAAGTGAAGTGCTCAGTTCTCCGTCCAAGCAGCCAGATATACTCAAGAGTCAGTGAGTCAGATGTTGATTTCGACATGATTCGTGTTCATCGTATCGGATATTTCTAGACAGAACACACTTACTTTCTGAACTTTCTCCCCTCTTCCCTAGTCCCCTAGTCACTCCCAAATCTATCATATCCTCTGCCCATACTCCCAAATCTGTCATATCATCCTCTGCCCATACTCCCAAATATATCATATCAATATCATCCTCTGCACATATGCATTTTCGCGACCCTCAGGCCTTTTCATCATTTTGACCATACACATTAAAAAATTTTGATTAAACTCAACTTAAAAAGTTTTTTTTCATGTTTTTTCCCTCTTCATCATTCTGTAGACTGTCCATGACTGATGACTGCCCTTATCAACTCAACCCTGTCTCTCGTCATCACCACGTCGTTCACCACAGTGTCCACATCACGTCCCGCCACTGCATCAGCTCTTCCTTTGCCCCAGACGCCCACATGTCCCGAGCAGTAGATCCATGTGACACCTTGTATACCTGAGTTATTCAGAAGAGAGGCCCACTCCCTTCTTAGCATGCACCGTTCTATCTTACAGAGCATACCCTGCGAGTCTGACAGTTTCACTGTGTGTGTCACCGGTTGTGTCACCAACCAAGTCAGGGCCACTGTTACCGTCTCAATCTCCATCCTCATACTCGATGTGACAGTGGGGTAGGCAGCTGATTTATCCAATGAGTTTTTCCAGCAGTAGTTAGTCTACTAAGTAGTTGTACTAGTAGAGAGTAGTAGCTAGCTCTTTAAAAAAACAACAACTCAAATTAGCGATATTTTAATAATATCAGTATGTACCTTACAATGTTTACAGGGATTAATTTATTCAGCAGGGAAAATTGTATCTATATCAGACTGATATTCTTAGGTACAATAACAATTTAAACACAATAAATTATTACTTAGACCAAGTGAATGACCTATAGACTACTAGTGAATAGTAGACTATTGACTACATCATATGTCAAGACATATGAAACAAGGAAGGTATTTTTATTTAGGATGGGATGATATACTGAAATCATATCCTAAATAAAAAATACATTCCTTGTTTCATATGATGTATAGTCTCCTAAGTAATAATTTAATAAAGTAGACTATATTAGTGTACGGTCTACCATATAATAATACAGTGGGGACCAGGGCCAGTATATTACAATTTTTTGTGGATGACAAAATATAGTAAACTAAGTACATGTCTGTCTTAGTCGACCTGTACTTCTACAGGGGTGGGGGCCCCTGCGCAGGTCCCAGCTCTGGCATGAGCTGGATGTAGCCGGGACGAGGATTTCCTGCTTAGCGGGCTAGGCTTGATAAGCCTATTACTCCACTGTGTTGGGACATGGCCGCAGAGGGTGGTTAACTGATGTGCGAGTTCATCTTAATAGACTCAAACACTAGACCCGCAGCCTGTTAGGTGTCATCTATGCTGCTCTTAATAAACCACCTAAACATGGCCAGTGTTACGCCATGTCACACAGTTAGTCGCCTCTTACGAGATGTTCTCTGTGGGGCAGTGGTGCTATTTTTGTCTGTGTCATACACAAAGACCTCGGCAGACCACTTGGGGTCTGTTCTATAATTAAATGATACTAATTGATACTAGCTACATACATTAGTGAGCTAATATTTAAAAAAAATAATCTACATATTTTATATTCTAGTGACATTTTCAAAATAGTTTCTCAGCGTTAACAGCTAGGTAGCTCTTTATACAAATTCAAGTTAACTGGGTGTGGTCTAACCTAATGGCACACATCTATTCTGAAGAGCCATACATTTTAAAGTGTGTAAATTTTGCATCAAATTCTGAGAAAAAAGGAAATAATAAATATAATCCCAAAATGTAAGCTTGTAAAGTTAGATAGAATTGTAGTTTGATAAGAGTAGTTCAAGTAAAAGTAATTGGATATTTTTTTAAATGGCTTATTTGTTCATTATTATACACTTCAAAACCTCTAAAATTTTTCTTGAGAAAACAAAATCGTCTGTTAATTGCATATGATACTGCTATAATAGACCAAGTAATTTATATTCATAACAGCAAATGTATTTTCATATTTAAAGACAATACTAATGGAGCAGCTACATCATACTACATTATCACATTATACTCTTCGTCATTCCGGCAGACGTACCGTATTCGAGGAAGCCAACAATATTCTGTATGTGTTCCGATCTTTTGCAACATTGTACCACAGCAGGCTTAGGTCTTTGCTCAGTCCATCTTGCCATCGCATATGTGTACGTGGATGACCCCGTGGACTTATACAGGCATATGGCTACTAAAATATTGTTCTACTTGTCCATCTGTTGTCAGATATGCGTACCACATGTCCAGCTCAGCGATGTTTGTGTGATATTGCTGTTTTCACGATGTCTCGAAACAAAGTTTGATGTCGAATTTCTTAATTTCGGATCTTATCATGTATCAAACATTTTAGTACAAGCCGTTCCATTAGTCTTTTAGTGACTCAGCGTCTGTTTTGCCCAAGTTCCACACTTCTCATTCGTAAATTATTTCTAGAATGACCATGTAATTGAAAGTGTATGCTCTTACCATGATGTCTTTCATCTCTTGGATTATTGGCTTAATGGAGTTACAGGAATACCAAGCTGTTTTTTGTCGTCTAGAGATTTTGTGGTTGGCATTTATTTCATGGCCTGGGTAGATATTGGAGTTGACATCCTCGATAGTTTCCTCTCCTAGCTAGATGTCCTGCTTTGGGCAGTAAGGGGTTCTGAGGCATTGTATTTTACTGTTATTTATCTTCAGACCAGCAGCTCTGCTGACCCAGTTTAGATCAGCACACACTACAGTTTATAAATAGTATTCAAAATACTTAAATTTATAAACTTACTTGTTAACCTGTTGGTTTTTGGTCTAGCGCATAATAGGCTGCTCACACTTAAAATCTGGTTGTTTGTGCTTTTCTATCTGCTTCTATCGCCTAATGTAGATTCATAGTAGTATATCTATAGAAAGTCACCAATAGTTGATCATATTAGGATAAGTTCTGTGCCCCATGTGCTGTGTTTTTCAATTAGAAAAGTCTGGTTATTTGTACTATTCTATCTGCTTCCATCGCCTAATGTAGATTCATAGTACTATATCTATAGCAAGTCACCAATAGTTGATCATATTAGGATAAGTTCTGTGCCCTGTGTGCTGTGTTTTTTAATTAGATCGAACCAAATTTGTATTGCCTCCTGTTGTCAAAAAAGCGTGGGCGAGCAGACATTGAAGTCAACATCATAGAACTGTTACCTTCATCCTCCTTTCACCTCTCGAGTGGGTTCATACAGCATTTTCATGTCATACCATCACTCAATGACCTATTAGAAATGGATTTGTGCATTAAAATTCACCAACTTGCTCATATCACTCAATGCGCTAGTTATTTCGAACATTGAATGAATTTAATCCTACCCAAATGCTCGGCATCATGCGTTCATGCCGATTTGATTTCAATGTCATTGAATGCTGTAGGCCACTGTTGCTTCGTCAATTATGCTCGTCTAGCTGACAATATTACTAGACATTATTTTTACAAAGCCTGTTTTTATGCAGAACACCCTGTTCTGGCTTCCTTATTAGTGCACTTGCCCAAGGGGCTGCCAATTTACAAGTAAGCAAAGGGTAATGGAGGCAGAAGAAGCTGTGCAGCAGTCTGACAAAGTAGTGAAACCAATGACCGTACTCATGGATCTACAACACCAGACAAGAGGGAGATCAAGAAAAAGATGGTGTAACAGAGGTACTGAAGATGTAAAGAATGACAACAACATTGACGACACAACTGGCACACAAAAGAAAACTACATCTCCCCATGACATCTAATGACACAAGTGGATTGAAGTAGAAGTACCCTGCAATTCATCTAATGACACAAGTGGATTGAAGTGGAAGTACCCTGCAATTCATCTAATGACACAATTGGATTGAAGTAAAAGTACCCTGCAATTAAATATGAATGGGTCAAAGAGCGGTGTGATAATTATAGACCAATAATGTTGGATAACGTTCAGTTTAAATTTTGTAATAACATCAGCCAGTTGAAAACCAAAGATGTAAATATGATCATCTGTGTTAGTCCTCCCAGTGAGACTATTGAATTGATTTAAATTGCGCATTGTTGTTTTGCTATACTTTATAGTGACTTCCAGTTTAAGAAATACGTTTTACTATTATGTAGTAATGACTACAGTTATGGAGAACAGTAGTCCAGTTTGGAGATTATTCAGTGGAGGAAAGAAAAGTATTGTGTTGACACTGTAAAACATTTATATTACGTAGTATTGTAACATCTGATGCATATTCAACATCACCACTTAATAATCACCTGTCATACAAAAGTGTTTCCAATGAGGAGTGCGGTACGTCAAGATTATTTGCTATCTCCTCTTTTAATCATCATCTACATGGATAAAATCAGTTGAATAGCCAATCAGCATGAGAAGTCGCTCAACGAATTAATATTTTCAAACAACCAGAGCCTCTTTTACAATAAAGAGGAGGATTTACAATACCTCACCTGTCTTGACTTAGCTTACCTAGAGTATGACATGAAGATCAACAGCAAGAAAACAGAAACTGTGATAATTAACTGTCAACCAACACAGCGCAGTTTCCACACCTACGGAAAAACCCTAAAGCAGGTACATGAGTTTGTGTACCTGAGAAGTGTCTTCGCTGATGACGGTAGACTGGACAGAGACAGAAAATAGAATCCAAAAGGCAAACAAGGTGCACTACCAGTTGGCACCAAAACCGAAACATCCAAGTGTCACTATGTCGACTAAACCTACACTGATAAACACACTGATCATCCCTACCTTATATTATGTGTCAAACTTGGGATCCTATTGTACAGACAAGCATAAGATCAAGACTGTGAGATGTCCAGTATACAAAGTGCAGCAAGAAAAACAATTCACAACAAAATTTGTAAAAGCACATTGAGGAAAATGGTGGGAACTAGAATATTTAATTACTATATTGGAGCACAGAGAAAATAAAGTGGTTTGGACATTTTACAACCTAGAGCAAGGTCATACTACATGAAGATTTCAGGCTAAAAGCAGGAGGTTGGCCTCTGTGACGATGGATAGAGGAAATCAAAGAAACACTCCAAAAGTTGAACATGGGAAGACATCAGAGAGTAGGACGGGAAGGTCCATAGCTACAACAAATACCCTCGTACAAAACCGAGTGGAGTGGCGGGAACTGGTCCAACAATCTGCAATACTGGTTCCCCAATGACCTTTCACGTTACAGGACTGATGATGATTTGTAAAAATGCTATTTCTTTTATATTGATCAGTTTTGCTAGCGAGCACATGTTCTGCATGGGTCAGCTAGTTCATTATTATTTTTGTGGGTGTGTTTATATTATTTTTATAGACGTACTTTGTTAAGTTATCATTTTTTTTTTTTACACACCTACATTTTGTTAGAAAGCCACGCAGGTGGTGAAATATTGATTAAGTGTGCACATGTGCATAGGAAAATAACCTCCAGTAGAAGAATGGAGATTGAGATGAGGACTTCAACTCAGGTGGCTTTCTGAGATTATTAATTATCAAAACATTTACTATGTAAGACTATAATCATTGCTTCGGAAGGTACATATTACTAGCACTTTCTATACACAGCCCATTTTCATGCAAATATGATGCAGAAAATATATGAAAACCACTTTCCAGCATTCTCATTAATGCACTTTTCAAGAGGAAGCTAATTTACAGGTAAACAATAGTGGGTGGAGGCAGAGTGAGTTTTGCTCCAGCCGGACAGACGTACTGAAATCAACGACCCTGATCAGTACTGGCCCTCTGATCAGGAAAGAGATGGAGAATGACAAGCCCAGATCCATCAGCCCAGACCACTACAACGCCACCTTGACTATGAAGGAGTGACTTCTGGGTGCATGTATGAACATTTTGATCGTCCACTGGTCACTTTGTGATGAAACTGCACGACTGGAATGAGAAACTGATTATCTACAGACTCTGCAGAGTCTTATGGGGGCCGCTGTGGTCGAGAGATAAGGCACTCGACCCTCAAAGCGATGAACAGAAACAATGGGTGATCGAATCCCGCATGTTTTCAAGCCACCCTTGGTCTCAAGAGAGGTGGGAACAGAGTACCTGCATCCTGAGTTACTTCCAGTTGTCTTGACTTATGTCTTGCCACTAGTCCAATGTAGCTCAGGACCAGAGAGTAAGGTTGATGACCAGCATAGTCTCTTCCTCAATATAATCCAAATACAACCCAAGTTACATCAAGACAAAACCGTCTGATGATGTCGACATCATTGCTTGCGATGAGCAATTAACTAACTAACCAACCAACCAGCCAACTAACTAACTAACTGAAGGGGTGGCAAAGACATGCGTGGATAACATCAGTGGATGTCCCAAACCTTCATGGTGTTGTCCTAATCTACTGTCTTGATAATATTAGGTTTCACTGCATGTTGTGGTTAAGGGGGAAATCAGTCAATGATTGCCCTTTAGATGGTAAAGGTCAAGGTTTGTCTCATAGTAGTTCCTTTATTGTTAGAGAATGTAGTTTATAGAGACTTCAGTTTACTAAGTCAAAGTTTGTCTCATAGTAGTTACTTTACTGTCGGAGAATGAAGTTAGAAACTTCAATACAGTATTCTAAGCCACAGTTTGTATGTGGTAGCGTGGTCAGTTTATGTCTTCGCTGCCTTTTACTCCCCTAGTCATAGCAAATATCCATTTACAATCAGGTCGACTTGAACATGACAGTCATGAAAGTTGAATTCTATACCTTTGCCGAGAAAAGCAAGTGCTCTATCACTACACTAATCAGATGTCCCTTTGAGATGATGACACTGCAATCAATGAGGGGTGGAAATCTACAGGTTGCAAGAGGTTGAATTCAAACACGGATCGAACAAGAATGATGTGCAACCTCTGTGACAGGAACTATCAGTATCATATACAGTGTCCAACATGTGTATTCAGCTGTGACTGCATATGCTTGTATAGTCCGATCCGAGCACAACAGACTCTACCGCACGTGGGCAAAACGTGCACATTAGTAATTGGACCATTTTGCATTATTTTATTTTATGCAGCTTGCTTTTTCTGTGCTGCAGAGTGATGACACATCTCCTCACTGATGCGAGCATCATGTGTGATGGCAGTGCTCCAGCCTGTGCAGTTCAGAGCAAGCAGCTCACAGAGGGCAACATTAATCAGGGAAGTGTTCAGTGAGTGCCTATATAATTTCATCTGTTTCCACGTCGAGGACTTGACTATCCTGATCTCACCATACAACAGCTGCTTAGGTAGGCGCTCATCGAGCATGTAAACAATATGTCCAATTCACATGATCTTGGCGCTCCGCAGCAGCATGTTGATACCTGACAGCTTTATCCTGAAGACTTCAGAATTTTAGCACTCTTTCCTGATCAGCCTGCAGAGACATTTCATGTGAAAATGTCTACTATAGACTTCATGTTTTGCATGTATATAGAAGGAGTTAGAGATGACAGTGCAGAGGGCAAAAGCTGTCACTAATAAGATACCCCAAGATTTCCCTCCAAGCAAACAAAGCAGATGATACATAGTATCTTATCCCAACCCTGTGCTACGTGCCAGACATGGATGTTGAATAGGGCCTATGAACGAAAATTAGCCACCTGCGAAATACCTTTGCATACAAAAGGTCTGCAACAACAGCAGAAAAGACAGAATCACAAATACGAATATTCGTGAGAAGGTTGGAACAATTCCCTACCTACAGTACATTGAGCAACAGTTAATGAATTGGTTTAGCCACATTGTGAGAATGCAACCAAACTACATTGTGAATGCAACCTTCTACTGTAGAACATCAGGAACAAGGGCGAGAGGTAGACCGAGAAAAAGGTGGACAGAAAGTGTGCTAAATGGGGATAAATGTTACTCCTACTATGAAAGAGGTGAAAGACAAATACATACCATGACACTGGCCTACATGCTGGTAGAAAGTGAGATGACAAAAGAAGAAAGAAGAAGGATGGGGAACACAATAGTATAATAGACCTTGATCTCGGTGGTAACACTGATTCCCTGCCAATCACAAACATTTGCTCGCAGTCTTCCGAAAGCAGCACTTGTTTTGGCAATCTTGTTGGCCCTCAGAGTCAACATTAGCTTCTCTGGTGAGGGTACTACCAAAGTATGTGAAACTATTAACTGCTTGTAGATATATTAACCTTGTACAGGGATGTTTGGTTCATGCTATGACTTCCCGATGAACAGGCAGAAACATTACTTCAGTTTTCTTTGCGTTGATGATGATACTGAAGGTGGTACACACAATTGAAAACACATTCATGGTGGCCTGCCTGCACTGTTCTGTACGTATGTTATTGGAGCAGTCATCAGCAAAGAGGAGATCAAGATGGTTGCTACTTCACCTTTGTGAGGTACCTAAAGTGGTTCAGATTAAACAATTGTTCATCTGTTCTGTATCTGATGTGTACGCCAGTGACACAGCATAGTATCAGTGTGTATTATGTGTAGTATCAGAAAGCATTGCAGCAAATGTGATAGCAAAGAGCGCTGTGGCCAGCATATAGCCCTGTTTGACTCCATTTATGACAGGGAAGACTGCAAACAGATCACCATATCATTCAGCACATGAGCCAACATGCTATCATAAAACTGGCGGACAACTGTGAGAGAGGTTGATCACCTGTGGCAGCCCAATGATTTTGGTTCTGCATAGGGATGTTGTCCATCACGTGTGATGGTCCACTCTCTTTGTTCAGCCTTGTGGACAGTCTTTTCTCTTGCTGTGTCCGCTTAAATGTGGACTTGCATGGTGATTTTGGTTAAAGTGAGGAAGAAACTGTGTCAACCTCACTTTTTCATCTTGAATTAACTTTGGCCAGTAGCAAAACATTATCTAGACGACTGGAGATTTCACAGGATGCAGATTTTTCCTGAGTTTACCCCCAAAGCCTTTCCTATAAACAGGTATCCAGCATGGCAGTGGAGGAGGAATGATATCTATCGTTGTGTATCTTGCCTTTCACATAACCATAAGAGGTCGTAGGGACATCACTCAGCGTTTGAGTGATGTATTGGGCATCTCTCCCAGGCGGCGCATTCTAGTTCATTATAATCACGTGTCTGAATTTCAGTCACACCAAAACCGATGCTGTTTGTAGCAAGGACGTAGGGCGTCATTCTCATGAAGTTTAACTGTGTGCATTTGACCATGAAAATACGACACAGGTTTAACCATAGTACTAAAGTACTAATTCATATAGTCAATGTCCAGGCCAGGATAATCGGAGGTAAGAAAACACAAAAAATGAACAAATTAACTAGTCCAAATAGAAAACAGGTTTCCGTGAACACAAGTGTAAGTCATTGACTAATGTGAATTCCAGGCAAATCCATGGCTTGGCAGCATCCATAATGAACTGGAACACCAGAGCAATGTTAGACCTGTATCCTATTCAACAAACTGAAGATAGGGTGTACCGACGAATGCCCGTGCGGTACTGGTAAAATGACCACTGAACATCTGCTGCAGAACTGCCCGACATACGAGGATCAGAGAGAGCAGATGTGGCCATTGCCAGTGGAACTGCAAGACAAGCTGTATGGTAGTGGCGAGAGTCTCAGGATGACCGCTGCTTTTTTCGAAAAAATAATGGTTACTGTCTGACTGTGTACGCAGAAGAAGAAGAAGAAGACCTGTATCCTGTACGGCGCCATTTTTGCTGCATAGTAGACCAATGTGGAAATCACAGGGGAAGAGGAAGAGAGGATTGCCAAGAAACACTTGGAGAAGAGACTGAAAAAGAACTTCTATCCCTGGACCTCAATTGGAGAGATGAGGAAAGGGTAACTCAAGATCGAACTTGCAGGAGGAGGGTTGTCAATGGCCTATGTCCCGACAGGAGGCAACCGGCTTTGATTGATAGTATAACTAAAAGTAACAGGTTCTTTTGTCTCTTTCAGTTTGCCGATGATGTAGAGGCACCACCACCACAGTACTCTGAACAAGACAATGTTGCCAACAGAGATAATCTGCCTTCCTATGAGACCACGTCTGCATCTCAGGGTACTGAACAGAGCTTTCTGTTTTTAGACGAAGCACACTCATTTTTGTTTATTTCATCTTCTTCATAATTTTGTGCCTGTTGACACATTTTCTCTAACATTTTAAAATGATCTTTTGTGCATTTCTATTTTCCAAATCTTTTTATTTCATTTTGATTTCTTTTAAAAAGTCAAGTTACCCATTTCAAACGATGTTGGTGACATCACCAGATATTTTTGTTCAAAAATCTTGATGATGTAAAATGTGTTGTATTTTGACTGTAATGATGAAGAAACTGGACTGGTCATCAACCTCACTCTGTCGTCTTGAGCTACCTTGCACCAGTGAATATGACTGGAGCTAACTCAGGATGCAGACACTCTGGTCTTACATTCCTTGAAATCAGGGCTTGCTTGAAACTTGTGAAATTCGATCCCCTAATGTTTCCGTTCATCACATTGAGAGGCAAGAGCCTTACCTCTCGACTACAGTGACATATCTTACTATAATATATTAGATTTCTAGAGAAACTGGTTTGAATGAAGCCAACTATTCAGGATGGAAGAAGCTTTTCCAGCCCTGAGGCTTATGACATTGACTCACAAGAAAACAGCTTTTTATCGGCAGAAACTGATTCCTAGTGCTACTCAAGCCTTCAAACATAATGGTCACTGCTATATGAAAGAAAAATTGCTCAGAACTAAGTAGGCTAAAAATTGGTAAAGAAAGTAAAAAGGAAGAAATGTTAAAAACTCATAAAAAGATATTGTCACTTCCATCAAAAGATATTGTCACTTCCAAAATGATGGATAGAAAACCACTCCATACCAGCGGGACAGATCTGTACCAATTTCAGAACTGAAGCAACTGCTGTTCATGCAGCATCAATGTTCTGTTTATGACAATACTGAGGCCTTGAGTGCCAGTTCCTTTAAGTTTGTAGCGAAGTTACTTCTCTTAAGCCTGCCCTTCTTGTGACTGGTCATTCTTTGGTGTATTAGGTGGTTCAAAAGTTGCTTGCTGCATTACTTTTTTGTTCCATTTTCCCTCCATTGATTGGAGACCCGTCATTGCTGCTGGTGCCTTCACAGATGGATCGGCCTCGGTGAGCAAAAGAAAGAGAATACAGTGGAATCTACATTGCACACACCAATGGTGACATAGAAAACAACTCCACACCAGCAGGAGAGACATGTACCAATTTCAGAGCTAAAGTAATGGCTGTTCATGCAGCAACTCAGATTCTAATCAGCCAAAACATGGAAAATGGTCATTCTAACAGACTCAGCAAGCGTACTCCAAGCTATTTCAAGCCCCAAACAAGATAGACTAACCACATGAAATAAAATACAACATTGGATTGGTGTCCCAAAAAAACACATCTAGTCCTACAGTGGATTTCCGCCCACTGTGGGATCCTTGGAAATGAGAAAGCAGACGAGCGTGGAAAAGCTGAAAGTGGCAGCACGCAGACTGTCCATTTACAGAGCTATAATGAAGCAAAGACACTCATCAAACAATCCATGAGGACGGAATGGAAAGACCAGGACAAAGAATACAAGCCAGAAAATGACAAGCATAGATAAATTTGGCAGAGATGGACACACAAAGATCTTCAGACTCAGAACAGGACATTGTAGACTCAAGGCCCACCTCTACAGAATTAGTCTCAGAGACACCGCCATGTGCGATTGTGGAGCATCCAAGCAAACACCAGAACATATTCTGCAGGACTGTCCTACTTATACAGACCAAAGAGAGGCAGTTTGGCCTGGGGGAGCGACCATGCTCGAAAAGATCTAGGAGACCAGCTAAGACCTGAAATGCACAGTACTTCATGAACCTCACAGGCTAGAAGCATGGCATCAGTAGATTGAAAAAGAAGAAGAAGATTATGTACCAGTTTCTGTATATCCATTTGTCATTTAATGCAAAAGTGACTAGCGACCATCATGCCTAATGATGCCTTTAAGGGCAGCAACAAACTCCTTCCACTTCACCCAGTCTGCAGACATCCTTTGTATAGTGTCCTAACTCGGACTCATGGTTTTAATTTTGACCTTTTCTGTTCTTAGCTGTAAGGTTGGTCTTTCTCTCGTTTTCTTCCTTGGTTCCATTCTAAGGCAGCACTGGTGATGGTGTCTTGTTATTCTGCTATGACATGACCTATCTAATTCCATTGTCCACCAATTATGATGGTGTTCATGTCTTCATGATTGCTGCTGTCATGTCAATAAGTTCTAGGTTAGTGATGGTGTTTGTGGGATTCCGTGGTGTTTGTGGGATTCCATGGTGAAGTGGTTAAGCCGTCGGCTTTGTGATCAGTGGTGTGGGTTTGACTTCGGACTCCGCCGTTTTTTTCACGGGTGCTTGATGCGGAGTCTCCTGCATCTCGTAGTCGCCCCCTAGTCGTCTTGTGCTTGACTTGCCACTGGGGTCGGGCGGCTCGAGATGAGAGAGTGAGGATAAAAAGTAGCGTAGTAAATCCTTACTAAAAATAGCGCTAGCAAAATAAATTATGCCATCATCGTCTACGATGGACGGCGGCCTTTGCCTTTGTTTTTTGAGTGATGGTGTTTGACAGGAAAATTATATTAATTGTGCAATAGCCGTTCATCTGTTTAATACATGTTTTGCCTTGGTCAATTTATTTGTTGTGTTTTCACAGCTTCAATTCCTATTTTTCTTGATCCACTATTGTTGATTGTTTTTTGTGATAATATTTTGTCCTGTTGTTTATTTTTTGTTTAATTTTTCTAATTATTTTTGTTATTAATTGTTTATGATAAATTCATTGCTCTACTGAAGCAGAACCATTGAATTAGGGGACAGGAAACAGTACTTCATCTGATGGTCAGATTACCTCTTTTTTGCAACACAATGCATAGAGTTTCTATTTATCGTTATCATAACATTTGTTTCTCATTGTTATCTCATTTTTCTGCGCGTGAAGAAATCTGATATTATGTTAAATAGTACATCAAGATCATTTACAGTCTCAATATTTTAAAATAGATCCTCCACCATCATATGAGTCCCTCTACGGACGAATCAAGGCAGCAAGAAGTGAATCTCCGGGAGTGTTTGGCTTCCTGAAAACTTTCATAGTCATCGTCTTATCAACAAGTAAGTACTGATCATTATCCATTTTTTTATGAGGAGGATGTATTTTTGTGTTATGTTTTCATCATTGGAGAGACAGGCTTTCTCTATTTTGGCTCTTAACCTTTACCGCGCCACCACTGAAAAATCATGATAGAAAAAATGTATTTTTATCAGCCACAGCTGCGAACTAGTGACAGCCGTTTTAATCATGTATAAACAGCCGCGCACTGGTAGAAATTGACTCAAATCAAGTCAGGTTTTTTTCTTCTTTTTCATCGCTCGTTCTCAATCTTCAACTACCAAGCCCCGAATAGGGATTTGTAAGTAGCAGGATGTTGTCTGGAGAACGTTATGTTGTAGTTTACTGCTTGACTGTGATCTTTGCACCTTTCGACCCACCGCATCCGGCTTTAGCAGGCATTTTTGGGTACCGGGTTAGCCTTCTCTCTTCGATCCCTTCACCTTAGCCAGTTTTCCCTGTTCTAGCCTGTTATCCAGGATCACCACATGGAGGTGGAACAGGGTCTTGGCTCTGCTTCGCATTCCCTGATGCTAGCAGTTAGCTATGGGGTGCTGACCGCTGCAGCTCATGCGCTGCTCAGCATCTTGATCCCTTACATAGGTTTGAACCACGTACAGTTTTTTGTGTTAGATTAGTAATGAATTTTGTAACACTTTATTATCTACTTTACGCAAATTGGAGCTAGCCCTCTTTTGAGAATGGTGAAGTTAAGGTGTTGCAAACTGGATTATACCTCTAAACAAGTCGGTTTAAAGATCCATGAGGAAATGACACAAATGATTAGGGTCAATGCAGCAAACACAGAATCAGGCTGAGAGGAACGCCACTGGAAGAGGTAGAGGTATTTACATACCTAGAATGTATCATCAACAAAAAAGGAGGGACAGACGAGGATATAAAAACAACGATACAAAAAGCAAGCGTTGCATTCGGAATGTTGAAACCCATATGAAAATCCAAGGAAATAAGAAGGAAGACAAAAATAAGGATTTTCAATTCAGATGTGAAGCCAGTCCTGCTGTATGGAGCAAAAACCTGGAGGATGACCAAAGGCAATGACAGGAGACTGCAGGGTTTTGTCAACAGATGTCTGAGAAAGATTCTTGGTATAAAATGGTTTGAAAAAGTTACAAATGACAGACTGTAGGAGAGATTGGGACAAGGTAAATTGGAACAGGAAATCTTAGGAAGAAATTGGAGATGGATGGGTCATACATTAAGAAAGCCCCAGACCAGTATCACCAGGCAATCCCTGTCATGGAACCCCCATGGGAAGAGAGGCATAGGCAGACCAAGGAATAAATGGAGACGAGATCTGGAGGCGGAAGTAAAGAAAACAGGAAAAAGCTTGAAGGAAGTGGAAAAGATTGCACAAGACAAGAGCTGCTTGGTGAGGGTTCATTGATGGCTTATGCACCCCTGGGTGATAGAAGGCGAAAGAGAAGTTGTTGCAAAAGATTTTTGTGAGGTTGATCGGTAAATTTTGTTTATGTAGATGAAATCAAATATATTTTTAGTGTAAACTATCAGATATGCTGATCTTATAAAAGAACAGTATATGTGCTTTGTGGTAGTTCCAATGGATTATATTGAGGAGCGACGTTCCCTAATCAGTGAGTCTAAATTTTTGTGCTTTGTTTTATAAATTTTCATCTTCTTTTACCCCAGAAACTAACAGACACACAGCAAAAACAATAACACCAACAAGTTCTTTATTCATTTATGTATCTAGACACAACAAAATCATATTTATAGACTAACAAACAAAAAAGGTTACAGGCTCTCAAAAGTCAACAACCGCAAATAATGCCGTTGCTGATGAAGAACAATGCATTCAATTCTGTATGTGGTGTGGTAAAGGTTTTAGCTGTATGAAAAGCAGGTCAAAAGAATACTTGTCTCTCATAATACCTGCTGTTTGTTGACTTGTTGGTCATCATACTAAAAATAGCACCTTAACATATGCCACCCCACACTTACACAATAATTATTTTCATAAATTTGTTAGCAGCAATAGGGCAGTTGGTACGAGTGATGTAGAGGAAGATTTAGAAAATGGCGAAGGTTCAAATCTTTTAATTAATTTAAAAAAAATTTTTTTTACCAATTTTGAAAATGTGAATTTGATTTCTCAATTTCAGATTATATTTTGTATACACTGATTATTCAACACAGCAGTCATTTTTTTCATATTGTTTTATTCTCTGAATTTTGCAACACAAAGTGATTGAGAATGATTTGTGAATCTAATCATCTAGTGTTAATATAAATTTTAGATAGTTTCTATACAACGCCAATTAATTATTTTCTTTCAAAGTAGTATGATAAAAACCATTTCTTCTTTTTATTCTATTTTGTTTTCAATCTAAATAAGGTCCAGTCAAGGTACTGTGCGAACATTAATTAGTGAAAAAAGGCAACACTTTGTAAACCAATGATTTTTACATTATATGTAAACCAATTTTTACATTAGGTGTTTGTATTAGTGTAAACAAACGATTCTCACATTATGTGTGAACCAAAGATTTTTGCATTATGTGTAAACCAACGATTTTTGCAATCTGTGTAAACCAATGATTTTTTGCAATCTGTGTAAACCAACGATTTTCGCATTATGACAACATTCTGTAGCCTAAATCTTGTATGAATGCAACAGGCATGTATATATGACAGACAATGTTCTGAAATATTCCATTTATTACATCAGTTTCTTTTAACTACCATATCCACATTGAAGGTCGACTGCAAGTGATCTCCAGTGTCCTCTTGATATGAAAGTGCAACTTGCCTGTTCATCTTTTAACTACCATATCCACATTGAAGGTCGACTGCAAGTGATCTCCAGTGTCCTCTTGATATGAAAGTGCAACTTGCCTGTTCATCTTTTAACTACCATATCCACATTGAAGGTCGACTGCAAGTGATCTCCAGTGTCCTCTTGATATGAAAGTGCAACTTGCCTGTTCATCTTTTAACTACCATATCCACATTGAAGGTCGACTGCAAGTGATCTCCAGTGTCCTCTTGATATGAAAGTGCAACTTGCCTGTTCATCTTTTAACTACCATATCCACATTGAAGGTCGACTGCAAGTGATCTCCAGTGTCCTCTTGATATGAAAGTGCAACTTGCCGGTTCATCTTTTAATGTTATCCTTTCTCTTATGGCAATATTTACCTCTGGCAGATTCTTCTTCTTACGCTGTCAGACGTCAACCTTAATTTTTTTCGAAAAAAGTAGCGGTCATCCTGAGCCTGTCGACACTGCCATAGAGCTTGTCTAGTGTTGCCACTGGTGATGGCCACATCTGCTCTCTCTGATCCTTGTATGTCGGGCAGTTTTGCAGCAAATGCTCAGCGGTCATTTTCCCGGTACCACATGGGCATTCGTCGGTGCCACCTATCTTCAATTTGTTGAATAGGTGGTACCTCAGTCTATTGTGACCAGTGCGAAGTCTGAAGACCACGACCTGCTCTTTTCTGTTCAACTGGTAATAGGCATAGTTTTTTGTGTAGCCAGTATGTTCGGTTTCCCATTTGGTCTCTGGCAAATTCGCCAAATTCGGCAAATTCTGTAAGTATGTATTTTGATAACATACATGTGCTCAAAAAATGTTTTTAGATTTCCAAGGTTTGGAGTTTATTGAATAAGACATGGTGATGCTACAATCCCTTTAGCTGAGCTGTTAGCTTTTGACAGCCGAATGCCTCCCTGACAAAAGAACATGCCTTCTTCAGTTGGAGTTCTAATAAACTCTGTTGTCTTTGAGGCATCATGATAATGAAATAGAAGCTATGGACGCATCTTTTGAGTATCCAGGAATGTAGTACACACATTTGAGTCAGCAATGTTATCATTCCTCATTCAAGTCTTGCCAGCTCTTCTGTAGTGATGGCATGTCTGGCAATCCCTGCCCAGTGTCTCCAGGGGTCCTATTAGGGCCTGAGAATCATGGCCCTGTATGAGGATGTCATCAGCCTGGGTGTGAATGCCCCCGCTGCTGTGTGGGCTACCTGTTAAACAGGAAAGGCTTCTTGAGTAAACCCTGAGGTAAAATCTGCATCCTGTGCTGTCCCCAGTTGTCTTGACTACGCCTTGCCACTGGGTCAGGATAGCTTAGGAAAAGAGAGTGAGACTGACGACAACGCAAATCTTCCTCACTTAAATCTATTTAAGTGCAAGTTACAGAGCCATTTTTTGTCAGATGTGCCGTGTGATTGATACGAAATGAAGTTCTTACACTCGGTACGGGGAACATACGCACATTACTTGACATCACCAAGGCTGAAGGCTGCTCATGTGTGCCCTTTGTGCGGTAGAGTTTGTAACACTCAAGTCAGACTGTACAGTCACATCTGAATAAACATGTCTGACACTGTGGCCATCTTTGCTTGCGATGGGTAACTAACTAACTGATTGGTCACCAGGGAGTCACAAAAATGACCCCTAGATTGTGTGCAGAAGGCCGTGCAAGGATACAGTCCATGACACAACAGAAAAGTGCAGGGGCGAGGACGCAGCGTTACAGAACACTGGATGATGTAGAGAGCTCATCCATAATATCCCAACCGAGCTGAATTTCGGCGCTGCTGTGACTGTGGATCTCCTCAATTAGGGCCAGCAGGGTGGATGGGATACCCACGCATTGCAGGGCCCTCCACCGTACGTGTCCATTCACAGAATTAGAAGGCAGCCCATAGGTCAACGTAGACGACTTGGAGAGGACAGTTAAACTCACAGTGCAGTTCCGTGAGGAGGCGGAGAGTGAGAATAGCATCAATGGGGGAATGAGAGGTGGTGAATCCTGACTGTTAGAGGTGATGATGCCTTGTCAACAGGAGAGGAGCTATTGTGTGAAGACCGTGCCCTGGGCAGACACAAGAGTAATAGGTCTGAAATTGCCTCATTTCAGTTGGGAGCACTTTCCCTTATACGGGGACATAATTATTCCATCACACCAAGCCACGGGCACTTGGCCAGTATTCTACACCTATGTGAAGAGTTTCTGCAGAGTGGTGGGCATCGGGTCCGGGTCATACTTCAATAGCTCAGGCGGGATATGTTCAGGGCCCGCGGCTCTGACATCTTGATAATTTGTACCGTATGTTATTATATATGTTCCCTTTTATCTTTTCAGTTGGTTTTACTATCATCATTGGAATTTTCATGGCTATTCCCTTGGCAATGCTGGTTATGGGTAAGATATGTACTTTTATAGTCACAACCATCAGTATCCTATCACTACATCCAGCTGTTATTCCTATTGCTTAGGTCCGCAGTGATTTACATTTATATGTTTTGTTCAGTAAGGAACATGGAGCCACTACTGCAGAAAGCCTATAGCAAAGCAACTGGAATCACACATACCAAAATGGTTTCAGGGAGAACTCTGTGGCATTGATAAGAACAGGTCGTCACACTGTGCCCCACTGGTTTCAGGGAGGGCTATGTGTGTGACATGGATTTGAACAGACCGTCACAACATACCCCACTGGTTTCAGGGAGGGCTGTATGTGTCTTTGGGAGAATGCTACATCAGAGCCAACAAGTGGGACTGATTTTTCCATAGCATTTGAACTATCTAATCTTATTTCCTGGATGAATACCAGAATGATGTATACCAAAGGGAGTTAAATGCAGATTTCGCTTTGTTTATCCTTTTGCACACATCTTGGTGGGATCTATGGGAAAGGAACGGACATATATCAGTGGCACTTAACCTGAAGAGATGTAGCTGGCACTGAATAGTAAAGCAATTTGGTATACCTGTAGATGGAAGTACAAGGCAGTCTCTAGTCTGGAATCCCTCGAGTAAGAGACATAGAAGTGGACCAAAACGCACATCGAGACGAGAGGTTGAAGTCCACAGATAGAGGGAAAGCATGGACTGATTTTGAAAGGATGGCACAGGACAAGAGGACTTGGCATGTATTTGTTGAAGGCTGATGCACCACGAGGAGCTGGAATAATACGAAAAGTATAAAATATTTGTAGTTGCCCATCACAAGTGAAGATGGAGACAGCATCATACTTGTGATGTGAGATGTGTTTTCATATAACTGTAATGACCAATCCTGGCATGGCAGACCCTGCTGCACCCAGGACACACATGTGAGGAGTTGACTATGGAAGCGTCCATCCTTATTTTTTGTGTGGCACGCTTTCTCTGAGCCTTGATGATGGATTTGCGATCTGAAAAAAAATGTGGAAACTAGAAGGTTGACCATTAAGATCCTATACCGCTGGTAACCGCTGACGCCCCCAAATCCTATACCACTGAAAACCGCTTGATCCCATTGCGTTTGTTTGTCGGTTACTACGCTTTTTGTTGCTTTCTGTTTTGAATTCGTGTGCAAGGAGAAAGTATCAAAAACAGCTTGGAAGTTAAATACAGTGCATTTTCACCAAAATATGAGTGATTTATCTGATAGTCAGCAAGCAGCGCCGTCAAGACAGAATCTGTTTGATTTATTTGACAAGCTTAACTTTGATTATGATTATTCAATCAGATATTGAGATAGAGAGTGATAACGTTGAGCTAGATCTATACCCTAGCGATGGTATCGCTGATTGTCAGGTCAGTTTACGATAATTGTAAATCTAATAACACTAGTGTAAATGACGCAGGGGATGCAAGTTCGTGTGCACTGCTCATTTCGCAGGCATGTAGCAGAGCTTTTAACTTTTACGGAACCATTGGCAGCAAAATTTGCTCAGGGCATTATCTCTGTATACACACTGGTGTTTTTGTTGTGTTAACATCAGTTTTGCTAAAGAAACGGTAGAATAGAAAACTGCTTCTATTGAAGCAGGTGCATACATACAGCAATAATTTCTCCTTTTTGCACACTAGCATGACATTTTAGACACTTGTCCGTTCATACATAACATACTCAAAATGTATTCCAATAACATACCAAATAAAAAAGTTACAGATGAAATAAAGATCATTTCTCCTTGGTTTTGTTGAGTATTTCAGGATTCTATAGACAAAAATATAAAATGCCTATAGGATCTTAAGGGTTAAATAATACAAAAAGGAAATAACAACACACATAAGTATACACAAATGTATTCAGCAAGTTACTGTATTGTCTATTTATTGTCCCAGGGTCCATCCACTTGAATGATTGTAGCGCTGAGCGTATGATCCCAATTTACCTCATTGTGGCGGGATGCTTCGGTGCTGTCAAGAACTTATACAGCCTCATCCAGCGATGTCGTAAGACCGAAGAACAGAGGGAAGAAGACCAAAAGAAAGTCAATCCAGCCGAGTCAATAGTGAACTGCTTTCTCTTTGCATGGTTTATAGCAGGTGAGCGCTAACAATTACAACATGGGATCAAAAACCTTGATCAGCCTTGGTTTTTCTCTGTCTGAGGTGAAAATAAATATTATGGCCTTTGTGACTGCTGGGGTAAGTAAGATATACCTCATCAGTATAATTATCCGGGCCGACCCCAAGAACGGAAATAGTTTAACATTTTTAGGATTGTAATTCTTCTTCTAAAGACCTTTATATGACACGGTTTTCGTCCCAACACTTTGCTACCAATGTCAAAACTGGACACTAACATCAAATGACAAAATGAAATGAAATGCTTGCAAAAGATATTGGGTGTAACAAGGAAACACAGGATGAGAAACGATGACATCAGGAGACTAGTGGGAAAAACACCAGTATCAGACTACATAAAAAAAACAGCAGCTAAAATGGTTCGGCCACGTAACAAGGCTACCACACAGCACCCCCCACAGCACAACAAGCAATGCTATTTATATATGCAATGGATTCAAGGTAAAAGGCCAACTATGAAAAAGGTGGCTTTCAGAAACATCTGCCGCAGTGAATCCCACTGTGCCTGAGGCATTCAGTAGGGCTCGTTCTAGAGATTTATTCATAACATGACACTGAAAGGTATAACGAGATGAGCAAAAAGAAGAAGAATAATTCTTCTCCTTTAGCATTCATCCTAATTCATTAAAAGGACGCTGTGCCGTAATTTACAGCAAGGTTATGATATCTGTGCCTTTCTAACCAACCGTCCAGTTTCAGCTGTCTTATTTGGGTACCGGGTTTGTCTTCCTACTGTGATCGTTATTCTTTTAGGCAGACTACACTAGTGCAGCTTGTTTCTAGGGCCGCCGCTTGAAGGCCGAATAGGGTCTTAGTCAGCTCTGGTTTGCTGACCCTGATGCAAGCTGCCAGCTATGAGTTGCTGGCTGCTATCAGTTCTTTCACTGTGCTGCATCTTCGGCCTCCAAATCATTCAACAGCTTAATCCCTTTTTCTCATTTGAATACTGTTGAGTTATGTTAGTTCCCAAGTTTTTTAATTTGTCTGATTGTTTGTGTGTCTATTCACCTTACTATTTCTGTCTATTGCTTGTTTGGGCATCTATTCACCTTACTATTTCTCCATTGCTTGTTTGGGCGTCTATTTATCTTACTATATCTGTCTATTGATTGCTTGTGTGTTTATCCGATTTACTATTTCTGTCTGTTGATTGTTTGTGAGTCTATTCACCTTACTATTTATCTGTTGATTGTCTGTGTCTATTCATCTTACTATTTCTGTCTGTTGATTAATTGTGTGACTATTCACCTTACTATTTATCGCTGTTGATTGTTTCTTTATCTATTCATCTAATTATTTCTCTTCTGCCTAGGCTGTGTGTACATCTACCGGACTAAAGGCGAGTTCCAGTCCCAATACCCGGACCATCCCAACTACTGTGATTACAGCCTTTACTGGTTTGCCTTCTGGATCACAACTTCAGTCTACATCATCATGGCTGCCTCTTGCTTCTGTGTTTGCTGTGTGGGTTGTTTAGCTTCTCTATTTGGGAAGTCTGAATAAGGATGGGTTCTTTTTTTAAGAGGCAGTATGTTATTAGAGTATATTTTGGTGGGTATTTTTTTGTCATGTTGTACTTTTTCTTCTCCTTTTTCTACTTGTTCTTCTTTCAATACTGTCGCTGGCCCTTCTTCTTTGATCTTCTTCTACATCTTCTTTTCCTTTTTTTAATACTACCATTGCCTCTTCTTCTTCAATAATACTTAGAAAAAATGAGCTATTCACTCTTGAATTCTCTGTATTGTATTATATTTGTGGTAGTTTTTCTAGAGATTTCTTTCAAGTTTAGCAGTGTGCAAACCCAAGTGTTGGTGAACCTTCAACTGGGCTGTACATGAGCAAAATTTATAAAATACTGTGATTATTTTCAATGGTTGACATTTTAAGGTGCAAGAGTTAAAATACATGTGAAGCATTTTTGTTGAGGACAGACTATAAAGACAGAGAAATCAAAAACCAGATGTCAAAAAGCAAGTGCAGTAACCTACCAACTGTCACCACTACTCAAAAATCAGTATAGAAACAAAGCGGCAATTTATAAACACTATTTTCTTATCAACTCTGTGTAATTAGTGCTAAACGTAGCCTCTGTCCAAGGCACAGGAAAAGAAAATTGCAAACTGTGAAATGAGATGCCTGAGAAAAGTCATCATCACCAGAAAAGACACAATGAGAAATGATATAAAAAAATATTGTGATGACAACATCCTCCCAAGAATACATGCATGAAGAAAAGGTAAAGTGGTTTGGCCAGCTCATGAGAGTAATACCAGATTGACTGTTATTAAAAGCATACAATAGTGGGAGATTGTGGTTCAGAGCAAGTGGGGGACCACGAGACAAATAGATAGACAACATCAAAGACATTCTATACCAGCATGGGCTCACAGCAACACATCTGGCCCAAGTACAGGACCTACAGCTCCACACAACGTTTTAGTTGAAAATATAAGCTTCTAAGTAACATTTAAACATCAAATTGGTGGAAAATATTAGCGTAGCGTGTGGTTAGCGCGCTGGCTTCGCATCTGAGTGGTCCTGGGTTCATTCCCCAGTTGAGGCGGTAATGTTTTTTTCAGACCGCAATGGCTCCCTGGTCGACCCAGCCTTAAATGGGTACCGGTTCAGTCCGGGAAGTAAAAGCGGCGAGGGAGAGGAGATGGCTGCCGCCCTCATATAGCCGAGCCTTTGAAATGTGAGATCGCTAACACCTCACACCCCTACGGCAGTAATGCTATGGGATACTTTACTTTACTTTTACTTTTATAACTAAAATTTTAAAATAATTTGATATGGTTTAATGGAAAATATTTGAAAATATTAGCTTTGCTAGATTGGTTTATGAAATTTTCATGTTTTTCTGAATTTAGAGATAGATAGGCAATCTTAAAGCCAGTCTCTCCATTTTACAAGCTCAGGTAGTTAGATGTTATCTTAAAGTCAGCCTCTCCATTTTACAAGCTCAGGTAGTTAGATGTTATCTTAAAGTCAGCCACTCCATTTTACAAGCTCAGGTAGTTAGATGTTATCTTAAAGTCAGCCTCTCCATTTTACAAGCTCAGGTAGTTAGATGTTATCTTAAAGTCAGCCTCTCCATTTTACAAGCTCAGGTAGTTAGATGTTATCTTGAAGTCAGCCTCTCCATTTTACAAGCTCCGGTAGTTTCATGCAGTAAGCTACTTACCTGTCAATTACAAGAAAACCTGTACACTGAAAACCATATGTGAAACAGAATGAGCCTGTAAATTCATTTTTTTTATATGTAGAAATGAATGGTGCTCAAGTGTTATCAGGGCCTGAAGGGGGAGCAAAGAATAGGGACACTGTTACTTGCCAGGCATGTCTGTAAGAGGCTTCTAAGGAAGGTTCATCATGGAGCTGGCTTACCCCGTCCTATAAAAACTCTTTCAAGTAAATTTATACACCCATAGGAAGTGAGCCCATTTAAAAAATGTGTGCTGAGGTAGACGCACTGGACCATAAGGCATATAACATATTACAGCACACTAGAATTTAGGAAACAAGTCGAATTTAAAAAACAAAAATATAGGCTATTAACCTTCAGTTTCCTAATTTTTTTTTTTATTACGTCACAAACTTTTAGACTTACCTATTTTTGGATATATCAGTTGTCTTGTAAATCCATGAAATTGCTACAAAACAATGATGGTGTTCCTAGCCAGATTGCCATACCTGTTAGTTTCCACTACAAACATATTTATAACATCTACATAAACAAACTAAATAGACCCACCTCAGAAAAATTGGTTGCAAAAACTTAACTTCATCACAATCAATAATGGAATAACCTTCAAAATCCATGTGAAACAGAAAAAAATTGTTTAAAATCAATCCAGCCATCTTGTTGTTTTCAAGATGAGATGAAGTGGTCTCATTTTATATTCTGCTGTTTCTACAGCTAAACTGGTGTTAGTACGATGAATACACAGTGTAGTGTACAGAGACAATGCCTGAGACAAATTTTTTTGCCAATGGTTCAGTAAAAGATGAAAAAAAATGTATGTAACTAGTGCATCAAAAATATTGGCTACCTATTTTTGATAGCGAAATGACAAACAATATTATTTTCCATCACAGTAGAAAGTAGATTATCAGGATGTGAAGTTTTGGATTGAGTTGTTTGGTTGTTTTATGTTATTTACTGAGTGTGTGTCACTTTATTGTGAGTGAAATACCATAATTCCAATAGCAGAATCTAACAAGTTCATGTTTTGTGAAGATATATATAAATATATATATACATGTTGACGGTTGGTAATATTTTACAAATTTATTTACACTTTGATTTCATAACTTATTGCAGTTAATTCTTTCCAGTCTGCCCTGATTTTACAGATTTGTGTCTCTCACTCCTGGCTAATTGCTGAAATTTTGTGCTTCAAAGTTTTATTCAAAGCAAAATTAATTGTTATGGAAAAAATTAAGCTAAAATTATGATCTGAACATAGTGAGACACATAATTAAACCATCTATAATATAAAGTGCTCATAATAAAGATTATATATTAGTATAATTTGCCAACATACTGTACAGAGCAGTGAAACAACTGAAGAAGACCTGTATCTATATAAGAATGACATTGGACTGTCAAGAGCAGGCTTGCTCAGCAGCTATGGGATAACAACAACATATTAGTGTGAAGCGTTAAATGACACTAATACAGAGGTGGAAAATATGTCTTGTTGATATATCCATCAGTTCCTAAACACATATCTTTTGTAATGTGTTGCAGTCAAATTATGAATCGGGTGTGTGTTGAATATCCACGAGTAATCCAGTGTGTTATCATTGGGGTGATCAAATAAAAAACATTTCTAGTTGTGAAGCCCAACTTTTTGTTGCAATAAATGGGATATAAGAAATTTTAAAAAATTCAGCAAACTAAATGACGAAACACAAATGCATGCTTCTGTGGCCCAGTTTGGACGAGACTGGCAACCATTTTTTAGGTTTTTGGTGGCCAGTGCTAGGTGATACAATCTATAAAGAGTTAAACATGGGCCTTAGTGTATGGAGCAGGAGTATGTACAGCCAGCAAGCTGTTGGAACAATTAATTTTTACACTTTTCCATTTCTTGAGGAAACCTGGCTCCTAGGGGTCTTCATGGAGCGCAGTAATTCAATTTATAGCAGAAAAAATTTCAAATGTCAGCTGAATTATTGTTAGGCTAAACTTTGTGGCCTAAAATATGCAGTTTTAGAAGAACAAACATTGCATGTACTACTTTGTAAGCACTAAAACAGTGTTTCGTAAAGTGTGGTCTGTCCGTCAGGTGGTCCATCAAAGTTTGTGACTGTCTAACAGTTGATCTGTAAAACTGCTGATCATGAAAACAAATTTACTTGGGTAGAAAATTGTATTAGGATGCCTACATATCTTAAAATATCTGACATGTTTCTTTGATCATTAAATTATTTTCTCATTATATAAACTTTTATTAATTTAATTTAAAACAATTGTGTCTTTATTCTTAGACATCCATATTTATCTGTGTTAAGGGCCTTAATTTATTCGCAGCCAAGCCAATGTACTGTAACGGTGCACTTTTTGTCTAGAACAATGTTTCTCAACCGCTGGTCTGTGGGCTAGTCCCAGTTCGTAGAGATTTCCTGCAGGTCCGCGGAAAAGTTTTTTGAAAATTTATAGACAAGTTTTAGAGGTTAACCCTTTTGAGTCCAGCCAAAAATATCGAAATTTCGTGTGTCATAGTTTTCTTCAAAATAAAATAAATTATTATTGAACAAATTAAACCAAAATTGTGATCTAAACAGTGAGACAAACAATTAAACTATCAATGACATGAAGTATTCATAATAAAGATTATATATTAGTACGAAGTGGTAAATGACACTAATGCAGAGTTGGAGATTAGAGAGAAAATTTTTTGTGGTACTTACTAAGTCTTACTCTGTTGCGTGTTTCTCCGATATATCTGTCAATTCCTATACACCTACCTTCTGTGCTATGTGTCAAAGTTTGAATCGGGTGTGTGTTGAATATCCATGAGTAATCCAGTGTGTTCATTGGGCTGATCAAATAATAAATCATTTCTACGTTCTTGAAGCCTAGCTTTCATTGCAATAAATTGGTAGATTTTCAATTCTCAAATCACTATTTGTAAACGACCTACTGGAAATAATGAAAGAGTAAAACGTCAAATGTGCATGCGTGGATGCAACCATCATGTAGAGCCGTCAAAAGAATGAAATTCGGCAAACTAAATCACGAAACACAAATGCGTGTTTCAGAGGTATATTTTGGTCGAAACGGGCTGCCATTAATGAGATTTTCAGCCGCCAGTGCCGTTTGGTGCAAGCTGTAAAGAGTTCATTTATCTGCTAATACAGTGTTGCATTTCAGAAGACAAGTTATCATTTATTAATGGTTTTTATTTCTGTCTGAGCCCACAAAAAATGTATGATATCTTCACTGCTGAGCTAAAATTTGGTTGTATTGCCACCGATCCACAGGTGTGAAAAGGTTGGGAAGCACTGATCTAGAACAGCACCAACCTGATAGGTCAGGTCTGGTGCAGACAGCAGAACAAATTTGGTATATTCTTGACACTCAAAATGGTCTCTATACAGGTTTTATCGAGGTATAAAAGTGTTGCTGTTAGCAAATATTTAGAAATCATTCGCTTTCCATTTCCTAAAGATTTTTAACCAAAACACCTGAATTTTTGTATGTTTTTGGGAAGCAGTGTTTAAAGGTCATAATAATATGCTTTCAGGAAAATATTAATGTTGTGAAAATTTTTGCACATAATTAGCTGAAACTGTTAGACAAAATATCCCCATATGGGGTACCTTAATTTAAACGTCACCGTTATATTGACTATGTAGTAGGAATAAATAAATATATAGAATCTGCTGTGGTGCTGAATGTTAAAAGTCGATTAAAGCATATAAAGGTAATGGTTTAGGGACAGCACCAGGACAAAAACATTATGATAATTATGTTACGACTGCAAGGCCTTTATTACAGACAAAGAACGAATAAAACTATCAAATTACAACACAAAAAAACATGATGTAACATTGGCAGTTAAGTTCGTCATCATTACAGGATATGCCAGGAAAGTGTAAGACATGACGTGCCAGTTATGAAATAGAGTCGAGAAAACCAGAAATGTTTAACATGATTGCACACAGGCAAAAATGCAAAACATGAACACATCACGAAAAACAAACCACAAAAACAAACAAATATCAAGAGACGCACATATACAAAAAAAATAGGTGCAGATATTAATGAATGAACAATAATAGGAAGAGAGATATATAAAGAGCGATCATGTCTTGTTTTTGGTGTTGTGATCTGTCAGTAGGTTTGTTTGGTTGTTTTGTTTTTTGTCCCAGACAAAGGCCTTGTGGCTGTAAGGCAGCTCATTTTTTAAATTAAAAATGTTAAAAATAAATTAATATTTAACAAATTTTTATATTTTTTGTGGTCGTGGTAGGGTCACTGATCCATTACCTATATGTGTTTTTATTGACTGTGTACAATTAAGTAATATAAGCAACGATGAGTGATAATATTTTATCATTTTAAAAAATGTATTGTCATTATAATACCTCTTTTACACACTTAAAACCAACATCTGAGTGGTACAGCCAAAATTACGCCTTAAAAAAATGGCCCACCCATCACACTGGCAAACGGGTAGCTTGGGGAATGGAGTATTTAAACACACGCCTATGTCACAGGTTCAAAGGGTTAATGAAGGTAATTTGATATACAGAAGACTACCAAGGATTTTCTTCGATATACAGAACATTGCCATAGATTTTCACTACACCAAAGTAAATGCACCCAGAAATTTAGGAAGGGTCAAGTGCCTTCTTGAATTTGCTCTTTGTCCGATTTTCTTCCTCAATTTGTTACCTGTGTGATTTTCTTCCTCAATTTGTTACCTCAATGATTTTCTTCCTCAATTTGTTCCCTGTCCGATTTTCTTCCTCAATTTGTTCCCTGTCCATTTTTCTTCCTCAATTTGTTACCTGTGTGATTTTCTTCTTCAATTTGTTACCTCTATGATTTTCTTCCTCAATTTGTTCCCTGTATGATTTTCTTCCTCAATTTGTTCCCTGTGTGATTTTCTTCCTCAATTTGTTCCCTGTCTGATTTTCTTCCTCAATTTGTTACCTGTGTGATTTTCTTCCTCTTGTTACCTTCTAAGCATTTCCAAGAAATATTATTTCTTTTATTTTACTCCCTGTCCAGTGTTGCTCATATTAATTATTTATATACAGAGGTGTATACGTTTTATTTCACAGTATTATCTGCTTCTTTTAACGGGAAGCATTCACTTTATTGTTATTCATCTGTTGTTTTTCTCAAGTCAGAGCTTACCTAGTCAACACAGCAGCTGAAAGCCTGTGCTAATTTGATGTTTCTGTACATTTGTAGTTGTTGTTTCTCTAGCACTTCTAACCAGGTCCCCATGCACAACTCCGCCTTAGGTACATTTTTGTGATATACATAGTCTGCTACGGAGGTCCTTCCATATCATTTGGTCTCTTTTTTAATTTTAGCATGGGATACATTATGGTGCATTTTACAGACATTTCTTGTGTCGTGTCTGCGCCAAGGAGCAGGAATTTTGTCACAGGTCATGTGTTGTTGTGTAGTGTCTGCGCCATTGATCGGGGATTTTGTCAGGGGTCATGTGGTGTTGTGTTGTGTCTGCACCCAGGATCAGGGATTTTGTCAGAGGTCATATGTTGTTGTGTCGTGTGCTATTCTATTCATATTGGGTAAACACTTGATTGAACTTTTTTCCCTCAGGCGCTGAAAATTCAGATAGTTAAAGTTGTGAGTTTCCTCAGCCACACTCGCTTTGTGACAAGTATGTTGTGTTCTGGTAGTAAGTTGTGAGTTTCCTCAGTCACACTCAGTTTTGTGACAAGTATGTTGTGTTCTGGTAGTAAGTTGTTAGTTTCCTTAGTCACACTCAGTTTTGTGACAAGTATGTTGTGTTCTGGTAGTAAGTTGTGAGTTTCCTCAGTCACACTCAGTTTTGTGACAAGTATGTTGTGTTCTGGTAGTAAGTTGTGAGTTTCCTCAGTCACACTCAGTTTTGTGACAAGTATGTTGTGTTCTGGTAGTAAGTTGTTAGTTTCCTCAGTCACACTCAGTTTTGTGACAAGTATGTTGTGTTCTTGTAGTAAGTTGTTAGTTTCCTTAGTCACACTCAGTTTTGTGACAAGTATGTTGTGTTCTGGTAGTAAGTTGTTAGTTTCCTCAGTCACACTCAGTTTTGTGACAAGTGTGTTGTGTTCTGGTAGTAAGTTGTTAGTTTCCTCAGCCACACTCAGTTTTGTGACACATATGTTGTGTTCTGGTAGTAAGTTGTGAGTTTCGTCAGCCACACTCAGTTTTGTGACAAGTATGTTGTGTTCTGGTAGTAAGTTGTGAGTTTCCTCAGTCACACTCAGTTTTGTGACAAGTATGTTGTGTTCTGGTAGTAAGTTGTTAGTTTCCTCAGCCACACTTATTTTGTGACACGTATGTTGTGTTCTGGTAGTAAGTTGTGAGTTTCCTCAGCCACACTCAGTTTTGTGACAAGTATGTTGTGTTTTGGTAGTAAGTTGTGAGTTGCCTCAGCCACACTCGCTTTGTGACAAGTATGTTGTGTTCTGGTAGTAAGTTGTGAGTTTCCTCAGCCACACTCAGTTTTGTGACACGTGTGTTGTGTTCTTGTAGTAAGTTATGAGTTTCCTCAGCCACACTCAGTTGTGTGACAAGTATGTTGTGTTTTGGTAGTAAGTTGTGAGTTGCCTCAGTCACACTCAGTTTTGTGACAAGTATGTTGTGTTCTGGTAGTAAGTTGTGAGTTTCCTCAGCCACACTGTTTTGTGACAAGTATTTTTGTGTTCTGGTAGTACGTTGTGAGTTTCCTCAGCCACACTCGTTTTGTGACACGTATGTTGTGTTCTGGTAGTAAGTTCTGAGTTTCCTCAGCCACACTCAGGTTTGTGACAAGTATGTTGTGTTCTGGTAGTAAGTTGTGAGTTTCCTCAGTCACACTCAGTTTTATGACAAGTATATTGTGTTCTGGTAGTAAGTTGTTAGTTTCCTTAGTCACACTCAGTTTTGTGACAAGCATGTTGTGTTCTGCTAGTAAGTTGTTAGTTTCCTTAGTCACACTCAGTTTTGTGACAAGTATGTTGTGTTCTGGTAGTAAGTTGTTAGTTTCCTCAGTCACACTCAGTTTTGTGACAAGTATGTTGTGTTCTGGTAGTAAGTTGTGAGTTTCCTCAGCCACACTCAGTTTTGTGACAAGTATGTATTGATCTGGTAGTAAGTTGTGAGTTTCCTCAGCCACACTCAGTTTTGTGACAAGTGTGTTGTGTTCTGGTAGTAAGTTGTTAGTTTCCTCAGCCACACTCAGTTTTGTGACAAGTATGTTGTGTTCTGGTAGTAAGTTGTTAGTTTCCTCAGCCACACTTATTTTGTGACACGTATGTTGTGTTCTGGTAGTAAGTTGTGAGTTTCCTCAGCCACACTCATTTTGTGACAAGTATGTTGTGTTCTGGTAGTAAGTTGTGAGTTTCCTCAGCCACACTCGCTTTGTGACAAGTATGTTGTGTTCTGGTAGTAAGTTGTGAGTTTCCTCAGCCACACTCATTTTTGTGACAAGTGTGTTGTGTTCTGGCGTTAAATTGCATTTAAATCTACAGTGAAATGCTTTTTCATGATCTGAAATGAATAATTTTCTTGTAAAATTGTTTTAATTCTTGTTTTTTTCCATAATCATTGATGAACATTATTTTTGTTGATTCTTGCTGTGTTCCATTGGTATAAGGTATTTATTTGTAATTTTCTACAAGCTCACTTTCATAATTGATTATAAATTCTGAAATTCTCATTCATGCTTTTCTCAGTTAATTTTTGAATTCAATTTATTTTTTTGTGTTTTCCAAGATTGAAATTGTTTTCGAATCGCTTTCTATTTGCAAGTGCCTTATAGATTACTTTCTTTTGTTGTATGTAAAAATGATAATGAACAATTGTTTCAACACAGCAAATCATAAATTCATTAGGGTACAATTGCTGTTGTACATCTGGTAAACATTTTCCCTGATCTCTGAGTAGTCAGATCAGACTCGCGTGTGCAGTGGCACACATGTTAAAAATACTTTAGCAGTAGAAAATCTAAAAGAGTAGGCTTAACGGCCGCTGCTCTGACAAAATTCAAGTTAAAGATCTACTCAAATTATTCTAGGGATTCTCGCCCCACAGAGAATATGTAGCAAAAAGGGGACTGGGTGACTATAACATCAGGTCTTGGTTATATGAGCGGCTTAGATGGCGCCTAACAGGCTGCACGTGTGCCTTGATCGAAGTTATGCTTACACCACCACTAGTCCCATAAAGGCGATCATAAATTCCAGGCCCAACCAACCTAACGTTTGGTAATAGATGCTGGGATTGACCCAGAAATTCACCAGCTGATTTTTGCATGTCAAAGAATATGAATCAAAGGAGATCACACCTTCCCACGTCGTCTAACGACACGATTACACATGAAGATAGATAGACAACTGCTGTAAACGACTAAAGGGGGCACTGAAGATGGATATCTTTGGGCCCCTAATTAAGGAGAAAAGAATATGTCAACTACACTCTACTACCAGTCAATGAATTAATCAGAGCCTTTTCAGTTTCCTGTGGAGCATAGGTCTTCAACAAACATTGGCCTGATTATATTTGGTGAGATTTGTTATGTAAGGTTTCTATAAAATGGGATAGCCAGCCTCATGCCCAATGCATGTTAAGTCCCTAAGCAGGGTTGTGTATAGTGCAGGAAAGCATATCTTGTCAATTTAAGTTCCACAGAAACCTACTGAAAAATCAGTCAATCAATGCCAGTTACTCCTTTCGGGGCATAGACCATTGACAACCCTCCTCGAGCAAGTTTGATCTTGAGCTGCCCTTCCCGCCTCTCTCCAGTTGAGGTCCAGGGACTGAAGTTGATTTTCAATTTTTAGTCTTTTCTCCCGGTGTTTCATGGTTTACCTCTCTTCCCCTTCCCCAGTCGTGTCACGTTTGATTGGGATTCCAGGAACCATCTACTGTAGTTACCTAAGCTACTTTGCACCTGAGGGAGCAGGAGTGTGCATAACTAGCAAGCTACAGGAACCATCTACGGAAGTAAACTAATCTCCAATGCACGTGAGGTGCCAGGAGTGTGCACAACCAGTGAGCTACAGGAACCGTCTGCTGAAGTAACCTAATCTCCTATCCAGCTGAGGGAGCAGGAGTGTGCATAACCAGCGAGCTACAGGAACCATCTACTGAACTGACCTAATCTCATATACACCTGAGAGAGGAGGAGTGTGCATAACAGCGAGCTACAGGAATCATCTGCTCAGGTAACCTTAGCTCCTATGCACCTGAGAGAGCAGGTGTGTGCATAACCAGTGAGCTACTGGAACCATCTACTGAAGTAACCTAATCTCCCATACAACTGAGAGAGCAGGAGTGTGCATAACTAGCGAGCTACTGGAGCCATCTACTGAAGTAACCTAATCTTCTATACAACTGAGAGAGAGCAGGAGTGTGCATAACCAGTGAGCATCAGGAACCTTTTGATGAAAGAATGTGAATCTTGAAGAACAACACAGAATCTTGCATAATCAGCGAGCTACTGGAGCCATTTACTGAAGTAACCTAAGTTCATATAAGCCTGAGGCAGCAGGAGTGTGCATAGTCAGTGAGCTAATGTAACCTTCAGCATACATACTCTTTGTCATCTGCTGAAACAGATAGTACTTATAAATGTGCTCAGCTCAATTTGCAGTATTCTAGAAGAGCTAACAAGAAAACAAGTACAAATAAACCCTTATTCATGAACATGCAGAAATAAATATATTTTTTTCATAGCAAGGAAATCGTCTTTGGGGTTTGTCCTGAAAAGATGTTGTGCCACAGTTTACATAGAGGATCCGATATCTGTACATTTCAACCTGACATATCCGATTTCAGCTGGCTTTTTTGGGGTACCCTAGTTTGCCTTTACTCTGCGATACCTAAGTCAGACTACACTAGACGACTACACTAATGCAGCTTGTTTCAATGACCGCTGCTTGGAGGCGGAATAGGGTCAGGTTCGCTGACCCTGATACAAGCAGCCATCTATTGGTCACTGACTGCTGTCAGTTCATTCACTGTGCTGCATCTTTGGTCCCTCTTTGAAATTAAGATGAAGAAATCTCATGCAAATATGCACTTAATATGTCTGTGTCCTCTTTTTACTCATTATGGCTGTGTCCTCTTTTTATTCATTATGGCTGTGTCCTCTTTTTACTCATTATGGCTGTGTCTTCTTTTTATTCATTATGGCTGTGCCCTGTTTTTATATTTTTATGGATGCATATGTTTTTACTTCTGTTTATAACATTGATTTTTGACATGTAAACAGTTTCATATTCTAGTATTTATGAATCACTTATATTTTTATGAAATGTTACTCACGTTCCTCAGCATAGCTGAACTTTGTCTCCACTGGACCCTATCTTGGGCCAAGGAAGTCCACTGGGTTGAGTAGTAAGCACTCCACTAGAGGCGCCTCGGTTGTTGTTGTTCACAGCAATGGAGTCTGATCATCGCATTGGAGGTTTCCCCAGCGATGTCTTTTTGCTTGTGGTTACAAGATTGCTGTCGCCGTGCTCCATCGGCCATTGTTTTGTTGCAGCTTGTGACCTGCCAATCTATGTTTTGCCTTGTCTAAAGAGATTACCGCAATCATCGTATGTCAGAAATGTGGAGATGTTGCATCTGTTGGTTGCAGAAAGTGATTCTGACCAAGTGTCTCTCAAGAGAGGCCTGGGTCAGTCTCAATTTGTCCTCCAGTGATATTGTCAGGGCAATCATCCAGAACCGTGTTAATGGACGAGAAGGCTGCACAGCCCACTCGCCGACATCTTGTCAGGTTCTAGATTGTTCAGCATATTAGGCAGGCACCAGTAGCGAAACGTTAGAATAGACAGGATAGGCTGAGCTCTTCCAAACGGTTTTGAAGAATTAGAGAAGACATTCCTTTACATATAACATGTGAAATAAATTAGAAATCGAAATTGAAGTGACCATTTATGTTTAAGCGTAGTTACACGTTAGCAAACGTATGAAGCGGCAAAGTGAATTTATCAGTTGCTATTGGAAAGATAATCTGATTGCGCCCAGTCTAACACAGCGTAGTAATCATGTCAATTGGTAGCTAGGAGACGGTCATTACGGCACTATTTTTTCCTCACAGCCAACCAGCCACAAATTAGGTCAGCCTTCCCTGACTGGAAGTGTTACATTACAAGCTTTCAAAGTGTGTTTCAAATATTATTTCATTACAGTTTAGTTTTGTGATTGCGATTTCATCAGGTGTTAAAGGAGAGGATGATAGATATTTTTTTCAGAAATGAAACAAAGATGCTTAGAACTGATTTACAAGAAAATGTACACAACTGTGCAGAAGTACGTTCACAGCATAGGTTTCAACTACCTCATTCAGCACAAACACAAAGTACTTTTCAACATTTTTTCAACATTGTTAAGTGTGCCTCTTTATGTACTAACTCAGCTTACCTTAAATTATCATCACACTTTCCTTCTTCTTCTTCTTTAATCGACTGATGCAATGCTTCTAGCCTGGCCAGGTACATGAAGGAGACTGTGCTTTTCAGGTGTTCGCTGGTCCCCCACAGCTTTTTGAGCATGGTCGCTCTCCTAGACCGGACTGCCTCTCTTTTGTCTGTATAGGTAGGGCAGCCCTGAAGGATATATTCAGGTATTTGCTTTGGAGTAGCTGTATGATTTGGTTGGTTTCTGCTGCAGACTCTGTGATGAGCACAATGGCATTGGCAAATCGCTGGTTGAGGCATCTGCCGACAATATGGATGCCAAAGATGTCCCAGTTGCATAGACTGATGACTGATCCCAAGCATGGAGAGAAGAGGTTGAGCGAGATAGAATTCTCCTGACGGACCCCTTTCTGTACTGGTACCATAATTGGACGTTGGATGGAACTGATATTGTCTTTTTTGTGTGTGTATGTTTAATATTATACAGTCAAGTTGTGTCTTGCTTTACTCCTTAACATTACTTTTTTTTTAAATTGTTGGTCTACCCTTGGCCTTTTAGCATATTTAGCTAATGATTCCACTTGTGATACAAACTGTGTTGTGTTGGCAGTTGCTAGTCATTTTCTGCAACATTTCTGCTATAACATCCAACCATCTGACTTCTGGTCTTCCACATACCCTGTAAATAGATCTTCTGTTATATTGACAGTTGATTGGTTTCCAATTCTCACGAGATTAAAATATCATCTGCTTGGCAAATTACAAATTGAGAAAGCAGACATGTGGCGAGGACACACAGTTGAATATGTTCTCCTTGTCTGTCAGCTCCACTGAATGAGCAACATTTATAAATAAACTATAGGGCATTTGTAAAAGTGCATGTACCAAGGGTGGACCAACAATTTTAAAAAAAAGTAATGTTAAGGAGTAAAGCAAGACACAACTTGACTGTATAATATTAAACATACACACACAAAAAAGACAATATCAGTTCCATCCAACGTCCAATTATGGTACCAGTACAGAAAGGGATCCGTCAGGAGAATTCTATCTCACTCAACCTCTTCTCTGCATGCTTGGGATCAGTCATCAGTCTATGCAACTGGGACATCTTTGGCATCCATATTGTCGGCAGATGCCTCAACCAGCGATTTACCAATGCCATTGTGCTCATCACAAGTGCATGTACCGAGATTGTGAAAGACATACATTAGATTATCTGAGGAATAATTTGTACGGTGACCGGAAAAGTCATTGACAGACCCACCAGGTTATATGGGGCCATAGATAGCATTATTTAATAAATAAATTGTGCAGAGATGGCAGAAGTCTGACAGACTACCAAGTTTATGGGAGGGTGGGTGTATATAGAGGTTTGGATCTTTCACTTTTCATTTGATGCTATTTATATCGCTCAAAAGGAAGAGCTGGCGTCAGAAAACGTGGGACCTGATTGGGGCACATTTTAGTATGAACAAACGTAGAATCTTGTTAGCAGAATTTACAGTCAGGGATAAATTATTCAAGACTTCCATGTAATAGGTTAAAGCGCCTCCTGAAGCGGGATAACCGGTTCCATCCCTCTTTCGCTGTCCTGTCTTCCCTTAACTGTAATACTGACAATTGTCACAGCTCTCACTCACCATTTCACATGTAAAGCTAAAATTAAAGATCCGGTTTCACTCAATGCTGCGTATGGGGAATTTGGTGTTAGGCCCATATTATTTGGTGACCCATGGATGTAGTCATCAGCATGCTGGCAGTTTTAACTTCCAAGATTTTTTCGGGTACCGGTACCTGATTTCTGTGGCTGTGTTGACCGCTGGAGCTGGTTTGCGATAGAAGAAAAATCCTGCATCAACTTGGGTTGAACCATAATTGCTTGATTGAGAACTCACCCCATTCTTTCACATGCACGCATTCCCAAATGTCAAACAATTTAATTTCCTTGTAAACAGTTCTCAATGATTTGGTATATTATCTGTGATATTACAATTAAATTATTCCATTCACCGTTTTTCTCTAATGTCATACCTAATGTCACCACTACAGCTGGACTCCTTTTATAATAATGTTCGCCTAGACATCTAAGGCCCATTGTGTCGATTGACCACTACCATGTCCAGCTGGTGGGGCTTGTTCATGCGTAATGTGTAGACCTAAATCTCTACAGACTCCCCAAGTGGAGTTGAGTACTCTGCTGCCTCGGGATAAGGGCCATGAGGAATGTGTGTTCGACCAATGTTTGTGTCAAGCTTTCCCTGTCTGTCCGTGTCTGACTCTGTTTTTTTCGTGGTCTATCTTGATGCCTCTTGATTGTGTCCACCTTCTGGTCAGCGTGACCCTTGCTGTGCTGAGAATTCGAAGTTCGGAGAGGAAGGTCCTTGAGTAGTGATAACCTTGGCTGAATTCTGGGGTGCAGTTAACTGGAATGTTGAAGACCATCCTGGACTGGTTTCCCATGGTTTAAGCCATACCTAGCCGCAGCAAGATGCAGCGTAACAAACAGAATAACCGATTGAAAGCACATGAATTCTACAGAATAAAATGCTTGATACCACCTGGTAAAGAAGGTGTCAATTATAATCTGAACATGAACTTGCAAACAGCAGAAACCGACTCAAACACCAAAGCGAGTGAGTCGAGATCACAGCCAGTCAGGAGCTGCCCCTTTTAGATCAAGTCTATTTTCAAGCATTTGTAATCATTCACATGTTTAGCTCAATGTGACGCATAGGTTTAAACTTCAGTTGACCCTTTTACACTCAACTTAACGTCTTCATACTGGTTTAGAAGACTGCAGTCTGTATACAAATTTCTTTTTTTTCACTTGGTCTAAAACAAACTATGTGCGTCCAATCTATTCTTGAATACGTTAATTGACCCTGCCTCAACTATTACCTGTGGCAATGCATTCAAAGCATTCACCACTCTCTGAAAATTTTTTTTTTCCTGGTATCTAATCTGGACCTTTCTTTAATTTATTTGTGGATGAGGTTTCTGCAAAGACGAGTCTTCCCTCCATCTCAGACACTCTTGTCCACTGCGGCCTGTTTGTGTTTGGTCACGTGCTTCGACTGGACCAGGAAGTTCCAGCTCACCAGATAATATCCAAGTCAGCTAAGTGTAACAACGGTCTCTCACTGACCAGCTGGAGGCGTGAGAGGGGTTGCCCCCCGTTCTTCATCGCTCCGGCAGATAGCAGTCTTTCCTTCGGCATTGAACGACAAGGACAGTTGGGCATGGTAGTGGTCGATTAACGCAATGGGCCCTAGCTCTCTAGGTTATTGTAAAGGCTGAACTTTGAAAAAATTGTTATAGACTAATTTATCCTTTCTGTTGATTATCTTATAAACCTGTATTAAATCATCTCTGTATCTGAGCTTTTGCAGTGACTAATTATAATGGCAATGTTTTATTTTTATATGCTGAGGTTGTCAGTCCCAGTACAACTCTCGTTAGTCACCTTACGTCATCGACATGTTAGGAACGGGACAGTGGTATTATTTATATCATCGCAAGTACCACTCAGGTCAAAGTCTAAAGAACTTGTCGATGTTGTGATTTGTTACGTCACAAAAACCACCCCCAGGTACATAGTCTGGACTAAACCAGTTAAACAGTTAATTCACATCTAAAGTGTCCGATCATGATGTCCTGTATGACATGGAGTACTATTGTAATATGTAAAGCTTGTCTCTTAGCAGACATGGCTGTCAGGGATGAAGAGTAAGACACTTTATTGCATGGGAAGGTTTACTAAACGTCAAGAGATATTGGAAGGTTTACCTAAACATCAAGGGATATTAGAAAGTTTACCTAAACGTCAAGAAATATTGGAAGGTTTACTAAACTTCAAGAAATATTGGAAGGTTTACCTACACATCAAGGGGTATTAGAAGGTTTACCTAAACATCAAGGGATATTAGAAAGTTTACCTAAACGTCAAGAAATATTGGAAGGTTTACTAAACTTCAAGAAATATTGGAAGGTTTACCTACACATCAAGGGGTATTAGAAGGTTTACCTAAATGTCAAGAAATATTGGAAGGTTTACTAAACATCAAGAAATATTGGAAGGTTTACTAAACGTCAAGAAATATTGGAAGGTTTACTAAACGTCAAGAAATATTGGAAGGTTTACTAAACATCAAGAAATATTGGGAGGTTTACTAAACGTCAAGAAATATTAGAAGGTTTACCAAACGCCAAGCGATGTTGGAAGGTTTACTAATAAGTAAGTGGGAATTGGAATACTTACTGAAAGCTACAAGTATTTGGGAAGATTTGTTAAAAGCCAAGAAGATGCATTGACCTAAAATTATTGGGATCTCTCCTAGTTTACCTGAAGAAGTTGCTAGGACTCCTTATTTATGCCCACTCTTTGCGTTCTTTCTGTTAACCAATTTTCAATCCATTTGGCAACTTCACCACCTGTTCCATGTGATCTTAACTTCCTAAACAATCTTTGATGATGTACTCTGTCAAAGCCTTTGCAAAATCTAGATAAATAGCATCAACTGGGTCCCCTCCATCTATCATTTTGGTAATCTCCTCCGTGAATTTTAATAGATTTGTTAAGTCTCATCTCCCTTTAGTAAACCCATGCTGACTATTTCTGATTAAATTAAACTTGTATAAATGCATTACAATGTTTTCTTTGATTATTGATTCCAACATTTCCAGTCCCCTGGAACAGTCCCCTTTGCAAGTTATTGAGAACATAATATAGCCAATTGTTTTGCTAACAGGTCTCTAATTTCAAACAACAATTTTGGATGAATACCATCTTGACCCAGACATTTATCCACTTTCTACCTCTCCAATTTTGGATGAATACCATCTTGACCCAGACATTTATCCACTTTCTACCTCTCCAATTTTGGATGAATACCATCTTGACCCAGACATTTATCCACTTTCTACCTCTCCAATTTAAAAAAAAAAAAGTGCCACACAACGTGGGTGGGACTTGGTGGATATCTTTCTGCTTGTCAGTACTGTCACCGATAACTAGAACATTTTTCCACATTTGAAGAATATAACCTGCTGTCATTTTACTAAAGATGATGTAATCATTTGACTAAAGATGATGTAATCATTTTACTAAAGAGGATGTTATCATTTGACTAAAGAGGATGTTATCATTTGACTAAAGATGATGTAATCATTTTACTAAAGAGGATGTTATCATTTGACTAAAGAGGATGTAATCATTTGACTAAAGAGGATGTAATCATTTGACTAAAGAGGATGTAATCATTTGACTAAAGAGGATGTTATCATTTTACCTGCCTCATTATCTTGATCTTTATTGAGTTTTACAGCTGTCCTTTCTGTGCTGGTATAATCTCATGATGTTTGTTCTTGCTGAAAATTTGTTGACTGCCTTGTCTGCGTGTTGTTCTTTCAATATAAATAACATTGCATGGATTTATTATCATATATAAATTATATATTCAAATAATGGCTAATAAAGGTTTAAATGTGTTTATTTTGGTTTTGGAATATATGAATGTTGGCAGTGGTATGCTGTATGATCGGTTTAAATTCTCGGTTTTAGAATTGGAGACGTTCTCTTCTGTAAGCAAAGCGGGACATACGCGATAGCAGCCACAAAAGAGAGTGGAGTTTGAAGACAGTTACTGCAGTTAGCATCCAGGCGAATAAATAATGCATTAAAAATGAGACTTACCATGTGTTATATATATTCACCATTATTATACAGTGCAGAAACATGGGCTTAGAACAATAAGTTGGAAAACAAAATATAGGCCCTTGAAATGTGGTTATACAGAAGAATGTGTCATTCATCATTCAAGGACATAAGAAGAAGGGACCTTTCTGGTTGTATTTGGAGCAGTGCATGAGCTGTAACGGTCACTGACCGAAATCAAGACTGCTAGCATAAGGGCCATTGATTCAGAGCTAACAAGACCCTTCTCCATCTCCACGCGGTGATCCTGGATGATAACAGGCTGCCACAGATCAGGCTGACTAAGGAGAACGGATCCAAGACGGAGTGCTAACCCAGTACCAAAAAATGACATGCTGTATGTGTAGGTCTGAAAAGTCCAAATTTCGCAGTCAAGCTGTAAACTATGACACAACGCATTCTGTTCTCCTGACTACATCCTGCTACTTGCAAAGTTCTTTCCAGAGCTTGGTAGCGAGAGTTTTTAAACAAACGAAGAAGAAGAAGAATGAATAAGAAGAATTCCGCAGATGTAAAGATCCCGTTTGCATGCCAATGTGGCGTATCGGGAATATGGTGTTAGGCCCATATTTTCTTGACGAACGGTACTCAAGGGGTGATGTGACCATTGGTCAGTATCAAACCAGTTATCTTTGCTACAGAGTTCTGCCCTCGATCTAACCAGTGGCATCTCGTCATCTATGTTATCACTCGATGGAGGGAAAGACGGGACGTGCGAGTGACTAAGGTCATAATAATAATGTTCGCTTAGGTGTCAAAGACCCGTTGTGACGATCGACCACTACTATGTCCAATTACTAAGGATTGTTCATGCGTAGTGTGTTGACCAAAATCCCTAGACTCCCCAGATGGAGCCTTGTACTCCGCAGCCTCGGGATGAAGTTCGCGAGAAGTGTGTGTTGAACCAATGTTTGTGTCGGCTTTCATTGTCTGTCCGTGTCTGACTCCCTATTTCTTCGCATTTCTCCACCGTGGCCTCTGGATTGTGTCCACCTTTGGCTCAGCGTGACACTAATAACACGAGGTTGGGAGAGGTATGGTGTAAGCTCTGGTGAAAGGAGGCAGGACGAAGTCGGCTTCAGTCAATGTAGGAAGGCCCTTGAGTAGTAATAACCTGGGCTGAATTCGGTAGTGCAGTCAAGCGGAACGTTCAACACTAACTTGGACTGTTTTCTCACAGTTTAAGCCAGGCACAGCCACATCAAGATGCAGCATAACAACAGGATAACCGAACGAAAGCACATGAATTCCGCAGAATAAAGTCCTTGATACCACCCAGTGAAGGCGTTGTGAATTATAATTCGAACATGGAGTAGCAAACATCAGAAAACAACACAAATACCAGAGCGAGTCGAGAGCGCGACCATCTTACTTCATACCACTACGGCCACAGGTGGTGCTAAATGCTGGACTGACTACAAACTTATTGTCTCCAAGTTCAATATGTATATGGAGCCTATGTGTTGTCATTGGGGAACGGAGGCATGTAAATAGATTCAACATCTCTGTACTACAAGACGAAACACACGCACAGACCATCGCCAGGGACCTCAACAATCTTCTAGAGAGCAATCAGCCCACATTTTGTAGCGGGGAAGATAGATGGGTCTTTCTCAGGGTGCTTGGGTCTTATGACTCGTATGAGAAATGACAGATTCGATGAAAACGAAGCAGCTATCAAGATCCTTCTAGTTGAAAAGCTTTTCCGGTTCGAACAGTTCCAAAGAAACCCCTCCTCGTCGCCCAAAACGACTGTATTAAAAATCATGCGTATGGTTGGGCAACACAGGTTCAGGTTCATGCAGGATGCTTGGCTTCACGACAAGACAGTGGGGATTCAAAGGTGTGCTGATGCCAATGACTCGATACGGTTTTAGTTTGCGCTGACGGCTGTTTACCACCCTACGTTGTATAATTCATCTTCTGTTCTTAGTGTTGACGGCATGGCGCTATTGACTGACAAAGTTCAGATTTGGAAACGTCGGGCAGATCATTTTGACGCCATTCTCAACTGAGGCAGAGGTCAGGAAGGCTATCAACACGAGATCCAAAGGCAAGGCTGCCGGTTCTGATTCCACCCCGACAGAGATTTGTCAAGCAAGTGGCCCTGTTCTTCATCAGGAACTGACAACTCTTTCCTTGTATTTGAGAATCCAAGACAGTTCCACGAGAAATGAAAGATGACACAATTGTGCAACTGAACAACAAGCAAAATGGCAATCGTCAATCCTGCGACAATCACAAGGGTATCTTTCTGTTGTCAATTGCAAGCAAAATTCTGGCCCGGACCCTGTTCAACCGATTTAATGGTCACCTTGGAAACAAGATGCTGAGCAGCGCATGAGCTGCAGCGGTCAGCGACCCATAGCTGACTGCTAGCGTCAAGGCCAGCAAACCAGAACTGCCAAGACCCTTCTACACCTCCACGTGGTGATCCTGGATAACAGACTGCAACAGAGCAGACTGGCTAAGGAGAAGGGATCGAAGAGGGAATGCTAACCAGGTACTAAAAAAATGCTTGCTGAAGTCGGATGTGTAGGACCGAAAGGTGCAAATATAGCAGTCAAGCTGTAAACTACGACACAACGCATTCCGTTCTCTGGGCTACATTTTGCTACTTAGGCCCGTGTCAGGGTTTGGTAGAGGGAGATTGAGAACGGACGAAGCCAAGCCAAGCCAAGCCAATGGTCACCTTCAACAGAGTTTACTCCCTGAGAGTTAGTGTGGTTTTTGTGCTGATCGCGGGGCAGTTGACATTCAATATGCATCACGTCAACTGCAAGAAAAATGTCCAGAGCAAAATTGTAACCTGTACACAGTTTTTGTCGATCTGATCAAAGCCTTTGGCTCCGTCAATAGGGATGAACTCTGGCAAATCATGGCGAAGTTTGGCTGCCCTTACAGATTCATTGCGGTTGTCCGACAATTTCATGATGGCTCGTGTATTGAACGAGGGAGAGTTATCTGTAGCATTCCCAGTAACTTCCGGTGTCAAACAGGCTTGTGTCCTGTCACCGACAATCTTTAGCATGGTCTTTGAGACAATACTCACTGTTGTTGTTCGTAGCGCTGATTGTGGCATGCATATCAGGTACAGGACGCAGGGTCAGCTGTTCATCCCGATGTGCCTTAAATCTTACACCAGTGTGAGTGAGGCCAGGATTCTATTTCTCCTATTCGACAACACTTGTTCCGAAAAAAATATTCAGTTTTCGGCGGGATGCAGTAACTTTGGTCTCATGATCGACTCTAGGGTGAAAACGGTTAAGTCGAAGAGCCCGTGATGCACAGATTGCAGTATTTTTAAACCATCCTCGAACCCAGCAGAGAATTCGGAGTAGGAGTGTGTACAGACAGTGCGCTACAAGAACCCAACAGAGAAGGGCGCAAGATAATTCGGAGTAGGAGTGTGTACAGACAGTGCGCTACAAGAACCCAACAGCGAAGGGCGCAAGATAATTCGGAGTAGGAGTGTGTACAGACAGTGCGGTTCAAGAACGACCCTTATCTACAAATCCTGAGAGAAACCGACTACTTATGAGTCTACCAGGAGGATAATGACATCTATTCTTAACAGAGCAGAATGATAAAGTTGCAATGCGTTTAAAAAATAGAGCGACTGATATACACACTTGAATTATTTATATAGCCATCGTATGTCATGTGACATGATATTTAGTTCTGAGGCTGTGATCGTATATTCTTTTGTTATCGGGTCGTACTCGGCTCGAAGATCGGAATTTGCTGACCTCTGCCTTACAACCGGGCACCACAAATCCTGGGCTCCACGCCACCATGGCGCATAGTAATGTTTCTGTGACGCCTAACATTTCAGGACCAGTGTTGCATTTGCTCTCATAATTTCCCCCATTGCGTATATCCCCCCCCCCCTTTCTGCTTTATTCTTCTTCGATAATCTGAAGGGGAGGGGGGGGGGAGAAGGAGATATGAAGAGAGAGAGAGAGAGGGGGGGGGGGTGATGAAGACTAATGTCTGGTCAGGCAAAACATACGGATCAGATATGTTAGTCAGGGTCAGGCAAAACATTCGGATCAGATATGTTAGTCAGGGTCAGGCAAAACATACGGATCAGATATGTTAGTCAGGGTCAGGCAAAACATACGGATCAGATATGTTAGTCAGGGTCAGGCAAACCATGCTGGCCAAGACCCTTACCTCGACTTCCCCATAGTCCTGCGTAGAAACAGGCTGTTTAATGGCAGCCTGACTAACGAGGTGAAGGATCTACGTGATCTCAGCAGTAGTGTGCGACACGCAGATGAAACCAAGCGTAACACAACCGCATGGAGGAACCCGGTCCACATTTATCAGCATGCTCTGGATGTGATGAAAGTTACAACATACCGCCACTTAGCGTCCTTTTCAAGGCACACAAAAGAGTAAATCTACTCATTATGGGAATTCAACAACAACAACAACAACAAAGCCGAATGAGATTCACGAAGCAGACAGCGTTTCAGGTCTTCGCGGGTTCTCCACAGCTTTTCGAGCATGGTCGCTCCTCTGGCCAGACTGTCTCTCTCTGGTCTGTATAAGTAGGGCAGTTCTGCAGGAAATGTTTTGATGTTTCCTTGGGTGCTCCACAATCTCACGTGGCGGTGTCCCTAAGACCCATTCTTTGGAGATGGGGGTTGAGTGCAAAATTCAGTTCTGAGTATCAAGATATTTTTCTGCCCATCTCTGCCAAGTTTGTCTATGCTGTCATTTTCTGGCATGTTTTTTGTGCTGGTCACTCCATTCCGTACTCGAGGATCGTTTGACAAGTGTCTTTGCTTTTGTTTTAATAGCTCTGTGTATGGCGAGTCTGCGAGCTGCAATTTCCAGCTTTCTCGTTTCCAAGAATCACACAGTGGACAGGAATCCACTGAAGGATTAGATGATTTTTTTTCTTGTTGGGCACAGCAATCCAATGGTGTATTTTATTTGGTGTGAGAACCTTATTTTGTTTGGGGCTTGCGATGGCTTGAAGTACGCTATTGGAGTTTGTGAAAATGACCGTTTTCCATGTAGTTGTGTTTTGGCTGATAAAAATCTTCGTTGTTGCATGAATAGTTGTTTCGTCAGATCTGACATGTGGTACATGTCTCTCCTGCTGGGATGGAGTGATTTTCTATGTCGCCGTGGGTGTGTGCGATGTAGATTACACTGCCTTTTCTGTTTGCGCTCACCGAAGCAGATCCATTTATGAAGGCACTGGCGTTATTAACGGGTTTCCAATCAATGGTGGATAGATGCAACAAACACGTAGTGTAGCAGGCAAAGAAATGCAAGAAGCTCCCGAACCACCTAATACACAAAGAATGAATAGCCACAAGAAGTAGCTTCGCTACAAACTCAAAGAAACTGGCACTCAAGGACCCGGTGCTGTCACAAACAGAAACACGATTCATACAGGCAATTCACATAATCTCGCCGCCCTGACATGGGAATGCGCACTCCCACAGCTGAAAGAACAAAATAGAAGGGGTAAAAGAAATTAAATAGTACAGGTAAACCTGGAGGCAAGACGCATTACAGTTATTTGTTGACCATCGCAAGCGATGATAGTTACATCACCTGCCTTTTTTTCTAACTTTTTAGTAACTTGCCTTGTAATTGGATTATAGTGAGCAAGAAAACCTTTCTTGTCACCAACCTCACTCTCTCGTCTCGAGCTGCCTTGGACCAGTGGAAAGACGGCCAGTCGAGACGACTGGAGGTAACTCAGGATGCAAGAACTCTGGTCTTACATCCCTTGAGAAAAAAGGTCTCTTGAATTCGATTGTCCTCCGTTTCCTGTTCATCGCTTTGAGCTACTACCCCCTCCAACCCCGCTCCTCCCAAGAACATACAGACGCTAACTGTCCATCTGACAGGTGGACACATGTCTGCACATATGGCTCTGGTCAAATGCAGGGGAAGGAGGATGAGGAGAAGGAAAGGTCGTGGTCAGACAGAAAAAACAGGGAAAAGGTATCCCGGTCTTATAGTCGCAGTTAACTTCTCAAGCTATTTTATATACGAAATAATGTTTGTCACAGTCAACTTCTCAAGCTTTTTCATATACGAAATAATGTTTGTCACAGTCAACTTCTCAAGCTATTTCATATACGAAATAATGTTTGTCACAGTCAACTTCTCAAGCTATTTCATATACGAAATAATGTTTGTCAAAGTGCAGCCGCCTACATGAACTAAAGGGCACACTTGCAAATTATTTGTAAAAAAAGGCCTAGATTATATGCTAGGAACTATTTTTGCTGTCAGAAAGTGGTGAATGCTTGGAATTCATTGCCACGGGAAATAATGCGGGCAAGGTAAGTTAATGCATTCAATTATAGATTGGATGCACTTAGCTTTTATTTCAAGGGAAGCAAAAGGAACTGGTTGTATACAGATTCTGTAGAGTTATAAATCAGCATAAAAAGGCAAAGGCAAAGGAAAAGGCCTCCGTCCATCGTAGACGATGAAGGCATAATTTATTTTTGCTAGCGCTATTTTTATTTCAGATTAACTGCGATTCTTTTTATCCTTACTCTCTCGTCTCGTACCATCCGACCCCAGTGGCAAGTCAAGGACAAGACGACTAGGGGGCGACAGCATAATAAACAAATCATCATAAAGACGTTCAGTTAATCAATTTGAGCTCTGAAGGTCGCACCTGAAATCGCCCTCCAACACAAAAACCATAAACGTGCGACAATCCTGATACTTACTGGTATACAGCCAGCTATAGCAACACGAAAATCCCACAAGGACACAGCTGAACGAATTGATAACAGGCTTTACTAAAATAACTCAAAGGTTCCAGAAAGCAGTTTTTTAGTGTATATGATAACACTGTAACGTTAGATGTACAAGCCTGCAGAAGATGGATGTGTCGGACCGAAAGGTGCACATATCGCAGTCAAGCTGTAAACTAGCGACACAACGCAATCCGTTCTCCGGACTACATCCTGCTACTTGCAAAGCCCTGTTCATGGCTTAGTAGCGGGAGATTGAGAACGAACGCGGAATAAGAAGAACAAGAAGAAGAAGAGATACAAGGAGGCCGACATTAGTACCAAAGAGGAAACGGAACGGAAACAGAAAACTTGTTTGTCAACTACAAAGAAGCAAACGCTATAATAAAAGGACAACCCAATGTAAAGTGTCAGGAAGAAGACCCAAAAAAACACCACGTAGATAAAAGATACTACAACTGTAAAAAAAAAAAAGACGTAAACAGAATGAGATACTATCCCGTGCAGGCAGATCTGAGGAGTATAATGTAGTCCACTTCCACTCCACTAGAAGAGAAACTGCACTGCCAAATGGAGATCCGGAAAAAAAATTGCTAACCTCTATTGCAGAATCTGGAGCCACAACAAATGTGTAAAGAACAGAACAATTGAGGACATAACACATGCACTCAGAACAGAGCTAAATAGCATTCACAAGTTCTCAAAAGATTACACTACAGTGGCTTTCCTCTCATTTTGGAATTACAGGAAACGAGAGAGCTGATGCAGGTGGAAAAATGGAGCTATACACTCATAAAAGGCCACATTACGATGCTTAAACTATCATTCGCAGCCTGCATAAAATAAAATGTGAGATAGAAATGGGAAACAGTAACTTAACTTAACTTAACTTAACTTAACGTCTTTATACTGGTTTAGAAGACTGCAGAGTCTGTATGCAACCAGTTTCGTATGTAACAGTCCAGACCAAATCCACCAGCTACAAAGACACCAGAAAACTGCAATCTTCCCCATGAGAACGGGCCACGGCAGACTATTGGACCACCTATATCAGCTAAAAATCTCCCAAACAAATGTCCCTGTGGGACAGGAGTCCAGACCTCTAAACACGTTACTTCAAGAATGCCCTGCCCACGAAGAATTAAGATGCCAAACCTGGCCAGATAGAGCAGAACGGATGAAAAACTATGGGGTCACCACTCATACATGGAAAGAACTGTGGACTTCATCCTAGCGATAGGACTGAAGATTTCTCATGATCAGAAAACCAGAACGCAGAAGAAGATTCACATTCCAAATTGTTCAATGACAACATATGAAGAAATGGGAAATAGCCCTAAATGAAGGCAGCTTTACAAAGAAAACTATAGTAGACTCCCCTGATGTCGATTACAAAAAACCAGTGTCAGAATGGGGCACTAAACAAAAAACTAGCAACGATTTGCAACTCAATTTATATGCACAGAAAACCCTACATTTTGAAGGAAATTTGCAACAATACCATCACACAAGCTCTAGGGCACCTCCAATTAAAATGCCCGAAAGTCTTTGAGCAAATCCATTTTGCAACGTTCTACCGGTTTTCAACCCATTCTGAAATGGCGCAGTTCTGGTTTGTGTTCGCTCTTTTCTTGTGCAAGGGGGAAAGCTGTGTCTTCTTCGAAATGTAGTTGAGGAAGGAAATATCATTCCTTTTGACAGCAAGACTTGGCGACTGATATGACAGGTAAAGTAATATAAGTATGTGAGGCAGAGCTATGTTTTATTTTAAATGTTTCAAATCAGTTTTGTTTACATATTCTTGTTTATACTATAGCAGCGGACAATCATCAATGCCAATTGCTACAGTTTGAGTTGCTAAGTAAGTTGCTGACTGTAGTGTGTGTTGCTGTTGGTTGTGTGTAACAATCATACAATCTTTATGTAGAAAAGAGTGCTGTTCTTTCTGTTCCAACAAGTAAAAGTTTCGTTAAATGTTAATGTTTTAACAAGCAGCGTCATAAACATAACAATTAAGTTGTGATCTCTACTATTATCAGCTTTATACAAAGTGCTCATCGAGCTCTCTATTATTAATTATCTGTCTAGACATCTCTTTATTATTATTTATGTTTAAGACTTTAGAGACATCAGACTGCCATAAAAAGGGAGTAGTTAGACCTATTAATATTATTATATAAACTATTATGTCACACAGGCTTGCAGGAACATAGGGGTACAGACTTGTACTGAGCTCAAGAGATTTACTAGACAGTGACTTAACATGATCAGAAGAATTCAACACTTCTGACTGACTAACCTGATGATGATAATGATAACTAATGTGTATTACTATTATATTATGATCTGGACTAAACGTTATACAGAAACAAAGTTGTTGTTATTGTCACTCTTGATGACTTTCTTTGGTGGCGGGTTACAGTGGCTCTCCTCACATTTCAAGGTGTACTTGAAAAGGTGGACCAGATTTTCTGTAGTGCAACGCAAGGTTAATAAGCTCCCTCCCAGCATAGTGCCGCCTCTCCGTCCACCTCATTAGCCAGGCTGCCTTGAAACAGCCTGTTTCCAGGGAGAACTAACTTAGAAGTGAGGTGGGGGTCTTGATCAGTATGTTTCACCTGATCTGGACTAACATAGTCTGATCACCATGTTTTGCCTGGCTGGGCATTAGTCTCCTCTCCTCACAGAAACAAAGTAAAAAGTAACATAAAATAAAATATCACATTCATTGTGTTATTAACAGTAACACAGCACCAACATGAAAAAGGCCTCAGAGAAATTTTATCACGAAGTAAGTTTCTTTTGGGTCCCCTTCTCCATTCATCATCCTGTTATATGCCGTGAGATGTAACCTGTAAGGCCAAGAAGGGTATGGAAGATGAGATGGAGATGAATTGGAATACTCCTTTGATTTTCTGCATTTGTGGCTTTATGCACTTTTGGTGCATTCCTTCGATGGTGAACATACACAAAATTAAAAGTGGATCAGAGAGACGAATGTGCATTTGATACGAACATCTTTCTTGATAGTTTACAGATAATTGAGATACGGAAAAGGAATTCACATCGCAACATTCTTTTATGTTGCAATTTTATTTTGAGATGAAAACTCCGCTGTGATACTCCCAATGTGAAGGTAGACATTATCTTCTTCCTCTTCTTCGTACGCTGTCAGACGTCAACTTGAATTTGTTAGAAGAAAGCAGCTGTCATCCTGAGGCTGTCGACACTGCCATAGAGCTTGTCTAGTGTTGGCACTGGTGATGGCCACATGTGCTTTCTCTGGTCCTCATATGTCGGGCAATTTTGCAGCAGATGTTCAGCGGTCATTTTCCCGGTACCACACGTGCATTCGTCAGTGCCACCTATCTTCAGTTTATTGAATAGATGGTACCTCAGTCTGTTGTGGCCTGTGCGTAGTCTGAAGACCACGACCTGCTCTCTTCTGTTCAACTGGTAATAAGCATCATTGTATTTGTAGGGTAGACATTATGATTATTCCTCTTGTTTGCCCAAGTCACTTTCACTTACACGAGTGTGTCGGTTTCTTTCTGTTTTTCATTTTCTGCACCTGTCCTTGCATCAAAATCCTCTGCATGATTACCCAAATCAACTGTGCCTAATTTTGGAATTATGTTTCCAAAAATCTCTTGTCTTAATTCTATAGATGAGTCCATTTTTTGTGTCTATCTATTTTCAGTCCACTTGTGTTGTGGGGAGGTGTGGCCTCCTGTTTCATAATTTTTGGCGGGCGAATATCTGCTAGTGACTTGCCAGATCAATCCTAGTGTCTGTTACAACCTTTAGGTTGGTAGCCTCTGGAATATATGATCGTCTATTTTTAAGACTGGTGGTAGTGGAAGCATCAATTATGGCAAGGTAGACCTGCAGCCTGTCATCCGTCATCTATGCCACTCCTCTACCCACAGAGTATCCTTTTTGCAACATATTCTCTGTGGGGGGAGAGAATCCCTAAAATAATTTGAGTAGATTTTTGACTTGAATTTTGCTGGAGCAGCAGCTGTAATGTTACTCTTTTCTATTTCCAACTGCCAAGGGATTTTTAACATGCATGCCACTGCACATGGGTGTCTGATCTCACTACTTGGAGATCAGGGACAAATTTTATCGGATTTGAACCCTCTGCCTCCAGCACCTGAGATGATCACCATTTTTGGAGCTGCACTTAATCCTTCATCTTCTTCTTCTTCTTTGTACACTGTCAGACATCAACCTTTATTTTTTCAAAAAAAGCAGCGGTCATCCTGAGGCTGTCGACACTGCCATAGAGCTTGCCTAGTGTTGCCACTGGTGGTGGCCACATCTGCTTTCTCTTATCCTCGTATGTCGGGCAGTTTTGCAGCAGATGTTCAGTGGTAATTTTCCCAGTACCGCACATGCATTCGTCAGTGTCACCTATCTTCAATTTATTGAATAGGTGGTACCTCAGTCTATTGTGGCCAGTGCGAGGTCTGAAGACCACGACCTGCTCTCTTCTGTTCAACTGATAATAGGCATCATTTTTGTGTGTAGCCAGTATGTTCTGTTTCCCATTTGGTCATGTATCTAGCTCTAATAAGCCTTTTTGACTCTTCGTATGTCACACTAGTATCTGGTTGTGGTAGTCTTGCACCTTCTTTTGCCAGTCTGTCTGCCTCCTTGTTGCCTTGGATGTTACAGTGGGATGGAACCCACTGTACCACTACTCTTTTTGGTGCGGACTGCTGGCATAGTTGACAGAGTACTGCTCTTAAATCATTAGCACTTAATCCAAATTGAAAGAATATTTGTTGATCTATTCTTTAATTATTCTATTTTTTTCTCTGGGCTTCTGATTTGTGAGAATATATTTTAGAGAGATGATTTGCCTTCCTTTTTTGATCCCTAATATTTTAGCCAGGCTGCATGGTTGCAATCTCTTCCCAGGGCCACCAGCTGGTGGCAGACTAGGGTCTTAGTTAATGGTCACTGTCCCTGATGCAAGCAACCAGCTATGAGTCACTGGCTGCTGGTAGCTGATTCACTGCTGCACATTTGGCCCCCCCTTTCACACATTCAAATAGGGAATGACTGTAAACAGGCAGAGTGTGGCGTGAAACTAGTACTGAGCCTGTGGAAGATATCAAGACAGCAATCCATTATCAGATGAAATGGTATCACATTGTCTTGCCTATCTGCCAGTCTCACAGCAGAGACTGCCATTGGTGATAAAGTGTTAGATGTGTCGTTGTTTCAGGTCTAGGCCTAAGATGTTTCTAAAGTAAGTTGAGCGAACATCAATTATAATAATTCTAATAAAAGTTGCCCATCGCAAGCCAAGATGGCAACAGCTTCAGACATGTGTATTCAGATGTGACAGCATTTGACTGTACAGTCCGACATACTCTACCATACGTGAGACACGAGTGGACAGAGTTAGTAATTTGATCGTCCTGCATTTTGTCCTTTCGTGCAGCTTGTATTTCTCTACCCCTCATTAATGGTTCTCTTCTCAGTGAGCACCATGTGTGACAAGAAAGTTCTTTTGTTGTTCGTTCTCAAACTTCTAATCCCTGGAAAGGACTTTGCAAGTAGTAGGATATAGACCTGGGAAGGAAATGTGATGTGTCGTAGTTTACAGCTTGACTGCGATAATTTGCAGCTTTCGGTTCGACACATCCGACTTCAGCGTGGCATTTTTTGGTACCGGGTTAGCCTTCCCTCTTTAATCTGTTACCCTTAGCCAGTCTGCTCTGTTGCAGCTTTGTTGTACAGGATCACCATGTGGAGGCGTAGAAGGGTCTTGGCATCTCTGGGTCTCTGATCCTGACGCAAGCAGTCAACGTTGGGTCGCTGACCGCTACATTTCATGCAGTATTTAGCATCTTGACCCTAGTGGAGGTGTAGAAGGGTCTGGTTCACTGGTCCTGACGCGCTACATCTCATGCACTGCTCAGAACCTTGATCCCGACCATATAGTAACTCATGGGATACACATTTGATTGGGTCCATCCTTGGTGGCTTTGTTGCTGCAATGCGAAACTTTAGTTCTGATTAGTTGTTCAGATCTGTCAGAAAGAGTGTTTTCAGTGGTTCGGTTCTAGTCAGGAGAAGCTGCGTCATCTCATGGGGTGAGGGCAGAACACCAGGTGATGTTCTTCTGTTTGAGATGAATGTTGACAGTGTCTACAGCTAGAATTGTTTTCATTACTAATTTACTTCCCTTGTCCTGGGCACCACGTCAGACCAGACATGTCTCCAATGTTCAGCCACGTGTATTGCCTTGTCATTCCCCCTCAACATGTCATCCATATTGCATGTCTCCAGAAGATTTTGGCAGGTAGTCTGGGTCTGGTGTTGCTCCACAGTCGCTTGTCTCATCATGCCCTATTTCTTCATATCTTTAAATTCTTCCTGAATCGCGACACGCCAGTTCGGAGTTCATTTAGCTATTCCCATGTTCCGTTAGGCTAGTGGTGGCCAGGCGCATGCTTCTCACTCGGTTCGATCCAGGGGATCTGTGTCAGTTTATTTCTTCATTTCATTTTTCTATGCGTCGTTTTCCGGGACTAGTCTGTAGGGGCTGTGTTGACTGTAAGAAACTTAGTCTAGATTATAATTTTGCGCACTGTACCTAGTGTCCAAACATAGGATGCATTTGTCTCTCTCTCTTTAAATCTCTTATGCGACAATTCTTCGTATCTCAGGCAGTCCTACCCCGATGTATGGGGTACATTTTTCAGTTGGAGTAGGTTTTAGGCATCCAGTAACTATCCAGCTAGTTTAATTTATACTGCATCAATAAATTTGACATGTGCAGAGATTTCCGTGCTGGCTCTGCGTACTTAGCTACAGAGAAACACAGGGCGAGTGCTGATGTCCGGATGACATCTTGCTGTGCCCCATATGATGTTCATATGAGTGTAATGTATATCTGTGTCAGGTCAATAAACAGCATCCTGTTCTTACTCTGAAAATGGATGTGGGATGAATTCGTCTACGTTAGATCCTGAAATGGTCAGTGATGAAATATCGGAGACGGCTGCCTGGCGGGCTAGATCTCACAGGCTTGAGATGATCGGCGGAGTACACACACGCATACAATGGCTAATATGTCCTAATATAACCTAACAGACTGTCTGAAGTTAGTAGGGGTATAACTTCGCCATAAAGAAAAGTAAACTCAAGATGAACTGGGAGAAGAAGAAGAGAAGAAGAAAATGATGACATTGACGGGAAGATATAGGTAAATAACAATTAATCTGTCCTCGTCAGTCACGTGACCTGAAAGGTCATTGGGGCACCGATACAGATTGTTGGACCAGTTCCCGCCACTCAACTCGGTTTTGTGCCAGGATATTTGTTCTAGCTATGGACGTTCTCGTCCACTCTCTGATGTTGTCTTCCCAGCTTTTTTTCTGCCTCCCTCTCTTACGCTTCCCAGGCACAGTACCTTTGCAGGATCGTCTTGGTCAACCTTAATAGATTTTGAAACATGCCCATACCATGTAAGTGTAAGCTTGCGTGATTTTTTTTACCATGGGTCTTTGTATTGACCGACCTCTCCCTTAACGGTGTCACGAACTGCACTATTCGTGACGTGGTCTAGAAATGAAATGTCGAGGTATCGACGCGGAAATCTGAATTCCTTTATCATCATCATCAAGTGCCGTCTCCACAACGGGTATTGACGGTAATATATCTCCATCTGTCTTTGTCTTGCGCCAGGAAGGTACACGCAGTCAAACTGTGTCCCGGCCACACCCTGAGGACGCAGTCAAACTGTGTCCCGACTACATCCTGAGGACGCAGTCAAACTGTGTCCCGACTACATCCGGAGGACGCAGTCAAACTGTGTCCCGACTAAATCCTGAGGACGCAGTCAAACTGTGTCCCGACTACATCCTGAGGACGCAGTCAAACTGTGTCCCGACTACATCCCGAGGACGCAACCATCTGTGTCCCGACTACATCCTGAGGACGCAGTCAAACTGTGTCCCAACTACATCCCGAGGACGCAGTCAAACTGTGTCCCTGCCACATCCTGAGGACGCAACCATCTGTGTCCTGACTACATCCTGATGTTATCTGTATCTCTGTCGCCCCATGTCTCTCTTGCCCTCTACTCTGCCCTTCAAAATAACCCTTAGCAGACTGTCATGGCACTGCTTGACATGACCAAAAATATGTTTCTGCTTTTAATTTCCTTCAGAAGTATCTGTTCCACCTGGAGTTGTTCCAGAACCTCATTATTAGTTTTCATATCTTTCCAAGGGTCGCGTCAGCTCAGTTCATAGCCAGCAATTCGCTATTTTCTGTGGTAACAGCATGCCTCGGTTCGAATCGCGTACCAGAGACTAAACAAATCTTGGTCGTGATTTTAATCGGGGACCGCTTCTTCAGTCAACCCAACTGTAAATTGGTAACTGACGAATAAGTTAGGGAAAGAAAAAAATTAAAAGGAATGGTACCGGCCACCCCACCTCTCACAGGCTGCGGCTTAGTACAATGGAGTCTTTAAAAAACTCAATTTCCAATCAGCGGTTAATTCTGCTGGATTTATACTTGACTTTACTTATCTTTCCAAGGAACTTGTCCAAGTCTTCTGAATACCCACATTTCAATGGTCTCAATTCACTACTCAATTTTCTTTGTCAGGGTCCAGGTTTCTACTCCATACAATAGAACTGAATGCGCATATCATTTAATGATTCTAATTTCTAAGATCCGAGATATCTGCTTTGACAGAAGTGTATCTCTCTAAGATCTGAAATATCTACTTTGACAGAAGTGTATCTCTTATGCTGTTAAATGTATTTTTGACCATTTCAATTCTTTGAATGATCTCCCTTTCACATTTGCCATCAGCTGAAATGAGTTGGCCAAGGAATACATAGCTTGACACTTATTCTAGAATTTCTCATTTTTTTTGCATGGAAGCTTTTGGACTTTCTTTTTTTTTTTTGGTGAACACCATAATTTTTAGTATTTTTTATGTTGATTTCCAACCCATATTGCTGACTTTTGCTGGTTATCATCCATTGTTCTGCATATTTACTGGATTCTTTGCCATTAACACTACATCATCTGCATATGTAGATAAATGTACAGTCATCCACATGGGTAGATCCAATATGTAACATAATTACAGAATGGGAGAAAACAATATTAGAAAGATAGATAAGGAAAGGGACCTAGGGGTTATAATAGATCATACATTAAAGGTGAGTGAGCAAGTTAAGGTAGCAGTGAAAAAGGCAAATGCAATGTTAGGTATGATAAAAAGAAATATTAAACATAGGAGCAAGGAAGTGATAGTCAAACTGTATAAAGCTTTAGTTAGACCTAGATTGGAGTACTGTGTACAGGTGTGGAGTCCTTATCATAGAGGGGATATAAACATGCTGGAAAGAATACAACAAAGAGCGACAAAGCTGATAGTGGGATTCCAGAATTACAGTTATGAGGAACGACTCAGAAAAACCGGCCTACAGTGTCTCGAAGAGAGAAGAATTCGTGGTGACTTAATACAGGTTAATAAGATGATCAGAGGAATGGATAAATTAGACTATAACACGTTTTTTAAAATACAGCCACCCACAATAACACGAGGGCATAGCTACAAGCTGACTAAAGAGAGGTCCAGATTAGATATTAGGAAATATGTTTTTATTCAGAGAGTGGTGTCTGCTTGGAATGCATTGCCAGGGGAGGTAGTGGAGGCAGGGACAGTTAATGTATTTAAGAATAAACTGGATGCGCATAGCTTTTAGAGCAAGGTGATGTACATGTAACTGGTTGTATACAGATTCTGCAGGGTCTTCTAAACCAGAATAAAGACGTTAAGTTAAGTTATATCTGATATTATTGATGTTACCTCCTTGTATATTCAATCCAGGCATGTCATCTATGTCTTGAAACATGTTCTGTGTGTACATTAAACAAGTAAGGGGAGAGCACACATCTCTATTCCCGTTTTTAATAGTTATGCTAGGTGACGCCTCCTCTCTAGCTCTCAAACATACCGATTAATCCCAAGCGTTTGTGATATGTTTGATATCCTTACCGTTCACATTGATATGCCCCATCTTTTTAACTGTTTATGCTTTATTTTATCAAATGCTTTAGTGAAATCAATGAAGCAAACATATACCTCCTTTTGCATCTCCATGTAAATTTCAACAATCATTCTCATACAGAAAATCCCTTGTCTTGTTCCGCTGTTCTGTTTGAAACCAAACTGTTCCGCATTGACTTCTTGGCTAGTTTTTCGTTAAATTCTTTCCTGTATGATTTTAAGAAGTTTTTTGGTGACGTGGCTCATCAAACTTATATTCTCAACATCCGCACAATCTACTGCTTTGGTCTTCTTAGGCAACATTATGAGCTCAGAAATTGTTAGGTCTTGTGGTATGTCCTACTACATATATATCATTGCAAAGATCTGTTCCTCCATCAACACCAAATTCTTTCAGTGCTTCTATCATTTCTATGGTAATGTCATCTGGTTCAGCCGCTTTCCTTTTCTTCAGCATTCTTATAGCTCTGTCAAAATTGCATAAATTCTGCGCTCTAGAACCGCTGTCAGTTTTGCTCCCTCTTTGGCCATACGGTTAGCCGCCTCCTCTCCTTTGATGTTCCAGTGTGATGGTTTCCGTTGTATCTCGACTTTGTGGAGCTTGTGAGATATGAGTCCTGTCATGGCTGACTGTGCGTCTGCCAGTATCATCTTTGTTCCTTGCATATGCCTTTTATGTTGTTGATCCATTTCTGTTGCGGTCTTAACTTAAACTTAACGTCTTTATACTGATTTAGAAAACTCTGCAGAGTCTGTACGCAACCAGTTTCGTTTACTTTCACTTGGTTAAAAACATCTAATCTCTAATTTCGGCTCTGAAGATACTTGAAAACTGGCCTGTGGCTATAGACTTGATTACCTTTTCCCCATTTACGTGTCTGATTGCCACTCCTGCTCCTCCGGATGGTACTTGTAGCTGGGTGACTGTGTTCGCCTGTGTGCTGGATACTTAGTTACAAGAAAAATATGACGTCATATATGTTACATGTTTACCTTGGGATATCTTTGAGACTACCTAATTCCCATGTATTGTCGGTGTTGTATTATTCTTCATACAGTCCCATAGCAGACACCGCCGTCGGGGATGACGTGTTAAGAGATTTCATTGCTAAAAGCTACAGCTTGTGTGAGGTGATGTGGTTAATTCTCTTGCTTGCTGTCGTTCATTCCGAAACCGTATGTCAGATAACCATTAACAAATGAACTCACTATACAGGTGGGTTGACTGAAGCGTGCCGGTAGCGTGAGTTGAACTCCCTACCTTTGCATTGAAAAGCGAGTACTCTACCACTACACAACTCAGTCGCTGGTATCAAGACGCGTGCAGCGATCAGCGAACCATAACTGACTGCTCTCGTCAGGGCCAGCGATCCAGAACTGCCAAGACCCTTCTACACATCCATGTGGTCATTCTGGATAACAGGCTGCAACAGAGCAGACTGGCTAAGGAGAAGGCTTCCAAGAGGAAAGACTAATCCGGTACTAGAAAAATGCCTGCTGAAATCGGTTGTGTCGGACCGAAAGGTGCAAATATACAGTCAAGCTGTAACTACAACGCATTTCGTTCTCGGTTGTTCATTCTGCTACTTAAAGCCCTTTCAGGGTTTGTTATCTGGAAATTGAGAACGAACGAAACCATCCCATATGCGAGGTCAATTCTGTATTCGGACCAATGCGGCATTAAGTACATACGACAGGCCCCCAACTCACATGGTAGTAACAATCATAGGAAGGATCAGAGCACCATTTTCAGCCTGAGAATCCAACACATCCCATCTAACAAGCAGCAGAGCATAATGGAAACACAACATACTTGACAGTACCAGCTGTGTACACACCCATACGAAACCCTTGGTCATCAACTATTTGAGTGCTCGGCGCACGATGTTAATGAAAATGCGTCTTCCTTCGACGCCAGATAAATGGAACACTTTGGCATCCTGCAAGGTTAGCACAACCAGATTCTAGTGTGACCTACGAAGAGTACAAAAGGTTTATTAGGGCCAGATACATGGCCAAATGGGAAACAGAACATACTGGCTACACAAAAAATGATGTCTATTACCAGTTGAACAGAAGAAAGCAGGTCGTGGTCTTCAGACTCCGCACAGGCCACAACAGACTGAGGTACCATCTATTCAATAAACTGAAGATAGGTGCTACTGACGAATGCATCTGTGGTATATGAAAAATGATCGCTGAACATCTACTGCAAAATTGCCCGACATACGAGGACCAGAGAAAGCACATGTGGCCATCACCAGTGCCAACACTAGACAAGCTCTATGGCAGTGTCGACAGCCTCAGGATGACAGCTGCTTTCTTCGAACAAATTCAAGTTGACGTCTGCCAGCGTACGAGGAAGAAGAAGTATGGCATTAGACAACAGCTGGCAAACACGCGCATATATCTTTACATGGTATTGGGCCGAAGTGCGAGAACTCGGATGCTGTTGAATCTGTAGGAACAACAAAATCTAGATACGGTTCATTGACTCCCCGTCTTAGGAACCACTGCGTAAGTTCACATCAGTATGGATCCATATCATCAACACAAGGCTATGTGATACCGAACTCCGCGCAGAGATGAACACTATACTACCACAACACCCCTCCGAGTTAATGGGATGATTCATGTCAGACTATATCGTTTGACACTGAACTGGCTGTATCTTGTTACGTCATGTTTTTGTCAGCTTGGCCCATCACCAAATCTTCCTGCAGCTAACAGATTATTACACGAAAAACTGTAGTGAAACAAAATAGCAATTGTTGGCAAACCAAGGTTGAACTTTGTTATTTAGCCAATACAATAATTAACAGTTACTCAGAGGATAGTTCTGCTCGCATCAAAACAAGCACACTCCTCTAATATGTCCACGTGGTCTGTCGTTCCAGGATTAGACTCTATAGCCACACGAGAACACATCTAGCCGCACTAGTCTGATGATGTCGTTATATTTGCTTGCGAATGAAAACTATTATTATTATTGTCGTGGGGAGATGCAATGCTTGTTTTTCTTTGTCGTCCTACGACTATATTACAGTTGTTGGGGTGGTTACGGGGGTTTCAATGCAACTTATCTTTAACTACACATAATCAATCTTGTTCTCTATCCTCTTCTTATTTTATCCTTGAAGTTTCTTTGATGTCATGTTACAGTGGTTCTTTTTACATCCCGAGGTATACTTGAGAATGTGGACCGGAGTCCTTCTGGCTGTAGTGCAAAATAAGTAAGCTGGCCAGTATGGGGGATTGCAGTGTCGATCCAATCTCGTTAGCTAGACTACTGTGACAAAGCCTGTTTCCGTGAGCACGACCTGATAAGTGTGTGTTTCACTGGCCCGCGATTATTTTTCGCTACCCAAGACGAGGTCAGAGATGCAGCAGTAAATCAGTTGGCAACAGCTGGCGGCTCATAGCTGGTTGCGTACATCAGGGTTAGGTGACCCATAATTCTGTTTGTTTCTAAGAATCGACGTCACTGCATTCTGGACATTCCCATAGGCGCTCAGTCTCTCTCAGCAAATGAAGCTGGTTGCGTACATCAGGGTTAGTGACCCATAATTCTGTTTGTTTCTAAGAATCGACGTCACTGCATTCTGGAATTCCCATAGGCGCTCAGTCTCTCTCAGCAAATGACGCAGTGTCTAGATACTGATAGTACCTGTAGCTCGTTAGTTGCACACTCTCCTACTCCGCCCTCCTATGCGCCTCACTCCGCTCGAACCTCGTTTGATATCAAAACTTTGCTGATTCATCTATTGCGGTGTCCTCATCCAACAGGTGACCATTGATTGATTTCAAAATATCACTTCAATCCATCACTAATGTGCCTATGATGGGAGCTTGTGAAGCCACTATGCCAACTCTTTCGTTGTCCTGAACCCCAGCATGACCAGGACAGTAGATCCATGTCAACCCCTGGAAGTTTGAGGCCTCAACAGATGCTATCCACTCGTACCTCAGCCATCCGCTCTGTATCTTCTGGCTTGCGCTTCTGTCCCGATGACTGCCCTTGTTAAAGGGGTCTCAGATAGCCATCTCAGCGCTGATACGGTGACTCATAACTGACCAAGACCCTATTACGTCTCCAAGTGGCGGTCCTGGAAATAGCCTGCCACCATGCAGTCTGGCTATGATATTACGGATCGAATACGGAAGACAAACCCGTTCAAAAAAATATCGAACTGAAATCGGATGTGTTGGACCGAAATGGGTAGATATCGCAGCCTTGCGATAAACTACGACACAACGTATCAACCATCCTGTTCAGGACGAACGTCAAAGAACAAGAAGACTCCTCACGGCTAAAAGCCATTCTTGTCACGTGCCCAAATTATTTAATTCTCGGTATGTTTACCTAGGTCATGCATATCATACTGTCATATTTCTTCACTTCACTGTGCTTCTTCAAGCGACTTTGATTGCTTTTCTTAAGTATCTCATTGCCAAGGCATGAAGATGTATAGGGTGGACCACCAGTCAGTCAAATATTCCACCAGTCAGTCAAAAATTCCACCATTCAGTCAAAAATTCCACCAGTCAGTATGGTCGGACTAGTCATGGAATTTATGCTAACAAATGTCAAGTACCGATTTAATTTTATTTCTACATAACAATACGTACCAAACCAAAATGTATTGTATTACTTACACAGTATTAGCCTCTTCTGCTTCTTCGTTCGCTCTCAATCTCCCGCTCCCAAGCTCTGAATAGGGCTTTGGAAGTAGCAGAATCTAGTCCACAGAACGGAATGCGTTGTGCTGCTAGTTTACAGCTTGACTGCGATATTTGCACCTTTCAGTCCGACACATCCGTATTAGCCTATTTCTTGTTAAGAAAAAAAAAATGCACTGCTGTCAGAGGCGTTCGTCTTCTTGAACGTGCTTGGCACTTTTAGCGCTGAAGTACCATTTATCGATGACTTTAGTATGTTTAAATTATGGTAGCAGAAGTCCGTTTAGATTCATAATCGTAAGTTACCTTATGTACAATATATTCGAACCGAAATATCATTAATAATCGCGCGAGATTCGTTATGTAGTAACGATTAAAAACGTAATTAACGGTTAAATACATATTTTTTTGTTACTAGTCAAACAAAGATGTTTGCTCGTTACAGACGAGCGCTTTTTTCTCTCAAGTCCTGCACATGCCACACGCGATCGTCCGTTCTTGTGCAAACAGATTTATCTTGTACAAACAGATTTATCTCGTACAAACAGATTTATCAAAATCGCTGTCCATGTTCACGTCCACTCGAGGAAAATTGACAGAGTTGGACAGCCAGTCTTAACGTGAATAGAACCGCATGGGCGAAGATGTCTCTTTTCTTGTAAATGAACTTTAACAGTGCAGTGTGAATGAAGAAAAGTAACCAAGGACGCGAAGTCTACCACCAACAGCTCCGCCGATCTGGACGCACACCTAGACAGTTGATACGATCTTCACAATCTTCTTCTATGCCTCATTACTTCATTTGTCTTTGCCCATTTTGATTCTATTAAACACGAAGCTGCAACTCTTAATCAACTTACTTAGTGACAATTGCCCCTTCTACCTTCAGGTGTAGAGTCTTCTACCTTACTTACTTATTCGCTCCACTTCTTTGCTCAGGTGTAGAGTCTTCTACCTTACTTAGTCGCTCCACTTCTTTGCTCAGGTGTAGAGTCTTCTACCTTACTTAGTCGCTCCACTTCTTTGCTCAGGTGTAGAGTCTTCTACCTTACTTAGTCGCTCCACTTCTTTGCTCAGGTGTAGAGTAGAGGGTTGCCAGACTGTTCTGTTCACTGTCTTCCACTTGTTCCAGCCCCAGTCAACTCCACACTCTCTTAAGACCACTAATGTAGTCATCCCAGAGGACTTTGGGCCGTCCTCAGAGTGTGGAGCTTTGGTTCATTGCACCCAATGACTCGGGCGAAAGCCGATCTTCTTTTATACAGCAGAGATGTGTCAATCCATTGAAGTTGAGATTACTTCACTAGTCTACAAGGACTGGTCTTCAAAATCTGGTCCTATTGTCTGATTGCAGATTGCAATTCAAAAGCCCAATTCGGATGTGTCTTATGCGATGTTGTCAGAAAATAGGTCACAAACTGATATGAGATTGGTGAAAAATGCAGTTCGTAGTTTCTGAAGGTGTCATTATGGTTTTGTGGTTACTATAGGTAGCAGTCGTTTGATGTCGCATGCACGTGCACATAAGAGGTGGAAAACGGCATTCGTGCTCACAATGCGCACAATAAGATAATAGCCTGCCGTTGTGCGTTCTTTTTCGGGGGAAGGGGGACATTTAAACAAAAGGGGTTGAAAAGGGAAGTCTAACCCGGAACAAACAAATGCATACGGAAGTTAGATGTGTCGGATCGATTTGTAGTACAAATTGTGTAGTCAAGCTGTAAACTACGACACAATGCATTCTGTTCTCCGGATTATATCCTGCTCAATGCAAAACCTTTTTCAGGCCTTGGTAGCGGGAGATTGAGAACGCTCAGGGCTTTGTAGCGGGAGATTGAGAACTTTCAGAGCTTGGTAGCGGGAGATTGAGAACTTTCATGGCTTGGTAGCGGGAGATTGAGAACGCTCAGGGCTTGGTAGCGGGAGATTGAGAAAGTTCAGGACTTGGTAGCGGGAGATTGAGAAAGTTCAGGACTTGGTAGCGGGATATTGATTGAGAACGTTCAAGGCTTGGTAGGAGAAGATTGAGAACGTTCAGGGCTTGGCAGCGGGATATTGAGAACTTTCAGGGCTTAGTAGGAGGAGATTGAGAACGTTCAGGGCTTGACAGCGGTAGTTTGACAACGAATGACAAATAAGAACTATCTGATCGCACACGGTGCTTACATTCCCGAGAAGAGAAGAAGAAGATTGCCGACGTGTGCATACAAAGTGCTCTACAAATACGCCAACCAACTACAAAAAAACATACTTTGCGTAACAGGAATAATGACATTGCGAGACGGTCGCTGTTCTGGAATAAAAAAGGTAAGAAGCATAAACGCAGCGCAAGACACACTTGGCGAAGAGGGCTTGAGAAAACCACAAGGTAGGCATGATATGCATGGCAGATAGTGGAGCGAACGACTAACATTCTTTGCATGTGCTATTTACACACCTGAGCTTCTGCAGACTGTCACACGATTTTGATTGATTGACAGAACATTGGGATTTCTAAAAAACCGTGTCAGGTCAGTTCATGTCATCCCGTAACCGGTGAGGTCGTTTGGGCACACATGAAGACATCCTCACAACGCCACGCCACCCTTCTCTCTGTCAGATGTCGCTGCCTGTGACTCTTCTGGTCGAAGATTGGTCCATTCTGTTATGTTGTCCTCCCATCTCTTTTTGGGACGGCCTCTTCGTCGTCTGCCATGCACCTTTCCGTGGAGGATTGTATTTGCAAGACCATTTAATCTCGATATGTGACCGTACCAAGCGAGTTTCCTTGTTTTTACAGTTGCCAAGAGGTCTTCAAAAGGCCCTATTGCTGTTGTAATTCTATCTCGTATTTCCTCATTTGTAACTCGATCTTTGTACGTGGCGTTTAAAAGTCTTCGGAAACATCTCATCTCCAAGGCCTGTATTCTTAGTTGAAGGTCAGCTGTAACTGTCCATGTCTCACAACTATAGAGGAATATTGACAGGACCGTGTGTGGAAACATTATTTTCCGCTTCCCGATCACGGCCAATTTATTTAATGGGGAAGTGCCTACATTAATGGGAAGGGGACAGCTAATTAATGAGGAAGGGACTAAATTAGTGGGAAGGGGACAGCTAATTAATGAGGAAGGGACTAAATTAATGGATGAGGGACTGTGAATTAATGGAAAAGAACTTAAAAGTCCGGATGTGGAAAGGACTACATTAATGGGACAAGAATTGCAAATTAATGGGACAGTGGATAATTTAATGGAGGAGAGATTGTAAATTAATGGAACATGAACTAAAGAAATGGGAAAGAGGCTGTACTTTTATGGGAAGGGACTGCAAATAAATGCGGACAAAACTAAATTAATGGAAAGGTCTGAAAATCTTGATGCGTAAAAGACTAAATTAATGGGACAGCGACTGTCAATTAATGGGAAAGGAATAGTAAATTAATGGGACATGGACATTTTTTAATTGAAAAGGGACTGTACATTAATGAAAAGGGGGCTGTAAATTAATGGGAAAGGGACTGTCAATCAATGGGAAAGGGATAATAAACTAATTGCACAGGAACAGTTTATTAATGGGAAAGGGACTGTCAATTAATGGGACAGGGACAGTTTTTAATGAAAAAAGGACTGTAAATTAATGGAAAAGGGGCTGTAAATAAATGGCTAAGGGACTGTCAATTAATGGGAAAGTGAATGGCAATTAATGGGAAAGGGACTGTCAAAACAATCGGAAATGGATAGTAAATTAATGGGACAGGGACATTTCATAAATTCATAGAAAGGACTGAAAATCTTGATGCGTTAAAGACTAAATTAATATGACGGACTGTAAATTAAAGGGGAAGGGACTGTAAATTAATGGGACAGGAAACTAGTTAAATGAGAAAGCGATTCTTCTTCTTCTTCTTTTTCTTCTTCTGCGTTCGTTCTCAATCTCCTACTACCAAGCCCTGAACAGGGCTTTACATGTAGCAGGATGTAGTCCGGAGAACAGAATACGTTGTGTCGCTAGTTTACAGATTAACTGCGATATTTGCACCTTTCGGTCCGACACATCCGTCTTCGGCAGGGGAAAGGGATTAAATTAACGAAAAAGGGACATATGGGACAGTGACAGTTTATTAATGGCATAGGCACTGTCAATTAATGGGAAAGGGACTAAATTAATGGGGCATGGACTAAATTAATCGGACAGGAACAGTTTATTAATGGGAAATGGACTGTAAATTAATGGTAAAGGGACAGAAAATTAATGGAAAAAAGACTGACAATCAATGGAAAGGGGACTCAATTAATGGGGAGGGGACAGTATAGTAAAGGTGAATGGATAATAAATTGCCTCTTTATACCTTATTCTTATTCCGGATCGAAATAGGTCAGATAAATGTGCCATTATCATCAAGTGTCGTCTCCACAACGGAGGTTGACGGTAATGGATCTCCATCTGTCTCTGTCTATCGCCAGGTTGGTACGCTCAGTGAAACTGTGTCCCGACCACATTCTGATGTTGTCTGTCCATCTCCACCTCTGTCGCCCCCTTGGCTCTCTTGCCTTCTACTCTGTTCTCCAAAATAACCTTTAGCAGGGTGTCGTGGCGCTTAACACGGACCAAAATATCCGTATCGCACATGTTTTACGTGTGCTGTGAGTCCAAATAGTTTGAAAACACTACTACACATTACACAGGCTTTCCCATCCAAGCCAGATCGTTTTCTTCTTATCGCCGTCGGTCGAGCAGCTGTGATCTTGTCAGGTTGTGTAATGCGAGCGCGATCCCTTGCCTTTGTTAAGTTATGTGTTTTTGGTCAAGCTAACTTAGCTTTCGTTCGTTTTCAATCTCCCGCTGTCAATTGTAAGTAGCATGATGTAGTCAGGAGAATGGAATGCGTTGTATCGTAGTTTGTACCTTTCTGTCCGACACATCCGACTTCAGCAGGCATTTTTTTAGTTACGGGTTAGCCTTCCCTCTTTGATCCCTTCTCCTTGGCCAGTCTGTTATGTTGCAGCCTTTATCCAGGATCACCGCGTGGCGGTGTAGAAGGGTCTTGGCACCTCTGGTTCGCTGACCCCGACGCTAACAGTCTGCTATGGGTCGCTGACCGCTGCAGCTCTTGCGCTGCTCAGCGTATTCATCCCTTTTCGTAGTATCAGGACGCAGGCAGTGATTACTTAAACATCCGGATTTGAATTCTAGAGCAGCGTTGGAAAGCATTTAGCCCCGAAAATAGACGTGCTATCGACTACGGCCTTTGCTATTAATTAAATAGACGGAGAAACAAACTCTCATTACGTTGTTTTTTGTGGGGTGAGTGTGTATATATAGATGCGAGGAATTCATGCCGCTCACTTCGACAGTTATTAGGTAGTCTGCAGACAATGTTTCAATTTTATTTCCGAACCCTGTAACAAGGTCGTACCGTGGTTCGAACATGTGCCACCAGACTAAGTTACCGTTATGCGCACTCTCTTACTGTTGTTGTTGTTGTTATGTCTTTCCTGTGATCTGTTTATGTTTCTCAAACAGGCTAATTCTGGGGGCCGGAGACGGAGTACAGTGAATGAACTAACAGCAGCCAACGACTTAGCTAGCTGCTTGCATCACGGTCGGTCAGCGAACCAGATCCGACCAAGACCATATTCCACCTCCGTGCCTTGGCCCTGGAAACAGGCTGCACTAATGTAGTCTGGCTAAGAGAATAGGCGTTGCAATGAGAAGGCAAACTCGGTACACAAAAAAAAAAACTAGCTAAAACTGGGTGTATCGGACTGAAAGGCGCAACAGGACAAACGCTGAAGAAGAGGAAAACAAATGAAGCTTTGTAGAAGTTCTCTGTCGTTGTTAGGTCCTTGCTGTGATCTGTTCTTCTTGACCCAGACTTAGGTAGATATTTTCTACTGCTGTTGTTACTGAAAACACTGATCGTAAAACGGGTCCTGAGGGCCACGTTCTATAGAAAATTTGGTTTCAGAATAATCTGGGAAAATAAAGGCGGCCCGCGTGTACCTTCTACTTCTTCTGTGTTCGTTTTTAATCTCCCGCCACCAAGCCCTGAACATCGCTTTGCAAGATGTTGTCCAGAGAACATAATGCGGTGTCCGGACTACATCTTCCCACTTGCAAAGCCATGTTCAGGGCTTGGTGGCGGGAGATTGGCGGGACATTCGGACGTTTCCTTTTTGTTTTAAAAAACTAAATTTAGATTTTCAAAATTTACAAATCATTATTATTATTAGAGAGAGAGAGAGAGAGAGAGAGAGAGAGAGAGAGAGAGAGAGAGAGAGAGAGAGAGAGAGCGGTCTGACAGAAAAGGTTTAATGCGAAACGAAGAAGTCTTAGCGAGACCTCAAAATGATGGTTATATATATATACATATATCTGGGATAAATGACAAGACAAAGCGGAGATGTCTTTAGAGTGAACGACCTAAGAATGAGATATGAAAGTCTTTAGAAGGAGACATATAAGTCTCAGTGTTAAACAATAGACCTGAATCAAGACGTTGAGCAGCGCATGAGCTGCGGCGATCATCGACCGATATCTGACTGCTAGTGTCAGGGCCAGCGATCCAGAGATGCCAAGACCTTTCCGCGTCTCCACGTGGTGATCCTGGATAACAGGCTGCGACTGAGCAGACTGGCTAACGAGAAAGGATCACATAAGGAAGGCTAGCCCGATACTCAAACATGCCTGCTGAAGACGGATGTGTCGGACCGAAAGGTGCAAACATGGCAGTCAAACTGTAAACTACTATACAATACATTCTGTTCTCCGGACTACATCCTGCTACTTGCAAAGCCCTTTTCAGGGCGTGGTAGCGATAGATTGAGAGCGACAGAAGACTAACACTCAGAGAGAAAGAGAGAGACAGACTCTCCTGCGTGATTAATTAAACCACGCGTCCGTCTTACTGCGCCTGCCAGCCAGCCGGTTGTCTGTGTACGGAAAGGTAAGGTTTGCAAATGACACCTCGACCAATTGACAACGGTCCAGCTTCTGTGCTTCGATCGGCTTTCTCAGGTAAATATGCCTTACATTGGTTTCGGTGTCTTATCCTAGTTTTTTGCTTTCAAATGTGAGGTGTTTAATTTAGGGGACATTGCGCTGCACGAAATCTATCTATCTATCTATCTATCTATCTATCTATCTATCTATCTATCTATCTATCTATCTATCTATCTATCTATCTATCTATCTATCTATCTATCTATCTATCTATCTATCTATCTATCTATCTATCTATCTATCTATCTATCTATCTATCTATCTATCTATCTATCTATCTATCTACCTACCTACCTACCTACCTACCTACCTACCTACCTACCTACCTACCTACCTACCTACCTACCTACCTACCTACCTACCTACCTACCTACCTACCTACCTACCTACCTACCTACCTACCTACCTACCTACCTACCTACCTACCTACCTACCTACCTACCTACCTACCTACCTACCTACCTACCTACCTACCTACCTACCTACCTACCTACCTACCTACCTACCTACCTACCTACCTACCTACCTACCTACCTACCTACATACCTACATACCTACCTACCTACCTACCTACCTACCTACCTACCTACCTACCTACCTACCTACCTACCTACCTACCTACCTATCTCTCTATCTCTCTGTCTGTCTGTTACTCTGTCTGTCTGTCTGCCTGCCTGTCTGTCTGTCTGTTCGTCCGTCTGCCTGTCTAAACGTGTTCATTATTGACAGTTCACTGCTACCAACCAGTCACAGAGTCCACCATGCAACAATACAAAGAGATGTTTATGAAGGAAATGGATTATACATCGATCAGTGCTACCAAGAAATGACAGAATGTTAATAATGTTCCATTATTTCTTAGCCTAAAATCTACAAACACTGCAAGAATAGAGCTCTCTCAAACTCACGGCATTGTTCATCTCTGTATTTAGTCAGGGCAATAGCCTTCTGAGTGCAGAGTGGCCTTCTGAGTTTGAGGGAAAGCTCTAAAAACTGAGTTTGAGGGAAAGCTCTAGAAACTGAGTTTGAGGGAAAGTTCTAGAAACTGAGCTTGAGGGAAAGCTCTAGAAACTGAGTTGGAGGAAAGTTCTAGAAACTGAGTTTAAGGGAAAGCTCTAGAAACTGAGTTTGAGGGAAAGCTCTAGAAACTGAGTTTGAGGGAAAGCTCTAGAAACTGAGTGTGGGGGAAAGTTCTAGAAACTGAGTTTGAGGAAAAAGCTCTAGAAACTGAGTTTGAGGGAAAGCTCTAGAAACTCAGTGTGGGGAAAAGTTCTAGAAACAATCACCCATATATGATATAGAAATACGAGAGTGAATAAAACGCTATTTCATTCCACCTCACTGCGACCCAACTTTAAAGATGGCCCCGAAACATGAACATCCTTGCAAAGAGATCAGAAGGTTCTTGAAGACTTGCCTTCATCAGACGTTAGTCTTCCTCCCCAGATGCCGATCACACTAGGAAGTTATGGCCCTCAGTAGACGCACCCATCGCCATTTAGTGTCAAGTTTCTAAAAGGTCCAAACCCTTGCTTGAACGAGGGGAAGAGGGTTGGGCTAAATGTCATGTCTGACGATCGGATGTTCAGATTAGTGCCTGCCGTACTACTCTTACTGTTCCCGCAGGTATAATACACACCTGTTTCGTCTTATTGATTTTTTTAATTGGTGGGTCGATGAATTGTTCTTGTGGTGAGATTGGCTTGTGATGGTTTTTTATACTGCTATTACTGGCACGCTCTCTAGCGGAGTTGATGGGATGCAAAATGCGAAACACATGTACGCTTTTTCATGTCACCAAACAAGGTGACAATAATGGCACAGACCAGACATATGTAAAACACTTGCACGGCACACATGGACATCCATGCACCGACCCCTGTCAACGAAGCAGAACAGAAAGCATAGTAATAAGCAATCCGGGTTCGAGACATCGATCTTTAGGTGACGAATTTGCCTTTCTTCACGAATGACATGTTTTATAGAATTCGGAACACTAGGCAAACGTATTCTGGCTATTAGTAACTTTTCAGGATCAAGATGCTGAGCAGCGCATGAGCTGCAGCGGTCAGCGACCCAAAGCTGACTGTTATCGTCAGGGCCAGCGAACCAGAGCTGCATGACCCTTCTACGCCTCCACGCGGTGATCCTGGATAACAGGCTGCAACAAAACAGGTTGGATACGGAGAAGGGATCGAATAGGGAAGGCTAAACCGGTACTAAAAAAAATGCCTGCTGCCGAAGACGGATGTGTTGGGCCGAAAGGTGTAAATATCGCAGTTAAGCTGTAAACTAGCGACACAGCGCGTTCCCTTCTCTCGTCTACATCCTGCTACTTGGAAAGCACTGCTCAGGGCTTGGTAGCGGGAGATTGAGAACGTTCAGGGCTTGGTAGCGGAAGATTGAGAATGTTCAGGACTTGGTAGCGGGAGATTGAGAACGTTCAGGGCTTGATAGCGGGAGATTGAGAACGTTCAGGGCTTGGTAGCGGGAGATTGAGAACGTTCTGGGCTTGGTAGCGGGAGATTCAGAACGTTCAGGGCTTAGTAGCGGGAGATTGAGAACGTTCAGGGCTTGATAGTGGGAGATTGAGAACGAACGCAGAAGAAGAATAAGCAAGCAACTTTTCCATACACTGTTCCGTTAAGCGATACGGGTAGTTGAAGCTGCCTTTCTTAAGTTGCGTATGTTGCGACGGTTATTGCAAGCTCTCATTATTGCCGGATTTCTGTTAAATCATTTATTGACCTACAAATAGATCTTACTCGTGCATGGTAGCCATATATTCTTGCGCTGTAAGCGCGTAGGGGTAGTTGATCAGGTTGAATTCTCTTGAGATGGCCGAACGATCTTATTGTGTGACTTGTAACGTATTCAGTTCAAGGGGGTAGTTCTCACAATATAGCAGTCATCGTTTATATTTTGATCTCTCCTGGTGACACCAGTCATCAGTGCCCGTCGCTCGTTACTGGACTGGGGCCATTGACAACCCTCCTCCAGCAAGTTGGAAGTACAGCTGCACTTTCAGAATATCTGCAGCTGATGTCCGTGGACCGAAGTTCATTTTTACAGTATCTTCTTCAGGTATTTCTTTGTCGATCTCTCTGCTTCTTCCGACGTGGGTTCCATGTCAGGCCCTGTTTGAACACATTTGATGCTCGTTTCCATATCGTGTATTTTTCCTTCCCCATTACCTACATTTGATCCGTTGCTCCATTGGCCGTTCTTGCCACTTCCCCACATGTCTTTGTTCCTCAGCATGTCTTTGTTCCTCAGCATGTCTTTGTTCCTCAGCATGTCTTTGTTCCTCAGCATGTCTTTGTTCCTCAGCATGTCTTTGTTCCTCAGCATGTCTTTGTTCCTCAGCATGTCTTTGTTCCTCAGCATGTCTTTGTTCCTCAGCATGTCTTTGTTCCTCAGCATGTCTTTGTTCCTCAGCATGTCTTTGTTCCTCAGAATGTCTTGCCAGCATATGCCCATTATCTCTCCTGGTGATTCCAATGACTTTTCCTAAAACTTTTCAATTCACACGTTGTAATGATCTTTTCCTTTGCATTGGATAAGGCCCAAGTTTGGCATTGATAGAACAAAGTTGGTGTACATATACTGTTTATAAATATTGGGGGGAGAGGGTCTCGATGTAAGATGTCCGCTTCGCGTGCCGGAGGTCCCGTTACGAATTACGATGGAGCCGGGATTGTTTTCACGTGGATCTTCTGGTAAATATTTCCATGATCTCTGGATAGTGAGATCGATCTCCCGTGTTGAGTGTGGAGCACGTTAACAATTCCTTTGTAGTTGGAAATCGAAAAAAGTAGGCTAACTGGCTTCGTTTCTGACAAAATTCTAATTAGAAACCAACCAAAGTTATTTGTACCATTCCCCAGGTGGTTTGTTAAGATCAGCTATATATGGCGCCTAATTGGCTGCGAGTCTACTTAGCTCTAGTGTTTGAGTCTATTAAGATTGGCTCGCACATCGGTAAAAACCTCCCTCCAAGAAACTGGTTGTATACAGACTTTGTAGAGTTTTCTTAACCAGTATAAAGACGTAAAGTTAAGTTAAGTCTTCGTTTGGTTCCAAAAGCTGATCGTCGAGTGTCTAAATATGGATGACGAGGTTTTCTGACATCTAGTTCCAAGTACACCTTCTCTAATACTTCCCAGCTATCTACACTCTTAGAACTGTTTGAGTTGTACATTGTTTACACGTGTGTTTAGTTGACCTGGTGTTCTGCTAATCTCCATAGTTTCTGTCTTCGATGTGCCAACCTCTATATTATATCTTTCACAGGCTGTCACGTTTATTCATATGATTGTGCGGTCTATCTTCAACCTAGTACATTAGACTGGCCGTCTGCAAAGCGTAGTTCGTGCTTCGAGTTTGGTTCTTTTCTTCCTATGTTGAACTCCACTTGTGGTGACGCAATTGAGCACCATATGTTGTTCTTTACATATAAATGTTGAACAGCAATGGTGAAAGCACACATCCTTGTCGTACTCCTGTGGTTATTTCAGAAACAGCTGTGATTCTTATTACAATTTTTTAATAGTGTGGTACAATACTCTCACGATATCTAATAGGTGTTCTTGTAATCCCTAGTCTTAAAATATAGGCCAGAGTTTATCCATATCTACTCTATCATAGCTTTTTCCTGATCTATAAATGTAATGTTTAAATGCTTGTTATATAATATTATTCTTTTGATTAATTAAGACATTGGTGCTTCTGATTCCTTTAACGACAAGCTTTGTTCTGCTGATGTTCAACAATTGGTATTACTCCTTGTTCACATATTTGACTTGCCTTTGTGTGTATAATATATTTTGTAGTTTCATTTTTCTTATTCTTCTACTTTACGTTCGGTTCCGTATGCTCGTTCTATGCCACCAGATGGGCTGCTTTCATGGAGTGACACGTCAGTGGCATGTCCTCAATGGTTCCCCACAGTTTGTCTTGTATGTTTCTTTCCTTAGGCCAGGTCTTCTTACGGGAGCCTTGGCGCAGTGGACATGTTTGCAGGATGTGTTCTGGAGTCTGGGGTCCTCTCTGACATGTACATTGTGCAGTCTGTGCTGCTTTCATTTTATGCATATGTGCATTTAGTCTGCAATGACCTGTTCTGAGGCGAAAAATTGTGGTATACTGTTTCCTATATACTGTTTAAATACTGATTGTCCCTGAGAGCTTGTTGCGTTGAGAAGTTCTTTGAAGTATTATTTTTATTGTGTTTGTCATAAATTCTTGTTAAATATCGCAGATTCCTTTTTTTTTTTTAGAAAATTACTTATTGAAGTAAGATTCAAGCTTTTATCTCTTAACCTCAGTGCTTTTATACTTTTATACAAATCTCTGCTGCGGTTTTTGCATATGGGTTTTAGTTATAAATTCTCTCTCTCTCTCTCTCTCTCTCTCTCTCTCTCTCTCTCTCTCTCCACACCCCCTCATCCCCGCGGGTGATTCCTGTAAAACGAGTTTGATTGCTCGCTTGCTATTTGGTCTTGCTATTTTAAACGTAATACAATCCGTTTGCGTCTTGGACGTTATTCCTGTCTTGTAGAGTTTCCTTTTTGAGCCTGTATTGATTCTGTCACCCTGGAGATGGAATTAGACAGTAGACTTGGTAAGTTCATGACTCTCTTTACCTTTGTAAGTTAGGCACACTGTAGTGACTTTTAAAGAATAGTGGTTTATAAACAGTCAGCCAGCTAACAAGAACAGCAAACAAATAAACTTGCCTGAACTGATAGGCCATGGGAAACACAGGGATGTAGGTCTATAGAGATACGGCAAGCTCCAATCTAAATAAAAATATCAATCAACTCACTAGGATAGATCAGAGAACGGGACAGATCCCACTAAACAGGCACTTGAACATAATCCATCCGCAACTGTCTCCAGCGTGCCAGCTGTGTACAGAACCATACGAAACAGATGGTTGATCATCTCTTGTAGTGCAGGACATTGTTAGGACAATGCTTCTTTCTCCGATGCCAGATAAATGGAGCACTTTGTACGACTCTAAACAACAAACAGACTTGCAGATATCATTACGTGACATTTGGCAGAAGGACGTGAGCGCAGATGTTGCTGTATCCACAACAACAGGCCAATCCCGAGTGGCTCATTAAATCAGTCGAGGTTCCTTAGATGGCGCTACATGAATAACTACAGGCGATATTGGGGCTATAATAGATAATACAGGTAAAGCGAGTGAGCAAGTACAGGTATGTAGGGGAAAAGTCAAATGCTATGTTATGTATGATAAAAAGAAATGTTAAACATAGGAACAAGGAAGTGATTGCCAAACTGTATGAAGCGTTTTTTTAAGACCTAGATTGGAGTACTGTGTACAGGTGTGGAGTCCTTATCGTAAAGGAGACATAAGCATGCTGGGAAGGATACAAGGAAGAGCGACAAAGCTGATAGTGAGATTCCAGAGTTACAGTTATGAGGAAAGACTCACAAAAAACGGCTTACGTTGTCTAGAAAAGAGAAGAATTTGAGGTGACAAAACAGGTTTATAAGATGATCAGAGGAACGGATAAATTAAACTATACATGGTTTTTTTTCTCAAAATACAACCACCTACAAGAACAAGAGGGAACAGCTACAAATTAACTAAAGATAGGTCCAGATTAGATATTAGGAAATTTTTTTTTGACAGAGTGGTGAATGCTTGGAATGCATTGCCACAGGATGTAGTGGAGGCAAGGACAATTAATGCATTTAAGAATATATTGGTATGCGCATAGCTTTTAAAGCAAGGACATGCAAATGAAACCGGTTATATACAGACAATGCAGAGTCTTCTAACCTAGTATAAAAACATTAAGTTAAGTATAAGGCTGCCTGGCCTTCGATACCAATTTTCATTGTACTATGTCGAGTGTATTCAACTGAGCCTTGTACTCTGCTAAGAATGTACAGCTCGATCTTGACAGAGCTGAGTATCCCCGACGCAGCATTACAGTGCGAGGAGGTGTGTCGCAGATCCTCTTGCAAAACTGAAACACCCCGGAACTGTCGGATATGGTCTCTATCTCGAGACCCAGTGGATTTGTGGAGATGGTAGGCGTTCAGGGTTCCGGTACTAGCTCGACAAGGCACTGCGCCGGATGTAATCAACTCAACATTGCGCTGCACTAACGCTGCCTAGCAGCATTGCGCATCACTAACGCTGCCTAGCAGCATTGCGCATCACTAACGCTGCCTAGCAGCATTGCGCATCACTAACGCTGCCTAGCTCAGCATTGCACAGATCTGAGTGCGCCCAACTCAGCATTGCACTCCGAGACACGTGTCCCTTGTCCGATTACAAAACTGAAGCACGTTTCAACTGACCTACACCGGTCTTCTATGGAAGCCCATATGTTGGTGGAGGCGGTAATACCGCCAGGGGCATCTCAGATTTTTTCAGCTCGACTCTCGACATTGTACACCGTCTAATGCATCACTCTCCACTCTGTGGTCGGGAATGAGCTAGACACATTTCCGGTTTATGACCAGGGCTGGAAGGAAAGCCACTAGATATCCCAGCACTCATAGGTAGAAGCCCCTAGGACTAATTGCTCAGGGAAGCTCATTAATAATACTTAGAACTTAGAATGCTGGTATTCAAACAGGCGTGTATTTAATATCTGTTGCCATGTAGCCGAAGGCTTTGGATTTGCGTAGTAGGTATTTTAGAACTTACTGCGGCTACTAGGCCTGGGAGAAGCTAGAACTAATTTTGGCAGATTTTTAACAACAATTTTTGAATTTTGTCCGGGCAGCGGCCGTCACGCCTAAATCTTTTCAATTTGTATCTGCTCAGATATTTTTAACGTTCTCGACACTGAACATGGTAGTCCCATCTCACTACCCAGAGATCGGGGGCATTTTTACCCGAAGATCCACGTGCGAAAATCCAGGTCTCTTTATAATAATAACAATGCTAATGACAGAAAGTAAACTACTCAACTGTTAGTGTACCTATACTAAAACCATGTTTTATGTTGAGGTTAGGGTGCCATACCATATTGTATCATTCTCATCTTCAACCTCTACGTTAATTTATCTCAAATTCAAATGTGCAGAGTTTAATGGGCTTCAAATAGAACCAATTTATCTTAACATAAAAAAGAGTAGATAAATAGTAGTTTACATATATTGTAACTACATTTTTAAAAATAATTTGAAAAATAGTTTGAACTTACCATAATGTATCATAATATATTTGTACAGGACTGAATTTCATAACACTAATCCTCACTGACAATATCAATTTGTACACAGCATTTGTAAGTTTTATAATTTTTCAGGAATAGACAAGCGGTGATGTGTGTTCTGCCGAAAATTTTTGCTAACGATCACTTAAAGCCATTTTTATCTACAAACAATTTCTAGAGCAAATCCACTGATCAACTAATTTCTTAAATTCAAACTTCTTTGTCTGAAAAAAAACAAAACAACAAATGAGTCCTACATTGAATAGTTCATCCACATAAAGTGACATTAAACATGTTGGATTTGACAAAGCTTCAAAAATTTTCAATAAACTTTACTAATAGAGATTTAACATAGCAATCACTCTAAGTGGCTCATGTAAAAATAAGTACTGATAATTAGCCACCTGTAGTGGCTTAGGTAGTCTAAAAGTTAATAGAGTAGTACTTATAAGCATACTTCCTCAAAAGAGGACCAGAGGTCAACACGTGAGAGAAAAACTGATAAGCTAATAGGTACACTTTTAAAAATGAATAGGTTCAAAGCAATTTCCCGTTCGTGTCTTAAGATTCGATTAGGGGAGCTAAGTGCAGTCAGGGTCACGTGAAACATGCCGTTTAAGTCCTAACCTGACTTAGGGATCGAGCTTCCTGCAAACAGGCTGTTTCAAAGCAGTCTGGCCAGCGAGGTGAGGATCAGCCCTGTAGTCCACGTTGTGAGCTTACCGAGCAGTGGTGCACTGCAAGTGGACATGCCAGAAGCTAGTTCTCGGCTTCGATTGGAAATTTAATTTTGAGTTCAAGGTTTAATTAAAAACTCTCGTGTTTGGATGTGCTATAATGGTTGATTGTATATCTGTGACGTGCCGTCTCTGGGTGTAATATAATCGTGGCTGTTTATCTGTAAAGTCCCGTCTCTGGATGGAATATCATTGTTAAATGTGTATCTGTGATTTCCTGTCTATGGGTGGCATATAATGGTTGAACACATATCTGTTAAGTCCTGTCTCTGGGTGGACTGTAGACGTGAATGTATATCTGTGAAGTCCCGTCTCCGGGTGGACTGTAGACGTGAATATATATATGTGAAGTCCTGTCTCCGGGTGGACTGTAGACGTGAATGTATATCTGTGAAGTCCCGTTCTGGTTGGACTGTAGACGTGAATGTATATCTGTGAAGTCCCGTCTCTGAGTGGACTGTAGACGTGAATGTATACCTGTGCATCCATTGTTGCATTAATAACAATGTTTGACGTTACGGGAGCACCTGAATTCCTGTTGTAGATGGGTTAATAGACTAGGTCAAACGTCCATGTCACACCAGTAGTACCCCGCGAGCGGAGATTACAATCATTACAGCATTCCTGGCATGTTTTATAAAGCGATTATAAAGAAAGCTGTGCATGGGATTGGCAAATTTTTCAAGTAAAATAAACTACTAAATGAAACCGTTACTGCAAGAGCACACACGGTGTTCTACAGCCTTCCAGCTAGGGGGGTCAGCTGGAATGCAGGGAGGTCATATGATTAGTATCTGGTATAAATGATATTTAGCAAGACATATACACTGCAGTTACAGTTTCTGTAATTGAATGTATTGTGTGGATCGATATTTAGTTTCATTATTTACACGGCGTCGTACATGCATTTGGGTATCGATGTCTTGGCATATGGGCGGGAAATTGTGAAACTGACACCTTTCAGGTCGCGTTGTTCTTGGCTGTGACCACCATAGGAAGACTTGGATTTGCAGAAAGTGGCACGATATTGGCCGTCTTATTGGCTTGTATCTGGCGCACATGTATTGCATTGCTGGGACATATATATTCATATTACAGATTAAACCCTTCTGATCTGTCAGACATGGAGGTTGATATCAGTTAGTGTAGTTTCGAATCTCCATCTCTCTCTCTCTCTCTCTCTCACTCTCTCTCTCTCTCCATCTCTCTCCATCTCTCTCTCTCTCCTACTCTCTCTCTCTCTCCATCTCTCTCCATCTCTCTCTCTCACTCTCTCTCTCTCCATCTCTCTCTCTCTCTCCATCTCTCTCTCTCTCACTCTCTCTCTCCATCTCTCTCTCTCTCTCTCCATCTCTCTCTCTCTCTCTCTCTCCCTCTCTCCATCTCTCTCTCTCTCTCTCTCTCCATCTCTCTCTCTCTCTCTCTCTATTCCAAAGTGAACAGTAAGCGCTTGACAGCCGCTGCTGTTTTCCCGCGCTTTTGTTTTTCAAAATGACATCGGGCCAATGGACTCCCGTCTAGTAACAGCGTACTGTAATAACATTTCTTATGACAGAAGGTTCAAAACCTGGTGAAATTCATCTCTGACTGTCATGTGTGTATTGAGAACAGACTGTAGTACGTTTATAAGTGTTTGAATGGTGTCAATGCTTCCGCGAGGGTCGTGAATCCATCAAGGATAAGCCTCGTGAGGGTCGACCGACCGACAAGTGCTGTTACCAGTGAAGCCATGCACAGTGTCGAATATGTTATATGTGAAGCCGCGATGGCTACTTGTATAAGTAAAAGTTATGTGGATATTCTCATCCGGGATCACATCAATTGTAATATAGTGTCCTGTCTATCGGTGCAGACACAACAAGCGGTTTCGTTCTCCAACACGGCAACGCGAGACCTCATACTATTGACTAATTGCATTGTGAGGTACTGCCGCACTCGCCTTACAGTCACGGCTTGGCTTCGAGTGATTTTCACCTTCTTGTCACTGAAAGAGCAACTCAGAGGACGACGATTTCACACGGATGACGAAGTGCGTTAGGAAGTTCTCCAGTAGCTCACTGACCAGCATACAGAAGCTTGTAGCCAGATAGAACAGATGTCTTGTAGTGCCAGATGACTACACCGACAAACAGTTTAGGAAATTTAAATATATATCTTATAGTTGTCTAAAAACTATTTTTGTTAACATCATTTGCAATGTTGCTACTGATCCTCCTACTATGGAGCGGTCATCGGGAAATTTGATGGCATTAACTTTGATACCACTGACTTTGACACCTCTATCAGAACTTCGAACAACATCTTCCGTCATCGTCTCGGCATAGGCGCTATGGAGGAGACTCGATTAAAGCACACAACTCAGCTGTCCCTATCTTATTGAAACTGGATCTGTTAGTCCTATTCTATTGTATGCGTCTTACATCTCGAAACAGCGACCACCTTTCAAAGCGATGTACGGAAACAGTCTTTCGTTTTATTGTTCTTGTCGTTTATTCTTTCATGTCTTTCAGCGTCAGGTTATGAAGAGATCTCTAGAACATGCCCGTCTGTATGCCTCATTCACAGTAGCATTTACTGCCTCATATATTTCTGTCAGCCACACTATTCGTGGTCTGTCTTTGAATCCGTTGTATCTAAATAACATTGCTTGTTGGGGGGGGGGGTGCTGTGTGGGGGATAGGCTTGTTACGTGGCCAAACCATTTTAGCTGCTGTCTTTTGTAGAGTAAAGTAACCCATAGATTTACTGCGGTAGGGGAGTGAGATGTTAGCGATCTCACATTTCAAAGGCTCGGCTATATAAGGACGGTAGCCATCTCCTCTCCCTCGCCGATTTTAGTTCCCGGACTATCCCAGGTCGATCCGGGACCCGTTGCGGTCTGAAAAAATATTTCCGCCTCAACTAGGGACTGAACCCAAGACCTCAGATGCGAAGCCATCTCGCTAACCACTACGCTACGAAGTGTTGTTCCCACTAGTCCTCTGATGTCATCGTTTCTGATCGCGTCTCCTTGTTACGCCCAATATTTTTCGCAGGCATTTCATTTCTGTTGTTACGATGTAGCGTTTTTTATGTGATGTTAGTGTCCAGTTTTGACACTGCTAGCGTAGTGAGGGGACGAAAATCGTGTTGTATAAAGCTTTTTTTTGGTAGTTCTTGTCACGTGCTTGCAGTTAAGTCTTGGAGTTTTGGAGTTAATTGTCCAATGATCTGATTTGCCTTATTGCATCCTTGTTCGGCAAAAGAAGGTGCAAGACTACCACAAACATATACTAGTATGACGTACGAAGAGTCAAAACGGCTAATTAAAGCCAGATACATGACCAAATGGGAAACCGAACATACTGGTTACACCAAAAACGATGCCTATTACCAGTTGAACAGAAGAGAGCAGGTCGTTGTCTTCAGACTTCGTACTGGCCACAATAGACTGAGGTACCACCTATTCAACAAATTGAAGATAGGTGGTACCGACGAATGCCCGTGCGGTACCGGTAAAATGACCGCTGAACATCTGCTAAAGAACTGCCCGACATACGAGGATCAGAGAGAGCAGATGTGGCCATCACCAGTGGAACCGCAAGACAAGCTCTATGGCAGTGTCGACAGCCTCAGGATGACCGCCGCTTTTTTCGAAAAAATAATGGTTACTGTCTGACTGCGTACGAAGAAGAAGAAGAAGAAGCATCCTTGTTCGATTTTCGCCGTAATTCTTCCGTTTGCTGATAACGTGCTCCCTAAGTATGTGCAATCTTTCACCTGTTTGATTTGCTGTTTTTCAATGGCGATATTGATGTTGCCAGCTATTCTAGATATTTTCATCTTAGTTTTTTTCTACATTGATTTTCATGCTGTATTCTTTACGTGCTGTATTTAGTTTATCAATATATTGCTGCAATTGTAGTTCTGATCTTGCTGGTCGCCAACAACAAAATATGTTCATTTAAGAGTTCACCAATGTTGCTACCTTCATTTGGGTTTGCTGTTTCACAAACGTGGTCTACATATGTAATGCACAAAGTAGGGGATTAACACACATCCCTGCCGTAATGAAATTTCCCTGAGAGTCGGGAAACAGTGGTCTATTGAATCCCGAAAGTTTCAAGCGACACCTGGTCTCAAGAGAGGTGTGACCAGAGTTCCTGCATCCAGTCCTCTTGATTTAAGTCTTGCGACTGGTACAAGGTAGCTCTGGATCAGACAGTGAGGCTGATGACCAGCACCGTTTCTTCCTCACTAAAATCCAACTACAGCGCAAGTTACATCATCAAGACAAAACTGTCTGACACTATCATCGCTTGTGATGGGCAACTAGCTAGCTAGCTAACTAACTGACTGACTGATTGTATGTGTTGCTAAAATCGCTCAATCTTTCCACGACACTTATGGGCACATGTAGACAGTCAAAGGGCGTACATGGTGAGCTCACACAACTGACTTCCTCATGCTGCCATTGCATACTCCCAAGCTTCCCGCTAATCGACCGGCGATGAACCACGCACAATGCATGCTGTAATAAGACGCTATCGATCCACCAGTCTCACAATTTTCATCTGTCTGCTGCTGCCTACAGGAATAGATAAATATGGTTTTATTGACTTTTAGCCTTTAGTAACGCTACAGGTTCGATGTATTTATTTCCATTTACTCCATATTACCGCGGCTGCTAATCGATGTCTCGAATCTTCTTCATCTTCTTCTTTTCTTCTTCTTTCTCTTCTTCTTCTTCCTCCTCCTCCTTTTTCTTCTTCTCCTCTTTCTCCGTCGTATTCTTCTTCCCCTTCTTCTTCTTCTGCGGCATTCGCTCTGAAAAGGTTTTGTAACGTTTCGTTGTAGCTTACAGCGAGACTGAGGTATCTGCACCTTTCTGCCATACACATCCGATGTCAGCTGTCTTTTTTGAGTACCGGGTTTGCCTTCCCAATGCGATCCTTATCCTTTTGACCATTCTACACTAGGGGCAAGTACAGCCTGTTTCCAGGGCCGTCACATGGAAACGGAATAGGGTCTTGGTCAGCTGTGGTTCGCTGACTGCTGTCAGCTCATGCAATGCTGCGTTTTGGTCCTGTTTATACTATCTGTTAGTTGTTTTCGTTCTTTTTTTTTTGTCCTCGACGAAAGCTTTGTGGCCGTAACGTAGGTATAGTTTTATTTTTTTGTCCCTGGACGGCCGCTTAGCCATTACCTAGATGTATTTTTATAGACTTTAAACCGCTAGTACCGTCGCAGCTTCAATCTGTTCAATATTGTAATATAATAAGATACATTTGAGTATCAGTGGAACAAAGGCAATTTTGTGTTAGTGAAATATAGACAATTTTGTGTTAGTGAAACATAGACAATTTTGTGTTAGTGGAACAAGTGGGTACAACGGCAGTGCTAGACCTCATCAAGAGACAGCAGACGAAATGGTTCGGCCACACGTGACACGTCAAACACCAGATAGAATCCCTAAATAAAAACAATGTTACACAAATACAATGGATAAAAAACAAAGGGCCGACCACAAAAACAATGGATAGTAGAAATAACAGAAGGAGTAAAGCTCCCAGTGTACTAAGCACATACTAGGGACCGGTCAAGAAACCTCTTCATAACCTCTCGCTGAAAGACACAAGCAGGACAACGCGACAAGAGGAACAACAAATGAGACGAGGTTGGAGCAAGATGCACTCATTCATTCAGAAATGTCAATGATGACCTGTGAGACAGAGTACTGGACGATTCAACTTGGTTCGGCAGTCACCAATATAAGGGCACCAATTTATGAAGAAACATGATCTCTTTTGGAAAGCAAATTAGAGATGTAGGATGTTTCGTGTTTGTTGCGAGGGTCTGGCGGCCGAGCAGTTTTGGATGCGAAGAACGTGACATTGGGAAACACTGGTCCAAACTTCCTGATGGTTTAAGCCTGCACAGTGTGCACCGTACTGCAGGGTCAATCTGGCGTTGTTCCTCAGCGCTTTGTTGTTATTGAATGCCCACAATGAATAATTACTGTTTAGTGGGAACCACGGAAAGGGCGTTAGGCGGCTGATTACATCTGCTTCCATCTCACCTCTAAACGGGCTGAAGAAGGTGGACAGGCTGGTGTGCGTGCTTGGCTTCATCTGAATGTCGCTCACTGCTACGGGCGTCACGTCGATCCCCCATTTCGTTAGCAAGTATACAGTATATTCTCTCTCTCTCTCTCTCTCTCTCTCTCTCTCTCTCTCTCTCTCTCTAACACACACACACACCACACACACACCCACATACACACACCAAGTTATATATGTGTGTGAGTGTGTATATATATAGTCGCTATAGTCGAGATGTAAGGCACTGGCCCCTCGAAGCGGTGAACGGAAACAGTAGGCGATCACACGACCCCTGGCCTCAAGGGAGGTAAGACTAAAGTTCCTGCATCTTGTGTTACCGCTAGTCGTCTCGCCACTGGTACAATGTAGCTTGGTACGAGAGAGTGAGGTTGATGACCAGCGCAGTGTCTTTCACACCATAACGCAATTCAGCATCAAGACAAAAAGAAACCGTTTGATGATGTTACCATATATATATATATATATATATATATATATATATATATATATATATATATATATATATATGTGCAGATGTCCTAATCAAACTAAGAAAGACTGTGACCAGAAAACGAGGGATAGCGCTCACTCAAATTCTGCCTTTGCTTCAAGACAAACGCGTCCTCCCATAAAGTAAGGCTTGTGTTGCAAACAACCAACGATTTGAATATTGAAATTCTTCCACACCAACCATATTCTCCGGAGCTAGCTCCATCAGACTTTTTTCTTTTCCCAAAACTTAAAAAAACAGCTGAAAGGAAATCATTTTGACAGTAAAGAGAATGTCATACTGACTTGTGATAACTGGCTTAGTTCGAAAAAAATAGGTTATTCTATTCTAAATGTCTGTTCAAGGTCACGCAGAGATGGCAGTAATGTATAAATTCAAGTGTTGGCTACATTGAGAAGGAGTAAGCACTGTGCCAAATTTAAACTTTCTCCTCTTACTCCTTCATGGTCAGGGTAAATACTTATGACAAGCCTCTTATATATATATATATATATATATATATACATATACAAGAGTATGTGTGTGTTAGAATGAATATTAATTAGAGCTACAGAAGGCACGACGCCATGGATGTAATTATGTCACTCAAAAATGCAGAGACATGTGGCAATGAAGTCTCAATAACACTTTATCCCTAACAGCATCGACTGATATTTAAAAACTATGCCATTTTATGCTCTGTTGCTTTATTGTAGAAATCGAAAGAAATAAAGTCCATTCTATTGCGTTGGTTTGTGAGGTGGAGAGCGAAGAAAAGTACAACTAAAAAGGTGCAAGTATTCATCAATGGATGCTTGCGCCAAATTGAGGGAGTTAGATGGTATGATACAGTCACTAATAGAGAAGTGCGGGAAAGAACAGAACAGTGGGACTAGGCGTAATGAGATGACAATGGATATGACACATATTACAGACAACAGGTAATAGCATTACAAGGCAGTCGCTGTTCTGGAATCGTCAAGGCAAGAGAACTAGAGTCAGCAATGAACGCTTGTGGAGAAGAGAAAACTAGACAAACGTAACAACGGCAGGAAAGACGTGGAAATGATGGCGCATGCCATGAAGACTTGGCGAGTATTTGTTGAGGACCTATGCTCCGCAGGGATTTGTCCGTTTTGATTGATTTATTACTTTCCTTAAAATGATAACCTTATAAAATGTTGGATTTCAACTCACGCATATTGGCACCATCAGAAGTGTGCTAATACGCTCGACTCTGTTTCCGAACACAAGGAATTTGTAATAAAAATTGAAACAGTTTGTCCCCTTTGATCTGTCCATCGAAAGCATTTTCTAAACGTTGGCTCCCTCTCAGCCGACGTTATATTCAGGCTGTGCCCTAGTGTATCCGCGTACCCAATAATTCACACCTCATAAGATTTATGGTCTGCCGCGCATCCTTGTGCTGATAAATAATTCTTTTGTATATTGTATGATTAAGTATATATGATGCCGATTCGTCTCCATTGCTCGGATTCGCCCGTGATATTTATAGGCTTTATGAATACCGACAGCTTGTTTGTTGTAATCACACTGAAACATTTTGCAACCACTGAAACACTAGCAAAGGTGCATACAGACGCACACATGCATCCACGCACTGGTTAATACGTCCTGATATCGCCCAGAGGACTACGGTCTGGGGCGGAAAGAGACGTGCATCCGCCAGTAGAATACAGAGAAGCAAAGCTTTAACAAAAATTTAAAAATAAATATCTACACAGGGAGAGAATGTAGTCACAATTTACATTTAGAAATAACTTTTCGCCCCACGATTCAAGTTACCCCAAACAAGAACAATTAGACCATTTTATTTGTTGGTTGTTCTTGAATGTTTACAAAGAAAAAGCTTGTCCCTGTAGTGTTGTGGTTGTTTCGAATGTCCACAATGAGGAGTATTTTGTGCATCCTGAAAAGGACGTTAAGTGACGGGTTGCAGTAGCTTTCCTCACATCCCGAGTGTGCTGATGAAGGTGGATCGGGGCCCTCCAGGCGGTTGTGCTATGCTTGTCTTCATCTGTGTGTCGCTCACTACTATAGGGATCACGTCGATCCCTCACCCCGTTAGTCAGGCTACCGTGAATACAACCCGTTTCTAGGGAGGGCTGCGAGGAAGCAGAGGTGAGGATCTTCGCTAGTATGTTTTACCTGACCCTGACTAACATGTCTGATCAGTATGTTTTGCCTGACCAGACGTTAGTCTTCCTCCCCAGTCTCAGTAGTAATATTGTCAGACCAAGATAGTGCTTGTGACCCAAGAACCAACGGAGGTAAATGTAACCACCAAGGTGAAGGAAATCGATAAATCGATAAATCAAACAGGTACAAATATTCCCGTACCTGGATAAAATCATAACAGAAGATGATCAATGTCCAAGAGCAATAAGAATATGAATTGCTTTGGTAAAGAAGTTATTTAAAGGGAAACGTGAAAGTCATAATATCGGGTGGTATTAATATGATATTACGGATGAGATTCCTGATCACATATTTCCGATGTGTTCTACAGCTCTAAAACATGGGCGATAATAAACAAAAGAGAGAAGAAATGATTGGGAGCTTTTGAGATGAGGTGTTGCAAATGGATGAATGAAGGTAGCTGGACAGAAAGCGAGAGAGACTAAGATGGCGATAGAGAGAAATAGAAAGATAAAGATGGAGAGATACAGATAGATGGAGCAAGATGGAGAGAAAACGATAGAAAGATACAAACGAGAGGGTGGTGGAGGTGGGAGATAAAAGAAAGCTGCTATAAAAGATACATAAACATCAACAACTGGCCTAACTGAGCCACAACCTACGTCATGAAGTTGCAGTGAAGAAGACATAACACAAGGAAGAAGAGGAAAGGACAGACTAAGAAATACTTTTGTGGACACAAGTATGCAGATACATGGCGATGAAGACATGCTGAGCTGGGGACGACCGCTGAGGACAGACAGACACGGAAGGACATAATCATGTTTTTGGAAACCAGTCACAGGACCATATGACTTGATGATCATGATGTTTCGGTACTCGCACATAGTGTGCCGGCTGGGTTCCCATTTCATTCTGATGGAAAATAAAATAAGACTCCGGGCATTTACAGATGAATGACGGAGACTTTGACAACGCCAGGCAATTACCATGCAGTGTGGGTGAGAGTTTCTATTTGAGGCAAGAAACAGTCGCCTGGACTCTTGACCTGAAAGATGCAAACTGTAGCTATGCAACTTGGCTAAGATTGGAAAGGAAAGGCAAACCCGCTCCTAAAAATGTGAAATGGGATGTGTCGGACCGAAAGACGCAAATATCGGAGCCTAGATATAAACTACGACACAACCTCCTTTTAAATCTTTACAGTCTGTCCTAAATTATTAGATTCACGTTTTAAGACATTAATCTAATCAATTAGGCCAGACTGTAAAGTGTTAAAGACACGAATCAAATCAATTAGGCCAGACTGTTAAGGGTTAATCACACAAATCTAATCAATTACGCTGGACTATAAAGTGTTAAAGACACGAATGTAATCAATTAGGCCAGACTGTTAAGGGTTAAAGACACGAATCTAATCAATTAGGACGTACTGTTAAGGGTTAAAGATACGAATCTAATCAATTTAGCCGAACTGTTAAGGGTTAAAGACACGAATGTAATCAATTAGGCCAGACTGTTAAGGGTTAAAGACACGAATCTAATCAATTAGGACGTACTGTTAAGGGTTAAAGATACGAATCTAATCAATTTGGCCGAACTGTTAAGAGTTAAAGACACGAATCTAATAAATGACGCTGGACTGTAAAAGGTTCAGGCAGATCACATCAGCAGGGTTGGACTGTAAAGTGTTACGGCCGAAGGGGAAGAAGAAGAAGAAGAAGAAGAAGCTGCGACAGGTTGAAATACTTCAGAGTAACGTTTGATCGCAGTCTGTCATATAGGTACCACTTAAACCAGACACAGATACAAATGAGATATGAAAGCACGCATTACTATGGTAGCTGCAAACTTTGAACATCCACTGTTTTTCGTACCGTCAGTTTGTTCTGTCAGTTGATGGTTACAGGTCAGACATCCTCACACTATCAAGGTTAGTTTGGTGGAGTCAGGTCAGGTCATCTCGTAGCCGGTGAAGTCGATTAGACACCCATGAAGAAAACCACGCCATTCGTATGCGACAGCGGCCGCTGTCTGTGCCTCCTCTGGTCGGAAATTATTTTATTTTCCTCCGACTATTTTTTGGGAACAACCTGTTTGTCGTCTGCCTTGCTCCTTCCCGTGCAGCATCTAATTTGGAAAACCGTTTGATCTCGATATGTGGCCGAACCAAGTGAGTCTCCAGCTTTTGACCGTTTCTAAGAGGTCTTCAAAAGGTCCAATTGATGTTGTAATTCTTTCTCGTGTTTCCTCACTTGTAACTCTGTCTTTGTATGTGGTGTTTAGAAGTGTTCGGATGGAGAGAGGAAATGTGATAGAAGATAGCGACTGTAAAGGTATGGAGAATATTGATACAGGTGTGGCAGAAAACAATTCATGATGAAGATCGTTCTATTGTCAAATTCAAACGCAGATGGGATCAAGATGCCGAGCAGCGCAAGAGCTGCAGGGGTCAGCGACTCATAGCTCACTGCTAGCGTCAGGGCCAGCGAACCAGAGTTGAGCAGCGCATGAGCTGCAGGGGTCAGCGACCCATAGCTGACTGCTAGCGTCAGGGCCAGCGAACCAGAGCTGCCAAGACCCTTCTACACCTCCACGCGGTGCTCCTGGATAACAGGCTGCAGCAGGGCAGACTGGCTAAGGAGAAGGGATCGAATAGGGAATGCTAACCCGGTACTCAAAAAATGCTTGCTAAAGTCGGATGTGTTGGACCGAAAGGTGAAAATATCGCAGTCAAGCTGTAAACTATGACACAACATTCCATTATCTGGACCTCATGCTGCTACTTTAGCCCTTTTAGGGCTTGGTAGCGGGAGATTAAGAACGAACGAAGCCAAGCCAAACGCAGATGATCAACTTAGGAGCGAAAGCCGTTGCCCGTGACACTAACATCAATGTATCCTCGATGTATTGGACCATTGAAGTGGTTGGCGTTTGGGGAACCAGAGTCGTTGTAATGTCATGGAGGTGTTGCCTGAATAGCGCACGTAGTTGCAAATCAGGCTCCACGTCGTATGTCATTCATGTTTTTTGCAGCGTGACACAGGCTGTCTTTAGACACTGGATACAATGTTTTAGAGGAATGGGACACTGACTAGTTTTTAAACGTGTTAAAGGGTTCTGAAGCCAGAAATGTTTGAGAACCACGGAGAGAACATTGTTGCAGATCTGTATTCCCTCCACAAAGCGCTAACAACATGATTTATGCGGAACGTTTTCCGACGAATACCTAAATGCAATTTCTATTTGCGCTGTCGCTCTTCCTGTGCCCTTGCGAATGAAATGATGATCAGGATTCAATGTTATCAAAGCATGCACTTGCACGATTTGTCAGCTTTTAAATTATTACCAGGAAGCGGGCAATTGTCGTTGCATGTCTGTCGGCACAACGGGGTCTATCTGTTATCGATGCGGTTAGGGGAGAGGATACTAACGTCTGGTCAGGTAAAAACGTACTGATCAGACAATGTTAGTCAGGGTCAGGCAAAACATACTGATCAGACAATGTTAGTCAGGGTCAGGCAAAACATACTGATCAGACAATGTTAGTCAGGTCAGGCAAAACATACTGATCAGACAATGTTAGTCAGGGTCAGGCAAAACATACTGATCAGACAATGTTAGTCAGGGTCAGGCAAAACATACTGATCAGAGAATGTTAGTCAGGGTCAGGCAAAACATACTGATCAGACAATGTTAGTCATGGTCAGGCAAAACATACTGATCAGACAATGTTAGTCAGGGTCGGGCAAAACATACTGATCAGACATGTTAATCAGGGTTGGTAAAACATACTGATCAGAAAATGTTAGACAGGGTCAGGTAAAATGTACTAATCAGACAATGTTAGTCAGGGTCAGGACAAATATACAGATAGAACAATGTTAGTTAGGGGCAGGACACATTTACTGATCAGACAATGTTAGTCAGGTAGAGTCTGTTGGCATTCTGTTTATTGGTATCAGTATGTTGGCATTTTGTTTATTGGAGTATGTCGGTTGGTATTCTGTATATTGGAGTATGTCAGTTAGCATTCGGTTTATTGGAGTATGTCTGTTGGAGTTCTGTTTATTGGAGTATGTCAGTTAGCATTATGTTTAATGGAGTATGTCGGTTAGCATTCTGCTTATTGGAGTATGTCTATTGGCATTCTGTTAATTGGAGTCTGTCAGTTAGCATTCTGTTTATTGAAGTATGTCTGTTGGCATTCTGTTAATTGGAGTATGTCTGTTGGCATTCTGTTTATTCGAGTCAGTCAGTTAGCATTCTGTTTGTTGAAGTATGTCTGTTGTTATTCTGTTTATTGGAGTATGTCTGTTGGCATTCTGTTTATTCGAGTCAGTCTGTTGGCATTCTGTTTATTAGAGACTGTTGGCATTCTGTTTATTAGATTATGTCTGTTGGCATAATGTTTATTGAAGACAGTAAGTTGGCGCCCTAGTTACTGGAAGTCTGTCAATGGCGCCATAAGTTTGGGAAGTATGTCTTTTGGTATTCTGTTTTTTTTTGCAGTTGAAGTCTGCCTGTTGACTTAGTAGGAGTGTGTGTGTGTGTGTGTGTGTATGTGTGCGTGTGCGTGCGTGCGTGCGTGCGTGTGTGTGAGAGAGAGAGAAAGACAGAGAGAGAGAGAGAGAGAGACGAGAAAAGGATCACTGACATGGTGAATGCATGTTGTAAGAAGCATCTAACTATCCACCTTCACTAGTCGGGAATAGAGGACTATGTGTACGGCAGGGACAAGTTAAGGACCAGAAAGAGCGTGCCCTAATGTAACCTCACTTGAGTGTAATACTCCACATCATATAGTTACATCCCATTAATGTAAATATATATATTCTGATATTACGTGTAATTACATTTAACTATATATTCCGAATTACATTCTTCTTCTTTTTCTTCTTCGTTCGTTCTCAAACGTCCCCTACCAGACCCTGAAATGGCTTGGCAAGTAGCAGGAGGTTGCCAGGAGAACGGAAAGCGTTGTGCCGTAGTTTACGGCTGGACTGCGATATTTGAACCTTTCGGTCCGACACTTCCGACTTCAACATGACAGTTTTCGATACCGGGTTAGCCTTTCATCTATGATCCCTTCTCCTTAGCCAGCCTGCCGTGTTGCAGCCTGTTATCCAGGATCACCACGCATAGAAGGGTCTAACATACATTATAATCGTCTTTCTTCTTTTCCCTTGCGCGTTTCAGCCTCATATTATGAAGATGTTTATTGATCGGGCCCTAGTATGTGCTTCGTACACGCGGAGCTTTATTGCTTCTGTTATTTCTGCTATCCATCTTTTTCGGGATTGGCCCTTGGACTAGTATACATTGTATCTGTGTAGCATTGCTTTCTGAGGGATACTATCTGGTTTTTGTCGAGTCACGTGACCGAATCATTTGATTTGTTATGTCTTGATGAGTTCAAGCACTGGTTGATTCTATCCATTATTGTTACTCCCAACATTCCGCGTAGCCATTTCATCTCTGTTGTTACGGTGTTTCTGTTATCATTGTTTGTCAATGTTTAATTTAGGCACTGACATTACAATGTGGGTAGGAATATCTTGTTTTATAACATTCTTTTTCTATCTATTGTCACGTGTTTACAATGTAATATTGGGGATATTTGCTCGATGGTTTGACTAGCTTTATTACATATGTTTTGAATTTCAATGGCTCATTTCCCATCTGCTGAGATTATGTTACAAAGGTATGTGAAATTTTAAACCTATTTTACTTGTTGATTTTGTATGAATATATTTCAATTTCTTTTCTTGCAATCGTCATAACTTTGGTTTTCTTTGTTGATTTTCATACCGTAATCCGTACAGAAGTCAAGTAGATTGTTGGAATGTTGCTACATCTGTTTTTCTGAGGCTGCTATTATTGCTTGGTCATCAGCAAAGAGAAGTTCATTTAAGTCATCACTGAGCTTGTTTCCCTCACTAATTGTGGCTTTTTTTAAAACATATTGCGTCTGAATAAGGGATGCACAGTAAAGGGGATAGAACACAACTTTCCTGTACACTGTTTCTTATTTGACTTATTTAGTTATTCCACTTCTATGCTCAGGTGTAGAGTATTCTACCTTACTTACTTAGTCGCTCCGCATCTGTGCTCACGTGTAGAGTATTCTACCTTACTTACTTAGTCGCTCCACTTCTATGCTCAGGTGTAGAGTCTTCTACCTTACTTACTTAGTCGCTCCGCTTCTTTGTTCAGTTGTAGAGTTTTCTACCTTACTTAGTCGCTCCGCTTCTACGCTCAGGTGTAAAAACAGGTGTAGAGTCTTCTACCTTACTTACTTAGTTTGCTCTTATTGTACATTGGCTATTGACATAAAGACTTTTAAATAGGTTAGTTAAATGGTTATTTCTAATATAGTTATATTATAACGTGTTATTACATTTGACTGTCTATCACTGAACAAAGATACTGTCTCAACCTAATATAAATATAACGTATGAAGAGACCAGGAAGTCTATCGGGTGGAGGAACAAGAACAAGTGGTTAGCAGAACATTTAGGACCACAACAAAGTTGTTCTTACTACAAACTCAACATGGCAGAACATTCAGGACAACAACAAAATGGTTCTTACTACAAACTCAACATGGCAGAACATCCAGGACCACAACAAAATGGTTCTTACTACAAACTCAACATGGCAGAACATTCAAGACGACAACAAATTTGTTCTTACTACAAACTCAACATGGCAGAACATCCAGGACAACAACAAAATGGTTCTTACTACAAACTCAACATTGCAGAACATTTAGGACCACAACAAAATGGTTCTTACTACAAACTTAACATGACAGAACATTCAGGACGACAACAAAATGGTTCTTACTACAAACTCAACATGGCAGAACATTCAAGACGACAACAAAGTTGTTCTTACTACAAACTCAACATGGCAGAACATGTGGTGATTTTCAGACTCCGCACAGGCCACTATAAATTACGATACCATCTAATCAACAAGCTAAGAATAGGACATACCGATGAATGTGTCTGTGGCGCTGATAAAATGACAGCTGAACATCTGCTGCAGAGATTTCCAACATACGAGTTACAGGTAAGGCTCATTTGGTCATCGCCCGTTATAGTCCAGGACAAGCTCTATGGGCATATCGATGATCTCATGCGGACCACTACTTTCTTTAGCGATAATCAAGTTAACGTCTGATAAGGTAAGACGAAGATGAAGTGCATTGAACCTATGTCATGAGTGATTTATGTGTTAGATAATGTGACTGTTACTCGGTACAGTATTGTATGTAGTGGCCAGGCTTACATAGTGACAAGCTTTGTCGTCGAGGATATCGTGTTAGTGACTCCAATGTATTTGGTTTCAGCAGCTTCTTATTTGGTGAGACACGTTCTTTTTCTCGATACCATGTCGTCTCTGAAAATCACTTATTCATTTACTGCTGGGTATTTTGAAACTCGTGTCGTTCCTGGATATAACAGCACGAACATTTGCCGTGAGAATCAATTGTTAATTTTCCAGTGCTAATATTGTAATTGTTATGGCTCCAGTAACACTAAGGCTCTCGCCCTTTGATCCAATGCCGTGGTAGGGCATCTGCAAGTATTTTGGCGAGGTTTAGCTCCCACTACCGGTATGTTTCAATTGATCCAGCTGTATGGAGATTTCATTTGTAAATGACCTACGGTTCCAGACCTACGGTTAAGGAAAGTAAAGCAGTAAGGAAGGAGTTGTCTGCTCAGCAACACACACGATGTGGCAAATTACAACGCAATCTCTAAAGCTTCATCCCCGACGACAGTTCTGCTATGGTACTTAAACAACAATAAAATAAAATAATTTAGTGCTGAGAGGCTGCGTGGTCTAGTGGTGTAACGTCGGTTTCACAATCCCGACACACCGAGCTCGAATCCCGACACACCGAGCTCGAATCCCGACACACCGAGCTCGAATCCCGACACACCGAGCTCGAATCCCGACACACCGAGCTCGAATCCCGACACACCGAGCTCGAATCCCGACACACCGAGCTCGAATCCCACCATTTCCAGTTTGGCAGACACGGGCATTTTTTTCTTTATGCGATCGCTTTAACGTACTATACATCTGCCACGACACTGATAACAGCCAAAGAGCTTGACATTTGTAAGAAGCTCAGTTTGAAGTCACGCGAGCAGGACGCCATGGATCGTGTTACATGGATGGGGCAGGATTAAGTATGGTATACAAAGGAGATACTGATTGCGGATAGGTTAAAGAGTCAGCGTTTGAGAAGACACGTCACACCATGTGATGGCGCAAACGGTCCTGGTTGGCCTTGCACACACTGTACATTGCATACAATTACAGAATGTGCGAGAACAATATTAGAATGATAGAAAAGGAAAGGGACCTAGGTGTTATAATAGATCATGCAGGTAAAGTGAGTTAACAAGTCCAGGTAGCAGTGAAAAAAAGCAAATGCAATGTTAGGTATGATAAAAAGAAATATTAGACATAGGGGCAAGGAAGTGATAGGCAAACTGTATAAAGCATTAGTTAGACCTGTGTACAGGTGTGGAGTCCGTGTCGTAGAGCGGATATAAACATGCTGGAAAGGATACAAAAAAGAGCGTCAAAGCTGATAGTGGGATTCCAAAATTACAGCTATGAGGAAAGACTCAGAAAAACAGACAGAGAAGAATTCGAGGTGACAATACAGATTTATAAGATGATCAGAGGAACGGATAAATTAAACTATAACAGTTTTTTTTTCTCAAAATACAACCACCAACAAGAACAAGAGGGCATAGCCACAAATTAACTAAAGAAAATTCCAGATTAGATATTAGGAAATATTTTTTTAGTCAGAGAGTGGTGAATGCTTGTAATGCATTGCCACAGGAACTAGATGCGGCAGGGACAATTAATGCATTTAAGAATATATTAGAGCAAGGCAATGTAAAGGAAACTGGTTGTATACAGACTCGGCAGACTCTTCTAAATCAGTATAAAAACGTTAAGTTAAGTTACTTTTCTGCTCGGATTGCTCTTACGAGTCACATTTGGTTTCGTCATGGACTGTAGTTACGTCCCTTTTTTGTCAATGCACAATTACTATCGTCTGACGTCACCGAAAAGCCAATGATGTAAGAAGCGATGTTCTGCAAATGGCCATCCAACTTACATTGACTTTTAAAGTTGTATTGCTAAATTGTAATTACAATTTTGGCATAACAATTCTCACGCCTGTAGCAAGCAAATATTAACTCCTGCCGAGTAATAGCATTCTGTAATGTTAATATTAACATTATTAATAGTGTTACCACTTGTTGCCAGATTCGCCCGTCGTTCTAACCTCGTCAAAACGCCAAAGCATAACAAACAGCGGTGGTTATGACAACTGGTGTAAACACACGTGCCTCGTTTCCGTTACAGCAGCTGTTCCTCATATTTGCGGGGAAATAAAGTACCGAGTAATGATTTGATGCAGTCGGCTATAACAACAATGCAAACACGATTAGTGTTTCCGTTTTTAGTTAATTTGATGGATCTAGACAAAAGCTGTACTCCATATTTCAGCGGTCTAACCATAAATAAAAATAACTGTTCTAAATTTAATGTAATGGGAAAATAGGCTCACGGCACATGTGTGTTGTTTTGATGTATTGTTATTTTTGGTGTCGCCGGGAACATGAAATTCACGTTATTAGTCCGGTGTAATACACGTTTCAAGGATTGGGAGAGGAGACTAACGTCTGGTCAGGCAAACCATACTGATCAGACATGTTAGTCAGGGTCAGGCAAACCATACTGATCAGACATGTTAGTCAGGGTCAGGCAAACCGTACTGATCAGACATGTTAGTCAGGGTCAGGCAAACCGTACTGATCAGACATGTTAGTCAGGGTCAGGCAAACCGTACTGATCAGACATGTTAGTCAGGGTCAGGCAAACCGTACTGATCAGACATGTTAGCCAGGGTCAGGGAAACCGTACTGATCAGACATGTTAGTCAGGGTCAGGCAAACCGTACTGATCAGACATGTTAGTCAGGGTCAGGCAAACCATACTGATCAGACATGTTAGTCAGGGTCAGGCAAACCATACTGATCAGACATGTTAGTCAGGGTCAGGCAAACCGTACTGATCAGACATGTTAGCCAGGGTCAGGGAAACCGTACTGATCAGACATGTTAGTCAGGGTCAGGCAAACCATACTGATCAGACATGTTAGTCAGGGTCAGGCAAACCGTACTGATCAGACATGTTAGTCAGGGTCAGGCAAACCGTACTGATCAGACATGTTAGCCAGGGTCAGGGAAACCGTACTGATCAGACATGTTAGTCAGGGTCAGGCAAACCGTACTGATCAGACATGTTAGTCAGGGTCAGGCAAACCATACTGATCAGACATGTTAGTCAGGGTCAGGCAAACCATACTGATCAGACATGTTAGTCAGGGTCAGGCAAACCGTACTGATCAGACATGTTAGCCAGGGTCAGGGAAACCGTACTGATCAGACATGTTAGTCAGGGTCAGGCAAACCATACTGATCAGACATGTTAGTCAGGGTCAGGCAAACCGTACTGATCAGACATGTTAGTCAGGGTCAGGGAAACCGTACTTATCAGACATGTTAGTCAGGGTCAGGCAAACTACACTGGTCTAGACATTCCTACCCCGCCCTAGACTTCCTGGTAGTTCTTCATGGAAACGGACTGTTCGAAGTGGGAGATCGACGTGATCCTCCTTGTAGTGAGTGACAAGCATATAAACCCAAGCATAGCACAACCGCTCGCAATACGCTGGTTTACTTTCATCAGCACGCTCTTGATGTCAGGAAAGCTACTACAACCCGCCACTTAACGCCCTGTTCTGGTCCCAAAAAAAGAGTAAACTTACTCATTGTTGGTATTCACAACAGCAAAAACTTTCTTTTTTTCTTCTTCTTCTTCTTCTTCTTCTTCTTCTTCTTCTTCTTCTTCTTCTTCTTCTTCTTCTTTACTATTGGCTGCCTCTCTTTGGTCTGGACCACTTGGGCACTCATGCAGGATGTGTTCTGTTGTTTGCTTGGGTGCTCCATAATCGCACTTGGTAGTGTCTATAAGCCCCATTCTGTGGAGGTGGGCCTTGAGTCTGAGAAGTCCCATTGTGAGTCTGAAGATCTGTCTCCCCATCTCTGCCAAGCTTGTCTATGCTGTAATTTATGGCTTGTACGCTTTGTGTTGGTCTCGCCATTCCGTCCTCATTGATCGTTTGATGAGTGTCTTTACTTCTTTATAGCTTTGTGGATAGCGAGTCTGCTTGCCGCCACTTCCAGTTTTGGCGAGCTCAGGGTTTCTTGTTTCCAAGGATCCCACAGTGGGCTGGAATTCTCTGTATGACTAGATCTATTTTTTGGGACAGCAACCCGATGTTGTATTTTATTTCATGTCTATTTTGTTTGGAGCTTGAGATGGCTTGGAGTGCACTCCTGGAGTCTATCTTGTTTGGGGCTTGAGATGGCTTGGAGTACGCTCCTGGAGTATATCGTGTTTGGGGCTTGAAATGGCTTGGAGTACGCTCCTAGAGTATATCTTGTTTGTGGCTTGAGATGGCTTGGAGTACGCTCCTGGAGTCTATCTTGTTTGTGGCTTGAGATGGCTTGGAGTACGCTTCTGGAGTCTATCTTGTTTGTGGCTTGAGATGGCTTGGAGTACACTCCTGGAGTCTATCTTGTTTGGGGCTTGAGATGGCTTGGAGTACACTCCTGGAGTCTATCTTGTTTGGGGCTTGAGATGGCTTGGAGTACACTCCTGGAGTCTATTTTGTTTGGGGCTTAAGATGGCTTGGAGTACACTCCTGGAGTCTATCTTGTTTGGGGCTTGAGATGGCTTGGAGTACACTCCTGGAGTCTATTTTGTTTGGGGCTTAAGATGGCTTGGAGTACGCTCCTAGAGTCTATCTTGTTTGTGGCTTGAGATGGCTTGGAGTACGCTCCTGGAGTCTATCTTGTTTGGGGCTTGAGATGGCTTGAAGTACGCTCCTGGAGTCTATCTTGTTTGTGGCTTGAGATGGCTTGGAGTACGCTCCTGGAGTCTATCTTGTTTGTGGCTTGAGATGGCTTGGAGTACGCTCCTGGAGTCTATCTTGTTTGTGGCTTGAGATGGCTTGGGTACGCTCCTGGAGTCTATCTTGTTTGGGGCTTGAGATGGCTTGAAGTACGCTCCTGGAGTCTATCTTGTTTGGGGCTTGAGATGGCTTGGACTGCGCTAATGGAGTCTATATTGTTTGTGGCTTGAGATTTCTTGAATTACGCTCCGGGAGTCTGTTGTTTTGACCGTTTTTCTTGTAGTTGTGTTTTGTCTGATAAGAGTTTCTGCATGAACAGCTGTTGCTTCAGCTCTGAAATTCGTACAAGTCCCACGTGCTGGTGTGGAATCTGTTATCTATTTCGCCGTGGGAGTGTGCGATGTCGATTTCACTGCCTCTCCTTCTTGTTTCGCTCACCGAGACTGATCGTTCTATGTGTACTCAAGTGTCCAGCAGTTGCTTCGGTACTGTCTGTTAAGGTCATGCAAAACCGGGATTATTTGATTTGAGCAGTCAATGAACGAAGTCCGTGAACGGATTATTGGTTTGACAAAATTGGTAGAGAGAACACAAGCAAAAAAATCAATAAAAACCTAGAAACTGCAGTAGTTCTTCAATGGCATAGCATTTATAATCTTATTCTTCGTTCGTTCTCAATCTCCAGGTACCAAACCTTAAAATGGGCTTTGAAAGTAGCAGGATGTTGTCCGGAGAACGGAATGCGTTATGTCGAAATTTACAGCTTGACTGCGGTATTTGCACCTTTCAGTCCGACACATCGGACTTCAGCACGCATCTTTGAGTACCGGGTTAGTCTTCCTTTTTGGATCCGCTCTTCTTTGAGTCAGTTTGCTCTGTTGCAGCCTGTTGTCCAGGATCAGCGCGTGGAGGTGTAGCAGGGTCTTGACAGCTCTGGTTCGCTGGCCCTGACGCTAGCAATTAGCTCTGGTTCGCTGGCCCTGACGCTAGCAGTCAGCTCTGGTTCGCTGGCCCTGACGCTAGCAATTAGCTATAGGCTGCTAACCACTGTATCTCATGCACTGCTCAGCATCTTGCGTTTATAAAGTGTTGGAGGTTAATCATTTAACTTTGACATTAATGTCATCCTGACGATATGCTTAATTTTGTTTTCTGTTTCTGGGTTTTTTAAATGAATATAATGTTTTAAAAAATCAATAGGCTTTTGTTTTTCAACAAATGCCTACACAAGATTTCACCCAATGTTAACAATTATATTTAAACAAAATTTAAAAAAAATTAAATATAAGGAGCCACAAAAATCATTTTTGCTCAGAGCGTCGGCAGACGCTATATCCACCATAACCATATCAGCTACTGCAACAGATAAACCATCGCCACATCAGCTACGCAATAGATAAACCATCACCACATCAGCTACTGCAATATATAAACCATCACCATAACAGCTACTGCAACAGATAAACCATCACCACATCATCTACTGCAATAGATCAATCATCACAACATCAGCTACTGCAACATATAAGCCATCACCACATCAGCTAATGCAGCAGATAAACCATCACCAAATCAGCTAATGCAGCAGATAAACCATCACCACATCATCTACTGCAATAGATAAATCATCACCACATCAGCTAATGCAGCAGATAAACCATCACCACATCAGCTAATGCAGCAGATAAATATCACCACATCATCTACTGCAACAGATAAACCATCACCACATCAGCTAATGCAACAGATAAACCATCACCACATCATCTACTGCAGCAGATAAATATCACCACATCATCTACTGCAACAGCCATCGAGTAAATTTTGTTTTTGTGTTCATTTATCTTAGTTCCATGTGTATTACACATTTATTTATCTTTATAATTCGGTACAGAGGTGTTGTTTGTGGTATTTATTCAGTAACTGTGGGAACATATTTTGGCCAGAAATCTACGGGAGGGACACAACCGCAATTTATATAATTGTGTTTGGTAAAATTCTGATTCACTTAAACGTTGTGTCAGTTTCAGTCGTTTGTTTCACGAACCAAACCAGGACTTCCATTGGGGAGTTGGTTTGTGTGTGTGTGTGTGTATTTAGTTTGTTTTCCCATTTGTGCTGTTGAGAGACGTGGGGGAGCACTCGTCGTTTGTTCTGCGCCAAGTACGTCGCATTGATCATTGTGAGCCCGTGTCGTTGTTCTATCACTCTGTCATCTGTCCATCTGTCTCCCGGTTGTCCTCTTGCCCTGCAACCAGATATACCAGCGTTGTAAGATATCAGTGGACTTTGGTGTTGCATTCTCATGAGATGACTGAACTAACGTCATTTGGTGCCGACCATATTTCGAACGTCTTGCGTTCGCGTCTGTCTTTCCTGGTAACACCGATGACCTGTGTGTGTGTGTGCTATATATATATATATATATATATATATATATATATATATATATATATATATATATATATATATATATGTATGTGTGTGTGTGCGTGTGTGTGTGTGTTTGAATAAAGGTTTACCTTTCTGGATTCTGCTGGCGAAGGCCCCTTTCCCCTTTCCTCCCCAGACCATAGTCATTTGGGTGATATCAGGACGCATGCCAGTGTGTATATCTCCGTTTGTAATATTGACCAGTGTATGCCAGTGTGCGTATCTGTTTATAATATTGCCCAGTGTATGCATGAGTGTGTGTATCTGTTTGTAATGTATTCCACTATGCCAGTTTTGCACTACAGTAGTTTAGCAATCCTTTCTGTACGTGGAGAAGTGGTCATACAGAGAAAAATCCCAGACATGCACAGTTGAACTGGACACGAAGTGATTTCGGTATGTTGGGAATGCATACCAAGCTTGCACTCGAATTACACCCCTACACCACCCACATCCCCATCATATATATAAATCTTGGGACTATGAGGCTAACGTCTGGTCAGGCAAAGTACACTGATCAAACAATGTTAGCCAGGGTCATGAGAAATATACAGGCCAACACGACCCTCACCTGACCTCTTCGTAGGTCGTCCTGTAAACGGGCTGTTGTCAACAACAACAGTCTAGCTAACAATGTGAGTTTCGATCTGATATCCAACTGCTGCCTTGCAGTTAGGCTGGGGACAGCCAAAGGCTAAGGAGGGCAACCCTACAGAAACGCCTGTTGAAATCGGATGCACTGAGCCACAGGCTTAACAAAATAAATGAGTGCAACGTAAATATCGCTGTAAACAGCGTACGATGAAGAAGAAGAAGAAGAAGATCTGATATCCGTAGTAGTGAGCGACACGCAGATGAAGCCAAGCACAACCGCTTGGAGGATCCCGGTCCACTTCATCCACTTCTCGGGGTGAAGTAAAGGTACTACATTCTTCCACAAGTTCCGTCTTTTTTCAGGGCGCACAATAGGATTACCAATCCATTGTGAGCATTAGCAACCAACCATAGATCAATCTTAAATTCACTTGTGTTGTTAGACGTCGTGGGTGTTGGAACGGCGTGGCCTAGCGGTTAAGGGGCACGGCTTACAACCCAAAGGTGCTGGGTTCGATCACCATCACAGCACCGGCCGTTAACCCCGGCGAAGCAAACTCTTAGAAAATGCAGGAGGAAGTAGACCCTTACATACAATGCATGCTGAAATCGGATGCACTGGGCCGACAGGCGCAAAATAAAAACCAATTTGCAACGCACACCGCCTTAGAGATAAGAGAAATAAGGCTAACGCATAAAAAAAAAAAAAAAGACGTGTGCCCTGCTTTGTTTCATATATTTTCGCAGGCGAAAATCCGCTGATGAATTTGCAGGTCAATCCCAGTATCTGTTATCAACCGTCAGGATGGTAGCCCCTGGAATACGATTGCCTATTTTTGAGATTGGTGGTGCTGGAAGTGTAAATAAGGTAGAACCGCAGCCTGTCAGGCGCCATCTATGTCACTCAGCTAACCACATAACCAAGACCTGATGTTATAGCCACAGAGTCCCATTTGTTGCGACATATTCCTAGTGAGGCGAGAATCCCTATAATAATTTGAGTAGAACTTTAACTTGAATTTTGCTCGAGCAGAGGCCGTTAAACTTAATCTTTTCGATTTCCAACTGCCAAAGAATATTTAACGTCACTTCACTGCACACAGGTGTCTGATCTCACTACTCAGAGGCCAGGGGCAATTTTTACCGGATAATCCACGGGAAAAAATCCAGTTCTCCACCTTGATTTGAACCCGCAACCTCCAGCATCCGAGGGAAACACCTCTCCTCGATACTACTATACGTATATAATGTTTCTTGAGCGGATTAGAATGCATATCTTTACGATCGCTGTTGCGACAATCATGATTTAGCACTCAAGCGCATGATTAGGCATATTATTGAGCTTATTTATGTATACCCTCTGCTAATTGCACGCTCTCACCGTAATCTCCAGCTGTGTTTAGTTGCAAGCAGGGATCATTACCACAGTTGAGAGCAGTGGTCGCCCAACTCCATAAGTATGCGAGCTACGTTTCAATTATACATTCTTTTGTGAAGTCGTAGTTCCTATTTCTTAGTCGACCTGTACTTCTACAGGGACAGATGTCCCTATGGAGGTCCTAGCTCTGGTATTAGATGGATGTAGCCGGGAGAAGGATTTCCTGCTTAGCGGACTAGGCTCGAGCAGCTTAATACTCCGCTGCGTTTGGGACAAGCAGTTACTGAGGCTGGCTAACCGATGTGCGAGTCCATCTTAATATACTCAATACATTAGAGCAAAGTAGACCCGCAGCCTGTTAGGCGCCATCTATGCTGCTATAAATAAACCACATAACCATGGTTCGTGTATGCGATGGCACACAGTTAGTCGCCTCTTACGACATGCTCTCTGCAAGGAAAAAAAAAGTTAAGATCCCGTCACGCCGTGCGGTCATAGGAAATATGGTGTTAGACCCATATTATTCTGTAACCCACGGCACTTAGTGAATGATGGGGTCAGCATCACGCCGGCCGCCTTTACTTCTCGGACTGAACCGGTATCAATTGAAGGCTGGGTCGACCCGGGGCCATTGCAGTCTGAAAAATCATTTCCGCTTCAACTTGGGAATGAACCCAGGTCCACTCAGATGCGAAGTAACGCCATAGCCACTGCGCTACGCGGCTCCCTCTCTGTAAGGCAGTGGTGCTATTCTTGTCTTTGTCATACACAAAGACCCAGGCAGATCAATCTTTTGCGAGTTACCAACGAATATTATGTTTATCATTTCACGTATTGATAGGCATTTTTGTGTTGTTGTTTTGTTTGTTTGCGTTCGCCTTATTTATCTATTCCCTAAGGCGGTGTGCGTTGCACTGTGGTTTTTATTTTGCGCCTGTCGACCCAGTGCCTCCGACTTCAGCATGCATTTTATGTAGGGGTCTGCTTACTCCTTCATTTTTGAAGGGTTTGTTTCCCCAGGGTAACGGCTGGTGCTGTGATTGGGATCGAACCTAGTACCTTTGGTTGTGAGCCGTGCCACTTATCCACTAGCCCACGCCGTGAACTTGTAGAAATAAGATGCGTCTTCAAATCAGAGCCGTATAGAGAGGGATAGAAATGAGGGGACATAACAAACAATGCCTTTGTATTGTAACTTGCTAATATGGTTCCTAAGGATGCCAAGAGTGTCCTGCAAGTGCCGTTTTGGTGCAGACGAACACCACGACGTCATAATTCCAGTTAAAAGATGGCCGCAATACTATTGACATGCACCAAAGAGGTGCAGGGTTCCGTTATCCGTGGTCTTTTAACCGCGAAAGGGGGAATCTGCATCTACACTCTCGAGTGATAGTCGCGTTTGCAATAATATTTTCAACGGACAGTTGTTAAATGTAAGAAAAACAATCAGCTGACCAAAGCCGAGTTTTAAAGATATGTGCAAGCTGGACATGAATGCACTGGGCATTCTTTACTTCACTGGACTTTGCTTTAGTGTTTGAGTCTATTAAGATGGACTCGTTGTTAACCACCCTCTATTGTGGAGTAAAACGCTGCTCAAACCTAGCTCACCATGCAGGAAATTCTCCTCCTGGCTACATCCAGCTCATACCAGAGATGGGACCTGCAAAGGGACGTATGCCCATGTAGAAGTACAGGTCAACTAAGACTAGGACTAAGATTAGTGGATTGCAAGAATGCACTTGGGGAGAGCATCAATGGGCTTCTGACCGGAGTTTAAAGGATGAGGAAATGAAGCCGATTGTCAATACAGTCAGCACGCAGTGTGCATGATAGATGTCTATTTCATCACCAATATAAAAACAAAATCGGCCTCATCGGAGTTTCAACCAGCGTGTCCTGATCACACGACTGGTATCCTAGCCGATCGACCATAAGCTCGTCGAACTTCATCTTTCTCCGTATAACCTGCTCTTGTGACAGGTACACCCAGTAGCAGTGTAACACAGTACTCGACCCTCACTTCACACGTACTTGTGACAGGTACAACCAGTAGCAGTGGGACACATCACTCGACCCTCACTTCAAAAGTACTTGTGACAGGCACACCCAGTGGCAGTGTGACACAGTACTCGACCCTCACTTCAAACGTACTTGTGACAGGAACACCCAGTAGCAGTGTGACACAGTACTCGACTCTCACTTCAAACGTACCTGGTTCTAGCCCCGTTCACGACACACTCCAGCCGTCCCACCCTGTAAATTGGTACCTGGCTTCCTCTTAAAGAAAGTAAAATGAAGTTTCTAACACTTCACCCCGACATCAGCGTCTGCTATGTGAGTACACAAAGAAAGAAGAATCCTGTCAGCCACAGACGACACGTCTCTATTTGGTTATGTCAGAGCGTGTTGGACATAATTAAATTATATATTTATTTAAAGCTCGTCATTGGAATTTAAACCAGTGGTATCTAGTATTAATTAAGGAGTGATTTCTGGGCTTGAAAAGGCATACGAGCCCAGCATTCGCTTGTCGATCTTCAGGAAATTAGATTTGTTGGCCAATCGATATGAAACTTTGCTTCTTCTTGGCACGGGTCTTGAACTCAACCCGTTTTGTTGACCGCTAAAATCAAGTTTATGGACTAAGGGTAAAATCGTCTTCTTCTTCCTCGTTCGTCTTCAGACCTCGACTTCAATGACTAACGAAGGCAGCAGTCGACTTGAGGCTCCCTGCATTTCCGTACAGCTTCTCGTGGAAGGACACTGGCTGTTGGCAAATGCTACTTCTGTTATCGGTATACGATGGGCAGGACTGCAAACTATGTTGTGCTGCCATGTGGGCTGTGCCGCGGGTACAAAGTTCCGTAGTGCCAATCTTGAACTTGTTGTGTAGATGGAACCTCAGCCTGTTGTGTCCTGTGCGTAGCCGGAGAATGATCACCTGCAATGGTAAAATGAATTCTTCTTCGTCGTTTGTTCTCAAACTCCCGCTATCAAAGTCCATAAAAGGGCTTTACAAGTAGCAGGATATAGTCCCGTGAACGGAATGCGCTGTGTCGTAGTTTACAGCTTGACTGCCAAATTTGCACCTTTCAGCCCAACACATCCGACATCAGCATGGTATTTGCGAATGTCTGGTTAGCCTTCTATCTTCAATCCCATGTCCTTAGCCAGTCTGCCCTGTTGCAGCCCGTTATCCAGGATCGATCCCATGTCCTTAGCCAGTCTGCCCTGTTGCAGTCTGTTATCCAGGATCAATCCCATGTCCTTAGCCAGTCTGCCCTGTTGCAGTCTGTTATCCAGGATCAATCCCATGTCCTTAGCCAGTCAGCCCTGTTGCAGTATGTTATCCAGGATCACAATGTCGAGGTGGAAAAGGACCTTGGCAACTCTGGGTCACTGGCCCTGACGCTAGCAGTCAGTTTTGGGTAGCTGACTGCTACAGCTCATGCACTGCGCAGCCTCTTTGAAATGAATTCAAGTTAATGAACTGAAAAGCCGCATAAAGTTACGGTAACAGGCTAAGGACCGCACAAGTAAAAAACAAAGGGCAGCATAAAGTAGTTAACAGACTAAAGGGCTACATCAAGTCAACTTAAAAGCCTAACGACCCTTTTAGTCAATAAACCAAGTTCAGCGTAAAGTTAAGTCAACGGCGAAATGGGCTACATGAAGTCAAGTTAACAGCATGTGGACCGTATTTCAAAAGTTAAGGGCTACATGAAGCAAAGTTAACGATCCAAGGGGCTACATAAGTCAAGTTAATAGTCTAATGACCGTAAGTCTGAAAACTAAGGGCAACATGAAGTAAAGTTAACGCACTAAAGGCCACATAAAGTCAAGTTAACAGCCTATAGAGCGAATGTAAAAAACTAAGGACAGCATAAAGTAAAGTCAACGGTCCAAGGGGGCTACATAAAGTCAAGTTAACAGCCTAACGATCGTAGAAGTCAATAAACTAAGGGATGCATGAAGCAAAGTTAACGGTCCAAGGGACTACATAGAGTCAAGTTAACAGCCCAACAACTGTATAAGTAAAAAAACTAAGGGCAACATAAAGCAAAGTTAACACACTATGGAGCGAAAAGTAAAGCCTACTGACTGTAAAAAGTCAAAATAGGGGACTAACGGCCAAATGTGTCAAAGCTAAATGAGTAAGGGCCACACGAAGACGGTTTCAAGGACAATAACATAATTGTATACGTACTGGAAAAAGACTGTTTAGTCGAGATGTGGGCTATTCTTGTACTATTTATATTTGGAACTCTTCAGCAGCTCTTCTGTGTATCTATTACTTAATTCCCCTGCGCAAGCGCCACGCTTTGCAGGATGCATCCAGTATCCAGCGACATGGATTGCCTTGCCATTTACCTCCACCATGTCGCACGTTTTGCATGTTACCTGGAGGTTTGGACAGGTCACATCATGTGGTCTGGGTCCTGTATTGTGCCGCAGTCACATGTGTCATCATCTGTGTAGTCCCGTCGTTTCATATTCCTCTTGCACCGTGATACACCAGTTCGGAGTCTGTTCAGCGACTTTCATGTTGTGTATGGTAGATGATGTCCAGGGGCCCATGTTGTGTATGGTAGATGATGTCCAGGGGCCCATGTTGTGTATGGTAGATGATGTCCAGGGGCACATTTGTGTATGGTAGATGATGTCCAGGGGCCCATGTTGTGTATGGTAGATGATGTCCAGGGGCCCATGTTGTGTATGGTAGATGATGTCCAGGGGCCCATGTTGTGTATGGTAGATGATGTCCAGGGGCCCATGTTGTGTATGGTAGATGATGTCCAGGGGCCCATTTGTGTATGGTAGATGATGTCCAGGGGCCCATGTTGTGTATGGTAGATGATGTCCAGGGGCCCATTTGTGTATGGTAGATGATGTCCAGGGGCCCATTTGTGTATGGTAGATGATGTCCAGGGGCCCATTTGTGTATGATAGATGATGTCCAGGGGCAGGCTCCTCCCGAAGTTCCATCCCCTGGATCCACATGAACTCGTGCCATCTCTCCACACGGCGACTCTCAGGCCTGTCTGTATGGGCTGTGTTGATTTTAGGAAACAATGTCTGAACTTGAGTCATGTGCTCCGTATCTGATGTCCAAACATTGGGTGCCTTGGGTCGGTATTTTTTTTTTCTTTTTCTCATTCGATGTCTGCTGCGACGCTTCTTCGAATCTCGGGTGGTGCTATACCAATTATGGGGTATATTTTATCAATGTATTTTTTAGCCACTCTGACACTGTCCGACTCGCCTCATTTATTGCTGTGTCAACTAGTTTCTTCTTCTTCTTCTTCTTCTTCTTCTTCTTCTTCTTCTTCTTCTTCTTCTTCGTACGCAGTCAGACAGTAAACATTATTTTTTCGAAAAAAGCGGCGGTCATCCTGAGGCTGTCGACACTGCCATAGAGCTTGTCTTGCAGTTCCACTGGTGATGGCCACATCTGCTCTCTCTGATCCTCGTATGTCGGGCAGTTCTGCAGCAGATGTTTAGCGGTCATTTTACCGGTACCGCACGGGCATTCGTCGGTACCACCTATCTTTAATTTGTTGAATAGGTGGTACCTCAGTCTATTGTGGCCAGTGCGAAGTCTGAAGACAACGACCTGCTCTCTTCGGTTCAACTGGTAATAGGCATCGTTTTTGGTGTAACCAGTATGTTCGGTTTCCCATTTGGTCATGTATCTGGCTTTGATAAGCCGTTTTGACTCTTCGTACGTCATACTAGTATCTGTTTGTGGTAGTCTTGCACCTTCTTTTGCCGGTCTGTCTGCCTCCTCGTTGCCTTGGATGTTGCAGTGTGATGGGACCCACTGTACCACTCCCCTTTTTGGTGCGGACTGCTGGCACAGTTGGCAGAGTGCTGCTCTTAAGTCATTAAGCTCAGTTCAACTAGTTTCGCATGGGCATAGTTTTTCTAGACTGGCACAGCGTATTCAGCTACGGAAAAACACAAGGCAAGTGCAGATGTCCAAAGGATTGATGGCTGTGCCCGCCCATGTTGTGCCGGTCAGTTTTCTTGTTATCTTTAAGAATTGTTCATATGTTTGAAGCCGCCTTAATCTCAAATTTAATGATTGTTTTATGTTTTCATCCACATGGATGCGTCTTGGGGCGTTTAGCAAAACCTTTTCGAAATTCGAAGGCAAATATAATAGTGTGATGCAACATACGTAACCTAACGTAACCTAACGTAACCTAACGTAACTTTATGCTGGTTTAGAAGTCTCTGCAGAGTCTGTATACAGCCAGTTCAATTTACATTACCTTGCTCTAAAAGCTATGCGCATCCAATTTATTCTTAAATGCATTAATTGTCTCTACTTTCACTACCTCCCGTGACAATGCATTCCAAGCATTCACCACTCTCTGACTAGAAAAATATTTCCTGATATCTAATCTCGACCTTTCTTTAGTTACTTTGTAGCTACGCCCTCTTATTCTTGTAGATGATTGTATTTTGAAAAAAAACAACAACTTGTTATAGTCTAATTTATCCGTTTCTCTGATCGTCTTATAAACCTGTATTGTCACCTCGAATTCTTCTCTTTTCTAGACACTGAAGTCTCTACACCTGTACACAGTACTCCAGTCTAGGTCTAATTAATGCTTAATACAGTTTGACAATCACTTCCTTGCTATGTTTAATATTTTATTTTATCATGATCAAGATATATACTGATCAGGACATCGTCAACACATTCCTTATGGAAACAATGTGTTACGGCAACCTGGCCCTCAAGGTGGCGATCGAAAACGTGAAGAGCACCTGCCGAGAAAACTTGCGTTGCAGTACAGTACAGCATGGACTTTTGTTGTTGTTGTGCTTAGATGTTTGCCTCACTAGTTTCTACTGGCGGAGGCGCGCCATTTTCCACCCCAGACCGTAGTCCATTGGGCGATATCAGGGCGCATTAACCAGTACTTGGATGCATGTGTGCGTCTGCATGTACCTATGCTAGGTTTGTGCGCTCTCAGAAGCTAGCCCAACCAAATGCAATGGAAGGGCCTCATCATGACCCCGCGTGTGAAAGTTGTGCAAGAGTGTGACTGTAGGACAGAGTCAAATGAAACAGAGTGAGGTGAGAGGAGAGAAGCGGAAGAGTTGCCCCCAGGGTGTACAGCATGGACCACACATGTTAACAGTATTCAGTACGCTTCTGGGTGTAAGAAAAGCCACTTGCAAACGGAAATCCGTTGCTAGAGAAAATACGTAAGAAATTTAAAACTGAGGGAGTAGTTACCAAAAAAAGAATCAACCCCCCCCCCACCTTCCCCATATCTCTCGTAGTGTTCAGCAGCAGACCACGTGTTTGAGGGGAAACCCGCCATTTTTGCTAGAAACTGACTGGAATGTCGCTGTCGTTACTTCCCTTACAAAGGGGACGTAATTAGGCGTGATTGTCTGGGACTCGTCTAACACCCTATTTGTGGTTCAAGCACTGCAAGTACCCGTTGACTTCGACCAGGTATCCTCACGTTCTAAGTACTTCGAGGGCACACGAGACCTGCCACTTTCTATGACCCCAAGGCCACACCGCAGCTCAACTTCCATTCCTCAGTGGTAAAAGTATAAAATAGGGAAAAATAAATGTAAAAAACAATATTAAAGTTAATTAAAGGTTAAGTTCAATCAAAATTTAAAAATGGGTATGGTCAGAAACCGCACCAAGACGAGAACACAAACAAAACCGAAAGGTAAAGATAAAGCTAAAGGTATATACGATGCCTATAAGAAGAACAATACATAACTCATATTCCCGGATCCCGGATTAAGAGTGAATAACTCGTATTTCTGAGACAAGGAAGTGTAAGAGTGAATAACTCGTATTTCTGAGACAATGAAGTATAAGAGTGAATAACTCGTTTTCCTGGGACAAGGAAGTATAAGTGAATAACTCGTATTCCTGAGACAAGGAAGAGTTAAATTGAATAACTCGTTGACGTACGAAGAGTCAAAACGGCTTATCAAAGCCAGATACATGACCAAATGGGAAACCGAACATACTGGTTACACCAAAAACGATGCCTATTACCAGTTGAACCGAAGAGAGCAGGTCGTTGTCTTCAGACTTCGCACTGGCCACAATAGACTGAGGTACCACCTATTCAACAAATTGAAGATAGGGTGTACCGACGAATGCCCGTGCGGTACTGGTAAAATGACCGCTGAATATCTGCTGCAGAACTGCCCGACATACGAGGATCAGAGAGAGCAGATGTGGCCATCACCAGTGGAACTGCAAGACAAGCTCTATGGCAGTGGCGACAGCCTCAGGATGACCGCCGCTTTTTTCGAAACAATAATGGTTACTGTCTGACTGCGTACGAAGAAGAAGAAAGAAGAAGAATAACTCGTTTTTCTGAGACACTCAAAGAATATGAGTGAACAACTCGTATTCCTGACAACCGGAAGAATTAGAGCAAATAACTCGTATTTCCAAGGCCCAGAATAACAGAGGGAATAACTCGTATTTCCATGGGCCTAGTATAATAAGACGGAATTACTCCTATTTCCATGGAACCAGAATAATAAGAGGGAATAACTCGTATTTCCAGAGCTCAGAATAAAAATAGGGAATAACTCGTATTTCCAGCGCCCAGAGGAATAATAAATGTTACACCCTTCCTGTTTTATTTGTTTGTCTCGATACTTGTTCTTCGCTCGCTTTCAATTCTTCTTCTTCTTCTTCTTCTTCTTCTTCTTCTTCTTCTTCTTCTTCTTCTTCTTCTTCTTCTTCTTCTTCTTCTTCTTCTTCTTCTTCGGCGTTCATCTTAAAAAAAGGAATCTGTGTTGTAGTTTGCAGCGAGGCTGCGATATCTGTGTCCTTTGGCCGAAACATCCGATTTTACCTGGCATCTGCTGGGTACAGGGTTTGCCTTCCCACTGCAATCCCCAGTCTCTTGGCCAGGCTGCACTAGTGTAGTTTGTTTCCATGGCCGCCTCTTGGAGGAGGAATAGAGTCTTCGTCAGCTCCATTTTCACTGACCATGCTGAGTCGCTGTCAGCTCATTCACCGTGTTGCGTCTTTGACCCATTTGTGTATATTCACATCAAATTCATACGTAAGCTCAGGATCTTTGTGTAAATCGAACGTAAGCTCAGGGGAGGATCTTTGTGTAAATCGATCGTAAACTCAGGGGAGGATCGTCGTGTAAATAGATCGAAAACTCAGGGGAGGATCGTTGTGTAAATAGAACGTAAGCTCAGGGGAGGATCGTTGTGAAAATCGAACGTAAGCTCAGGGGAGGATCGTTGTGTAAATAGATCGAAAACTCAGGGGAGGATCGTTGTGTAAATCGAACGTAAGCTCAGGGGAGGATCGTTGTGTAAATAGATCGAAAACTCAGGGGAGGATCGTTGTGTAAATAGAACGTAAGCTCAGGGGAGGATCGTTGTGTAAATAGAACGTAAGCTCAGGGGAGGATCGTTGTGTAAATAGAACGTAAGCTCAGGGGAGGATCGTTGTGTAAATCGAACGTAAGCTCAGGAGAGGATCGTTGTGTAAATAGATCGAAAACTCAGGGGAGGATCGTTGTGTAAATAGAACGTAAGCTCAGGGGAGGATCGTTGTGTAAATAGAACGTAAGCTCAGGGGAGGATCGTTGTGTAAATAGAACGTAAGCTCAGGGGAGGATCGTAGTGTAAATAGAACGTAAGCTCAGGGGAGGATCGTTGTGTGAATAGAACCTAAGCTCAGGGGAGGATCGTTGTGTAAATCGAACGTAACCTCGGTTTGCAATCCCAATATGTCGGATTCGAAACCTCGGTGTGTTCAGTTAAACTGGGCTTGTCGGGGATTTTTCCCGTTATGACCGCTTCTCTAGCTACAGAATACGCCTGTAAAGGTTACGATGTTTTAGGCTGTTGGTGGGAAAGCATAAAATACAGTCATCAAGTGGTACAGACCTACTTCAAGTGCTGTTATTTCTGCTTCGAAGTTTGAACAAATCTCTCTGCAGGCATCAAACAGTGTTCTCCCTGGATACTCTATCTAGACTCCATATCCCGCTTTAATGGTGGCCTTAATAGCACCCCCATCAGTATAGACATGTATTCTTTTTCTTGGTAGGTGTCAATCGTTCTCTGTGATGCACTCATATGACTTACTGGATCAGAACTTCTTGTTGTATTATCTGTCAGTTTTGTTTGAATTTCTGGCATCTTTAGACATGTACGTGGTGGTAAATTTATTGTTACTCTCTGTTTCTTGTTTTTTGTCTGTTAGGTGGTAAATTTATTTTCTTTCTCTGTTTCAAGCCTTTTGTCGGGCAGGTGGTAAATTTATTTTCTCTTTCTGTTTCAAGCCTTTTGTCGGGTAGGTGGTAAATTTCTTGTTACTCTCTGTTTCTTGTCTTTTGTCGGGGAGGTGGTAACTTTCTTGTCTTTCTCTGTTTCTTGTCTTTTGTCAAGGAGGTGGTAAATTTCGCGTCTCTCTGTTTTTTTTGTCTTTTGTCAGGGAGGTTGTACATTTCTTGTCTCTCTCTGTTTCTTGTCATTTGTCGGGCAGCTGGTAACTTTCTGTTTACTCTCTGTTTCAGGTGTTTTGTCGAATGAGGGGGTAACTTTCTTGTTACTCTCTGTTGTCTTTTGTCGAGGGAGGGGGTAACTTTCTTATTATTCTCTGTTTCTTGTCTTTTGTCGAGGGAGGTGGTAACTTTCTTGTTACTCCCTGTTTCTTGTCCTTTGTCTGGGAGGTGGTAACTTTCTTGTTACTCGCTGTCTTTTGTCTGGGAGGTGGTAACTTTCTTGTTACTCGCTGTCTTTTGTCTGGGAGGTGGTAACTTTCTTGTTACTCTCTGTATTTTGTCTGGGAGGTGGTAACTTTCTTGTTACTCTCTGTATTTTGTATGGGAGGTGGTAACTTTCTTGTTACTCTCTGTATTTTGTCTGGGAGGTGGTAACTTTCTTGTTACTCTCTGTATTTTGTCTGGGAGGTGGTAAATTACTTTAATCTATGTCATGGTGAAGAACTGACTTTCTCTGCCTTAGCCATTTTTCTACCAGATGTCTGTTGCGGTGGTTTCTAGTCATTCTTTTGCTCCTCCCATATCGGTCACTCCTCTTCCTCACCTCAAAGGGTTCCACATTCACATGAATTCCACATGTAGCAGAGGGTGTTGACCTCATTGCTCCACTAATACGGTGGGCATTATTCTGCACTCTGTTTCGACTTCAACACATACAACTTAACAGCTGTGCACACATCCCTACGAAACTATCAAGCACAGCCCTTTTTCAATGTGCAGCGGTTGTCAGTGTTAGGAAAGAGCTTCTTCCTCTGGGACCAGACAAATGGAAAACTTTTTACGGAACTAAACGACAGCTCACAAACACTTGCAGATGCTACTATATGGTACTGGGCCGAAGGGCAGGAGCCCACAGACCGCTGGATCAATAACCAACCAGCCAACCAACCTAGGTACAGAAAGGATTGGCAAAACTACTGTACTGCAAAACTGCAATGGTCAAACACATTACAGATACACACACGCATACATACACTGGTCAATATGTCCATATTACAAACAGATACACACGCATCCACACACTGGCCAATATGTCCACATTACAAACAGATACACATACGCATCCATACACTGGTCAATACGTCCATATTACAAACAGATACACACACGCATCCATACACTGGTCAATACGTCCATATTACAAACATATACACACACGCATCCATATACTGCTCAATACGTCCTGATATCGCCCAAAGGACGACAGTCTGGGCTGGAAAGGGCGTGCCTCCGCCAGTAGAATCCAGAGAGGCAAACCTTTAATTAAACGAATGACATAATCTCGGCCGTTCGTCTCAATCCTCTGTCGTCGCTATACGTTGTAGATATCCCCATTGTTATGCTTCTCTGGCGATGACGACATATTTGGGGTACACGTCCTGTTGGCTATATCGTCTTTCGTACATACACATGTCTGTGGGTCATATTTCTAGTGTTTGGAGTAAATTTTTAAAAATAAATAAATAAAGGTCAGTCCTATAGCAACAATTGCCGTAGGGGATGAAGATAACTCTTTGTGTACTAAGCCTCAGTTAATGTGAGATGGAGTAGCCAGTTCTCTTCTGTGCTGTTTTACATTCCACAACTTATATGTCAACTACCAAAATACAGCTTGGTCTCCTGGAGAAGCGGTCGTATCAGGCATGTACCACGTCTCTGTTTTTTTTTCTTTCCGTCCAAGAACTGGAACCCCGGTACGCTGTAATCCCAGTCTAGCAATCCAGCTCACTGTTGACTAGACCATACGTTTTTAGCAGTCTATCCTTTGATCTCTTGTATTGAAAATGTTTGCTTTATTATTATTATTAATATATATATATATATTTATTATTGCACCTATATCCTATATCACGATCATTTATTGTTGTTAGGAAATATTATATTTCAGTTCTCTATAAATGTCTCCGTCACACCATTTGTACAAATGGGGAGAGAAGCAAAGATGACGCCGTACTGGCTGCGGGTCTAACATTGCTCTGGTGTTTTTGTTCATTATGGATCCCACGAGTCCACAGATTTGTCTGGAATTTACACTAGTCGATGACTTACACTTGTGTTCACGGAAACGTGTCGTTGTTTCCCATTTGTACTGGTTAATTCGTTCATTTTTGGCGTTCTCTTTTCTCGGATTATCCTGGCATGAAGTCATCCTGTCATCGGTTATACGAATTAGTACTACTCCTGTTAAACATGTGTCGTATTTTCATGGTCTATTCCACACTGCTGAACTTCACGAGATAGGCGCTATTTTCCCTAGCTGCAGACAGCGTCGGTTTTGGTGTGACTGAAATGTAGACATGGACTATAATGGACTAGAATACGTCGGCCGGGAGATATGCCCAATACCTCACTCACACGCTGAGTGATGTCCCTACGACCTCTTGCGGTTATAGGAAAGTCAAGACACACAACGATAGGTGTCATCCACCCTCTGCTGCCTTCCGGGATACCTGTTTACGGGAAAGGCTTCGGGAGTAAACACTGCGGAAAAATCTGCATCCCGTGCGACCTCCGTCGTCTCGATAATATTTTGCCACTCGCCAAAGTTAGCTCTGGACGAGAAAGTGAGGTTGACAAATGGCGCAGTTACATCCTCACTTTAATCCAAATCACAGCGATGTGGAAGGGGATATGTGAAGGGTATATGTGGAAAGGTATGTGTGGAAGGGTATATGTGGAAGGGAATATGTGGAAGGGTATATGTGAAAGGGAATATCTGGAAGGGAATATGTTGAGCTTCGAGTTAGCAAGTTATACACACTGTTTGTTCGTGACAACGACCACAAGACGAGTATTTATCTGCACTCAAGTAACATATACATCGAACAGCAGGAAAGAAAGCCAAGTAATGGATAGCACGGAATTGGAACACCGGATCTCCAGGTGACGGGGGCAACTTGCCACAAGAGGGAGGTGAGTTAAGGCACTATACCAACGAGGCACCCTAAAAAAAGGTATCACAACTGGGTTAGTCTTTCGTTATTCAATACTGACGTCTTTGGAATATAGACCCGAGTACTTCTTTTTCTTCTTCTTCTTTTTCGTTGTCCTTCTTTCACAAACTCGCGCTACCAGGCCCTGAAAGGCTGTGCAAGTAGGATGTTGTCCGGAGAACGGAATGCGTTGCGTCGTAGTTTACAGCTTGACTGGGATATCCGCACCTTTCAGTCCGACACATCCGACTTGAGCTGGTTTTTTTTTTTTGGTATCGGGTTAGACTTTCCTCTTTAATCCTTTCTCCTTAGCTAGTAGGCCGATTTCGATTCAGACGAATTTAAAGACCCAATTACTTCCAGGACAGACTGAGAGGAGGCAATGTTTCTCATCCAGGTGTAGAGTGGGTGGCTCCGGAGATGACTGCGTGAGGAGCGCGCAAACCATAGATAAATATCCGACGGCCACGTCTAAACGCATGTGTATGCTAAAACCACTTTGTCTTGAAAAAGACTGCATCCTGGGCAAATAATTACAATGATTATAGAGCAAGGAATAATCTGTCCTTATACTGTACTTCAATTATCTTTTATAAGCAGCAAGTTTTAATATGTAGATGCAAATCAAAAGGTCTTTAAATATTATTCTTTGTACGCTTTGATAAGTAAATTGAATATATATGTTCTTTTTATGTCAAAAAGGGCGCATAATGCATAAACAAATAATCTGCAATTGGAACGGCGTGACACTGTCCGAGTATCTGGGCAAACATCACATTGGTTTGCAGTACAAAAGGGAGTCCGGCAGGGATATATCCTCTCACCTTACAACATATATGCGGAATGTATAATGAGAAATGTTCGAGAAGATGTGAACATTGAAAGTTTCGACCCATTTACGATTGGGGGGAGGGGGGGGGGGGGGGGGGTACGAGATTCCAGAGTTACGATACGCAGATGACACAGTGATACTATCAAGAAGTGCAGAAGGGCTAGAGCAGCTACTTTCAGCTGTTAATGGACACAGTAAAGATCAAAACCTGTTCATAAACATAAATAAAACAAAGATAATGACCACCGACAAAACACAATATCAGCATAAATTTACAGTGGGTGGTGAGGAAATTGATTAGGTCACACATTTTGAATATCTGGGCTCCAGAATTTACAAAAATGGGGACTGCTCAAAAGAAATCAGAAGAAGACTAGCCATGGCAATGTAGAGACTGAACAGCCTGAAGAAATTATGGCAGGGCACCAAAAAAACGATAAAAGTAAAAGTCGTGAGAGCCTGTGTTTTTCCTGTGGCAGCTTATGGCTGTGAATCATGGACGATTACCAAGACTTCTAGACAAAGAATCGAATCCTTCGAGTCAAAATGTTACAGAAAGATCCTCAGAATACCCTAGACAGAGAAAAAAAAAAATTCAGACATTCGGCAAGAGTTGAGCATAGAAGAGAACTGGTTTATCAATTCCAATTTGGCTAGAAAATGCAAGTACTTTGATCACATGCAGAGACACAATGGTCTTCAGAGAACGGTGATGGAAGGTATGGGGCCAGGCAAAAGAGGAAGGGGTAGACCAAGAAGACGATGGCACCAATGTATCCAGGAATGCCTGAGTATGACTGTGGCGGAGACTGGTGTTTTGGAAAAGGGAACAAGTTTCTTTCATACAGACTGTGATGGGAGCGACGTTCTTCAAACGACATGCTACATGATGATGATGATGACGCCTTTGTTTTTAGATCTTGTATGGTGCTGAGGCCCATAGTTGAGCCCTCTCAGATGATTGTTCTTCTGAATGTTTTCTTGGGTCTCCTTCTTTACCTAACGTCCTTTGGTGTGCTTACAATTGGAGACGGTTGTTATTCATTCTAAGGACATGTCCGATGTATGTCCATCGCTTTTTCCGGATGATGGTCGACACGTATATTTGGTTTGTCTCTGTTCTTATCGAGTCATTAGTTATGAAAGTGTCCCAGCTCGTGTGTGTGTGTGTGCGTGCGTGCGTGCGTGTGGGGGGGGGGGGGGGGGGCCCACAAAATTCCCGTTTCTGGTAACACACTTCGTCCACCAGTCCACTAGCTTGTGGATGTCCAACACACTTGGTCCACCAGTCCACTAGCTTGTGGATGTCCAACACACTTGGTCCATCAGTCCACTAGCTTGTGGATGTCCAACACACTTGGTCCACCAGTACACTAGCTTGTGGATGTCCAACACACTTGGTCCACCAGTCCACTAGCTTGTGGATGTCCAACACATTTGGTCCACCTGTCCACTAGCGTGTGGATGTCCAACACACTTGGTCCACCTGTCCACTAGCTTGGGGATGACCTGCAGAACAAGGTATGTTGGTGTTACCTTTATCCAATTTTCCATCGCCTCAATAACCTAATGCCAATCTGCAACACACTTTCCTATAATCGATCTCCACCGAGTCTGTGTCCAATGTGTTGTCCTCTGTCCCTGACTTGTCCTCTATCCTTCACTAAGACCATTTCAACGTAACAACTGAAGTCCGTAATATAATTTGAAACCTCACTGTTGTTAATGCCCACAGTGAGTATGATTACCCTTTTGTGCGCAGTGAAAAGTGGCGGTTTGCAATAGCTTTCTTTACATTCCGAGGATACTGATGAAAGTGGAGTGGCATCCCCCAGACTGGTGTGCTGTGCTTGACTTCATCTGCGTGGCGCTCACTATTACAGGGATCAAGTCGATACCTCACCTCTTTAGTCAGACTACCATGAAACAGCTTGTTTCAAGGAAGACCTGCGTGGAAGTGAGGTGGAGGATCTTGATTAGTACATTTCGCCTGACCCTGACTAACATTGTCGGATCCTTCTTCTTCTCGTACGCAGTCAGACAGTAACCATTATTTTTTCGAAAAAAGCGGCGGTCATCCTGAGGCTGTCGCCACTGCCATAGAGCTTGTCTTGCAGTTCCACTGGTGATGGCCACATCTGCTCTCTCTGATCCTCGTATGTCGGGCAGTTCTGCAGCAGATGTTCAGCGGTCATTTTACCAGTACCGCACGGGCATTCGTCGGTACCACCTATCTTCAATTTGTTGAATAGGTGGTACCTCAGTCTATTGTGGCCAGTGCGAAGTCTAAAGACAACGACCTGCTCTCTTCGGTTCAACTGGTAATAGGCATCGTTTTTGGTGTAACCAGTATGTTCGGTTTCCCATTTGGTCATGTATCTGGCTTTGATAAGCCGTTTTGACTCTTCGTACGTCATACTAGTATCTGTTTGTGGTAGTCTTGCACCTTCTTTTGCCAGTCTGTCTGCCTCCTCGTTGCCTTTGATGTTGCAGTGTGATGGGACCCACTGTACCACTAACCTTTTTGGTGCGGACTGCTGGCACAGTTTGCAGAGTGCTGCTCTTAAGTCATTAAGCTCAGTGTTTTTCTGGCTTTTTAGCGCTATGACTACGGCGAGAGCATCTGTAAGCAGGACTATATGGCTTTTATTTTCATTGTGTGTCACCATTTCTTCCACTGCCGCCCTCAGTGCCTCTGCCTCCGCTCTGAAATTGCTTGTGTACTTACCAGTAGCGAATGACAGTGTTATTTGTCTGCCATTTGGTAGGTTCAGGAATGCTCCTGCCCCTCCGTTCTGTGTAGTGTTTGTTACAGAACCGTCGGTGTATGCATGGGTCCAGTCCATGCTTGGGTAGCTTTTCGAAAGGAAGCTTAGGGTAGTATCTCTCCTTTCTTTTTCAGTCTGGCAGTTTTTGTTTCCAATACCTGGTAAATTTTCTACCACCTCTGGAAATATATCCTGCCTCCAGGTAGGTTTTCATACAGTAGTGATGGGTTTTGGTGTTGTTAGTGCGTTTATGGGATCTTCGTGCATCTTTGCTTTGGCTATTTCTGCAAAGTTTCTCCGCTTTAGTTTCTAATTTCCCAAATTGTTTAGTCTCTGGTGCATTGGATGGTCAGTCAGTCTTCGGAGTTTCTCTGACTGCAGCTGGGCTCTGCAGTCTCTTCTATCGGTCATGGATTGCAGTTTTGAAATCTTTTCAAGTTCTACAATTGGCGTTGACTTCATGCCTCCTGTTATAACTCTCATGGCCTGGTTTTGAAGTTTGCTAACTTTATCGAAGTTCGCCTTTGCTGCTGTTGTCCATGCCGCAATGCCATACTCGAGAACAGGTCTCACTCTTCCAGTGTACAGTTTCTTGAGTATGCCTTCGTCTGCTCCCCAGCTTGTGCCAGCAAGTTTCCTCATGATTGCCATTCTTTCTCTGGCTCTCATTCGGTTTCTCTCGATCTGGCTTTTCCATGTCATGCGCCGATCAAATGTGACTCCCAGATAGGTTGGGTTGTCGTTTGGCTGCAGGAATTTGCCATTTAAACTTAATTTGGTATTTTGGGGTTTGATGGAAAGCGAGAATATTGTGCATGTGGTTTTCTCCTCGTTTATTTTGACCAGCCATGAGTTCGCCCACTCTTCCAGCGATGTTAGGGCCTGCTGCATCCGATTTCTTGCTATGGTGAGATTCTTTTCAGAGGTCCACATAGCCAGATCGTCTGCAAACATTGAGCTATGGACTCTTCTTGGTATATTCTCTGTAATGTCGTTTATATATACCAGGAAGAGTGTGGGTGACAGTACTCCCCCTTGGGGTACTCCCTGCTCGAGTGTCACCTTATTGCTCATCTGCCCTTGTACTTGGACTCTGGCCGTTCTTTGTTTGAGGTAGTGGTTGATCCACTTGTACATTTTCCCACAAACATCACTTCTTCTTAGCTTGACTTTAAGTCCGTCTTCCCAGACTTTGTCAAATGCCTTTTCCAGATCCACCCAAACAGCTACTGTGTGTTTCTGTGCCTGGTAGGCATCTTCTATTTCCTCATTGTCGGATCCGTATGTTTTACCTGACCAGTCGTTAGTCTCCTCACCGCGTGAAAACGCGTTTAACGAGCACATGATTATTTATGTAAGTACGTTCAACGTTCAGGTTGACTGCATGCTGTCCGACATTACCAAGTCTACAACACTTCCTTCAACTACCCTAAACTCATACTCCGAGAGATGAAAGACATCTCGGAAAGAGGACATACTTTCTATTCCACGGTCATTCCAGCAATAAATTTACAAATGCGAAATGTGGAACTTGCGCAAAACAGATGCTGAGAATCCCAAGGTCACTCAGAGTGCAATGGAACGGTGCGTACTAAAAATTTCGGGATAAAATCCGAAACGAAGAAATTCGACAGCAAACTTCGTTTCGTGACGTTGTTGATGCAACGATGTCGCACAAAAATCGCGGGGCTTGACAGTGTAGTACAACAGATGGACGCGTAGAAGAATGTTTTGGTGGCCATATGACTATACTTGTGTTCATGGAAACGTGTTGTTGTTTTCCATTTGGATTGGTTAATTCGTTCGTTTTGTGTGTTTTCTTCCGTCCAATTATCCTGGAATGGACATCGGCTAGATGAATAGCACTACGCTTAAACATGTCTCATATTTCACGGTCTAGTTCACCCGGCTGAACTTCGCGAGCTTTTCGCCCTTTGCCCTAGCTGAAGACAGGATCAGCTTTGTTGTATGAAATTTAGACACAGCCATAATGAACTGCCACCTGGAGAGAAATGGAATCCGTCAGATGCGTAGCGGCCTAAGACACACCGTTGTTGTATGGCGGGAGCTGGTACTACAAACTGCAACAACGGTGCGTAAACGACCTTCTAGGTTATGGGACTGATGATGATGATTATGATGATGATGATGCCTGTACACGTCCACGTGGTCGCCCACCTATGCGATGTCGAGATGAACTGACCAAAAACCTATAGACTCACATTCGTACAGCGTTGCAGAAAATATGGACGCATACCGAATAGTGGTGTCTTCCTGCCATACGACACATCTGCCGGACTGATGTCGATGATAATGTGTGACAACACTTCATCGACAACAGTAGAATAAATTGCTCGTCTACCTTAACTGTCTTTAATAGCACTTGTTAAATAATGTGTGCATATTGATTGACACATTGATCTCTTTAAGTTTGTTGTTGGCCTTTTCGTTATTGAGTCTTCAAACGATGTTTTCTTAACTTCACTTGTTAATTAATAAGTGGGGTCCCTGTGGTCTCGATATAAGGTGTTTGCCTCGGGTGCTGGAGGTCGCGGGTTCAAATCATGGTAGAGACCATGATTTTTTAACGTGAATCATGCCGGTAAAAATGTCCGTGATCTCTGGGTAGAGAGATCAGACACCCGTGTACAGTGGCGCGCATGTTAATAATCCCTTTGCAATTGAAAATCGAAAAGAGTAGGCTTAACAGCCGCTGCTCGGGCAAAATTCAAGTTAAAAATCTACTCAAATTAAATCTAGGGAATCTCGCCTCACAGAGAATATATTGCAAAAAGGGAACGCTGTGGCTATAACATCAGGTCTTGGTTATGTGGTTTGCGGAGCGGCCTAGATGGCACCTGGCAGGCTGCGGGTCGACATTGCTCTAATGTACTCTTCCACCAGTTCCCCACAATTGGAAACCGTACTGCACAGTAATCAAGAAACTTATAACAGCCAAATAGGTGGCGGTTGTAAGAAGCTACGTTATGTAAAAGGACATGTGACTTACTTTTACTTTTACCAGTTCCCAAAAATAGGGAAATCGTAAATTCCAACGACTACCAACCTAACTGGGATTTGTCTGGCAGTCACCAGCGGATATTCGCCTCCCAAAAAGTATGAACCAAAGGAGGTCACAACTCCCGACGTCGTCTAACGACACTAGTGAACTGAAGATAGATAGATGGATGGATGGATGGATGGATGGATGGATGGGGCGGGGCGGGGCGGGGTGGGGTGGGATGGGATGGGATGGGATTTGATTGGATTCGATGGAGGGATAACTAGTTAGTTATGATTAAATGTTGTACTTGTAAATGTGGACATCTTCTCTACGACATAGATTTGAAGCTTCCAGGACAGGTGAGAATACACTTTAATGATATTTTAGGGACAATTTTGGGACATCTTGCAATCAATAAAGCAGGTCATGTTTTTTTTTAGAAAGATAACGTGTCGGTCTGCCTACGCATCACAAACAAGCACACACTAGCTATTTTCTTTGCGAAACTTCATTTTCAATTTATACTGGGGTCTACAAGTGTGATCCTCGCTTAGGTTGCTAGAGGTCAGTGGTTCAAATCCTACACGAGTCCTGTGATTTAACTTTTTGAGTGAATCTTATAATAATATAATATTATAATGCTAGAATTTAATTCAAGAAAGAGATCACATTTCCGAAAGACGAAAAAGGATAAAATACAATAAATAAAGTACGGTTTTATTTTAAAATGCACTCAAAAGTTAACAATAATTTAGTTCTATTTACTTTGTTAGCTTTAATCTTACGCGTCACATCAATCACTCATCTTTAATCACCAGCATGAGCTGTAGTGGTCAGCGACCCATAGCTGACTGCTAGCGTCAGGGCCAGCGAACCAGAGCTGCCAAGACCCTTCTACACCTCCTCGCGGTGATCCTGGATAACAGGCTGCAGCAGGGCAGACTGGCTAAGGAGAAGGGGTCGAAGAGGGAATGCTAACCCGGTACTCAAAAAATGCTTGCTGAAGTCGGATGTGTTGGACCGAAAGGTGCAAATATCGCAGTGAAGCTGTAAACTACGACACAACGCATTCCGTTCTCTAGACTACATTCTGCTACTTAACCCTTTCAGGGTTTGGTAGTGGGAGATTGAGAACGAACGAAGAAGAAGTAGAAGAAGAAATCACAAATATACAATAGATGCGTTGGTCGCTGTTAACGTAAAGCAGAAGGAACAATGGAGCGAGCACTCAACTGAGCTATACGTGTGTGACAAAATAGTCATTCCCATAGCCCTTGACACTGTTAAAAATTATCCCAGTATGGAAGAACTAGATATCGAATCATCTATAGAAGATCTGAATAAAGCTATTGACAGCTTGGTCGCGGACACTTTTGCAATTGCTGTATAGGATGTTAAGCCAGTGCTAGAAATATGCCATTATACCTCAAGTTGTGAGATTCACATATTGTAACATTGTACCCCAAGCTGTGAGAGATTCACATATTGTAACATTATACCTCAAGTTGTGAGGGATTCACATATTGTAACATTATACCTCAAGTTGTGAGATTCACATATTGTAACATTATACCTCAAGCTGCGAGAGATGCACATATTGTAACATTATACCTCAAATTGTGAGAGATGCACATATTGTAACATTATACCTCAAGTTGTGAGATTCACATATTGTAACATTATACCTCAAGTTGTGAGATTCACATATTGTAACATTATACCTCAAGTTGTGAAGATTCACATATTGTAACATTATACCTCAAGTTGTGAGATTCACATATTGTAACATTATACCTCAAGTTGTGAGATTCACATATTGTAACATTATACCTCAAGTTGTGAGAGATGCACATATTGTAACATTATACCTCAAGTTGTGAGGGATTCACATATTGTCACATTATACCTCAAGCTGGGAACGGCGTGGCCTAGTGGTTAAGTGGCACGGCTCACGGCCCGAAGGTGCTGGGTTCGATCCCCATCACAGCACCGGCCGTTACCCCGGGGAAGCAAACCCTTAGAAAATGCAGAAGGAAGCAGACCCTTACATAAAATGCATGCTGAAGTCGGATGCACAGGGCCGACAGGCGCAAAATAAAAACCACAGTGCAACGCACACCGCCTTGGGAATTAGAAAAATAAGGCGAACGCAAAAAAAAAACAAAAAAACAATACCTCAAGCTGTGAGAGATGCACATATTGTAACATTATACCTCAAGTTGTGAGATTCACATATTGTAACATTATACCTCAAGTTGTGAAATTCACATATTGTAACATTATACCTCAAGTTGTGAAGATTCACATATTGTAACATTATACCTCAAGTTGTGAAGATTCACATATTGTAACATTATACCTTAAGTTGTGAGAGATGCACATATTGTAACATTATACCTCAAGTTGTGAGGTATTCACATATTGTCACATTATACCTCAAGCTGGGAACGACGTGGCCTAGTGGTTAAGTGGCACGTCTCACGGGCCGAAGGTGCTGGGTTCGATCCCCATCACAGCACCAGCCGTTACCCCGGGGAAGCAAACCCTTAGAAAATGCAGGAGGAAGCAGACCCTTACATAAAATGCATGCTGAAGTCGGATTCACAGGGCCGACAGGCGCAAAATAAAAACCACAGTGCAACGCACACCGCCTTGGGAATTAGAAAAATAAGGCGAACGCAAAAAAATAAATAAATAAATAAATTAAAAAAAAAATACTGCAAGCTGTGAGAGATGCACATATTGTAACATTATACCTCAAGTTGTAAGATTCACATATTGTAACATTATACCTCAAGTTGTGAGATTCACATATTGTAACATTATACCTCAAGTTGTGAGATTCACATATTGTAACATTATACCTCAAGTTGTGAGATTCACATATTGTAACATTATACCTCAAGTTGTGAGAGATTCCCATATTGTAACATTATACCTCAAGTTGTGAGAGATTCACATATTGTAACATTATACCTCAAGTTATGAGCGATTCACACATTGTAACATTATACCTCAAGTTATGAGAGATGCACGTATTTTAACATTATACTAAAAGTTGTGAGAGATGCACATATTGTAACATTATATTAAAAGTTGTGAGAGATGCACATATTGTGAATATACACCTCAAGTTGTGAGAGATTCCCATATTGTAACATTATACCTCAAGTTATGAGCGATTCACATATTGTAACATTATACCTCAAGTTATTAGAGATGCACGTATTGAACATTATACTAAAACAAAGAGTAAAGACGTGACTAGTAACTATCTAGATGACTCTCTGCTCAGTGTGAGAAATGCAGAATTATACTCTCGCACCGGTCTCCCAAGCATGTACACTCTCCTTAGGCAGCAAAGACTACCATGGAAGATGGTCGAATTCCCAAAGATTTCCTCTATGGACATTTGCTGGTTGGCAAGAGAACAGTCGGCCGCCCACAGTAGAGGTTCAAAGATGTGTGTACGCGTGATATGAAGGCTCTTAACATTAGTCTGAAATCCTGGGAAGACAAGCTGCAGACCGATCTAAGTGGAGACGTACCCTGAAGGGCCACCTCAGGCCTGGCGGGCGAAGAAAAGCTTTTGTAACACAGAAGCGAACACACTGCAAGGAGAAATAAAACAAGAAAAGCTAAGTATATATTTAAGTCAAAGTCATAACATCAGGACTGAAAGAGGCTACTATATGTACTGTACTATACTTTACTACACTACACTATACACTAAACTACACTACACTATACACTAAACTAAACTACACTTCACCACACTGTTTTATGAGGACCTTGAGGCGCTCATCGCTGCAGTCCCCAAATCTGACAAACTGGTCATCCTCGGTGATTTTAACGCTAGGGTTGACACAGACCGTACAGCCTGGGAGGGGGCCATTGGCAGACATGGTATCAGAAAATGCAATAGTAACGGACTGCTCCTTCTGAGGACATGTGCCGCAAATGAACTACTCATTACAAACACAGCTTTCCGACTTCCTGTCCGAAATAGAACCACATGGATGCACCCAAGGTCCCGCCACTGGCACCTCATTGACTACATTATCATCAGACGTAGGGATCCAGCGGATGCTATGGCAACACAGAGCATGTGTGGTGCAGAATGTTGGACCGACCATCGACTTGTCATTGCCAAGCTAAACTTCAAGATCCAGCCCAAAATGCGCCCCCAGGGAAAGAAACCACAGAGGAGGCTAAATGTCTCTCAGCTGAAATACGAACCCACCAGAGGAAGCTTCCAGGAAGAGCTTGAGGGTAGACTATCTGAGCTTCGTTTTGAAAAGAACGACATCGAAGAGAACTGGGCATCATTGAGAAACATACTCTGCGATACAGCTGTTAAACACATTGGCCCACTCACGCGCAAGCATAAGGACTGGTTTGATGAGAACGATCTGGAAATACAGGGCCTTCTCGATGCAAAACATCAAGCGCACAGGGAATACCAGAGGGGCACACCATCTCCGGCAGCAAAAGCTGCCTTCAATACTGCTCGCAAAGCTGTCCAGACCAGGCTTAGAGAGATGCAAGACTCCTGGCTCAGCAAAAGAGCTGACGAAATTGAGATGTTCGCCGAGCGTCATGACACCAAACGGTTTTACGAGGCACTGAAAGCTCTCTACGGCCCGCAGCCCTCTAGTAATACTCCAGTTCGCAGTGCGGATGGGGTACTGCTAACAGATAAGGCTCAGATTCTAGACAGATGGGCAGACCACTTCTGCAAAATACTAAACCACACATCGTCCATAAATGAAGAGGCCATCCGGCGAATGCTGCAGGTGGAACTGAACCTGGCGTTGGATGAAATAATTACTGCGGAGGAAGTTGACAGGGCAATCAGTTCACTATCTATAGGAAAAGCTCCAGGAGCTGATGAAATACCAGCAGAGGTATATAAGACAGCTGGCCCATCCCTGACTAGAAGGATCACTGAACTCTTCTGTCACATGTGGGCTGAAGGAAAAATTCCGCAGGAGCTAAAGAACGCCTCAATCGTTCACCTGTACAAAAGAAAAGGCAACCGTCAGGAATGCGACAATCATCGTGGAATATCGCTACTCTCCGTAGCAGGCAAGATCATAGCTCGCTTACTGCTAAACAGGCTCAACAAACACCTTGAACAAAGCCACCACCTCCCAGAAAGCCAATGTGTATTCAGAGCCGGAAGAGGAACAGTGGACATGATTTTTGCCGCTCGCCAAGTACAAGAGAAGTGTCGAGAACAAAATCAGGCCTTGTACACCACATTTATTGATTTGACAAAGGCATTTGATACAGTTAACAGAGGAGGGCTGTGGATGATAATGTCTAAGTTTGGCTGCCCCAACAAGTTCATAACAATGGTGAAACAGCTACCCGAAGGCATGTGTGCTCGTGTACTGGACAGCTGTGCAATATCTAAAACGTTTCTAGTATCAAACGGAGTAAAACAAGGATGTGTACTCGCCCCGACTTTGTTCAGCATGATGTTCGCGGCCACGATGACATACGCCTTTAGATCATTGGAGCTTGGAATATCCATAAAGTACCGCACAGATGGCAAATTACTCAATTCCAGAAGAATGAAGGCCAAAACCAAAGTGGCTGGCGACATAATCAGGGAACTTGTATTTGCTGACGACTGCGCTCTAATGAGCAACTCAGAACTGAAGTTGCAGGTTGGAATGGACCAGTTCTCTGCCGCATGCAACAATTTTGGCCTGACCATAAATATAAAAAAAAAACAGAGGTCATGTACCAACCAGCACCAGGCATGCCATACACAAAACCAGAGACTACAGTCAGCGGGCAGACGTTGAATGCCGTAGACAAATTCACATATCTGGGCAACACGCTGTCGAGATCTGTCAGCATATACGATGAGGTGGCAAGCAGAATAGCAAAGGCCAGCACAGCCTTTGGTAGAATGCGCTCGATGGTCTGGGCACGTCGTGGCATCAGCGTCAAGACCAAACTCAAAGTCTACAGTGCAACCATCATTCCAACCCTACTATACGCTTGCGAAAGCTGGACTGTGTACTCTGGACATGCAAGGAGGTTAAACCACTTCCACACAGGTTGCCTGAGGCGAATAATTCACATCCGATGGCAAGATCGTGTCACTGACATCGAGGTTCTCTCGAGGGCTAACATTCCCAGCATCCATGCACTGCTAGAAAAATCACGACTAGGATGGGCCGGACACCTCGTCCGTATATCAGACGAGCGGCTCCCAAAGAAGCTTCTCTACGGCGAGCTGAGAGAGGGATGGCGCGAGAGAGGGCGCCCAAAGAAACGTTTTAAAGACGGTCTGAAGGACTCACTAAAAAGTTGCCAGATAGACATCGACACCTGGGAAGGTCTTGCGCAAAACAGATCTGACTGGAGAAGCGCAGTCAAATCGGGTGTAGCTGCCGGTGAAGACGACCGTGTTGTGAAAGCCCAGAGCAGACGCGAGACGCGGAAATCCCGAGCAGCGGGAACACCATCACCTTCTACAAAACTCGTGTGCCCGATATTTAGCAGATGTTTTCGTGCTCGCATTGGCCTGTTCAGCCACATGCGCACCCACACCCAACAGAGATGATGTCGGCGGTCCTCATCGACAACGATGGACAGCTATTATCGTTGTTCATGAGGACCGCCGACATCATCCTTGTCACAGATTCCCCTGTTGGGTGTGGGTGCGCATGTGGCTGAACAGGCCAATGCGGGCACGAAAACATCTGCTACATATCGGGCACACGAGGTTTGTAGAAGGTGATGGTGTTCCCGCTGTTTGGGATTTCCGGGTCTCGCGTCTGCTCTGCGCTTTCACAACACGGTCGTCTTCGCCGGTAGCTACACCCGATTTGACTGCGCTTCTCCAGTCAGATCTGTTTTGCGCAAGACATTCCCAGGTGTCGATGTCTATCTGGCAACTTTTCAGTGAGTCTTCCAGACCGTCTTTAAAACGTTTCTTTTGGGCGTCCTCTCTCGCGCCATCCCTCTCTCAGCTCACCGTAGAGAAGCTTCTTTGGGAGCCGCTCGACTGACATACGGACGAAGTGTCCGGCCCATCCTAGTCGTGCTTTCTCTAGCAGTGCATGTATGCTGGGCATGTTAGCCCTCGAGAGTACCTCGATGTCAGTGACACGATCTTGCCATCGGATGTGGAATATTCGCCTCAGGCAACCTGTGTGGAAGTGGTTTAACCTCCTTGCATGTCCAGAGTATACAGTCCAGCTTTCGCAAGCGTATAGTAGGGTTGGAATGATGGTTGCACGGTAGACTTTGAGTTTGCTCTTGACGCTGATGCCACGACGTGCTCAGACCATCGGGCGCATTCTACCAAAGGCTGTGCTGGCCCTGTCTATTCTGCTTGCCACCTCATCGTCTAGGCTGACAGATCTCGACAGCGTGCTGCCCAGAGATGTGAATTTGTCTACGACATTCAGCGTCTGCCCGCTGACTGTAGTCTCTGGTTTTGTGTCTACACTACACCACACCACACCATACCATACCATACCATACCATACCATACCATACCATACCATACCATACCATACCATACCATACCATACCATACTATACTATATTAAAATAAACTATTTAGCGGTGTGTAAGTATTCAACGGCCCACACTTGTATTTCCTACTTGTAATAAAACATAATGAGTTATTGACAAAAGAGGTAATGGTCAAACTAAGTTAAAAGAACTCAGCTTCTGTATAATGTTTAGCACAATTTGAGATAAAAGCGTCACAAAAGTAAAAAAAAAACTAATTTATTTTCATTGAGATTTTCTCCTGTCACTTGTAGGTTTTGTCTGACTCTTGATATACCTTTGTGGTACTTCTCTCGCTTCCCTTGTGTTGATGACTATGTCTAGACTTCCATGCTGTCACTTTAGAAAGTCCTCTCTGACGTTATCGATGGCTTCTGTGAATTTTCTGACAGTTTAAATTTTCTTTTGATTTCCACTGGTCGGTTAGCATCTTTTCCTTCCTTTTGCGTTGTCTTGTCTTCGAGTGATCATTATTCCCTGTATTGTCATTTTCTTTCTTTTTTTCTGTACTTAAAAAAAAAATCATACTTCTTCGTCTTCTTCATTAACTTGTAATTGATTTGCTACTCTCGTTTTGTTGTTCTTTTAATGTATTTCATGCCCTCCAGAGATTTTCTAAAATCATTCTTTAAATGCATTGCCCAAAAATTATATTGAGGTGAAAACAGGTCTGATATTTCCAATACTTGATTAGCGTGCTCACACAGGATGGAAGGACGGACACAGAGGTCAAGAAATCAAGTTCGGTTTCTTATCAAAACCGGTGTTAAGTCGCACACGCATCACACAGGAGACAAATCGACAGCTGATTAAGAGTATGTTGATATTAACTCTCTGCTACCAGTGTCAGACATGGACTCTAACAAAGACACAATAAGGTAGAATCATGGTGCGTCAAATGAAGCGTTTGAGATTAGCGGTCTGTGTTATAAAGGCTGGACAGAGTACGATAGGAAGAAATCAGAACGACAGTATGGGCAGCAAAGTCGCTCGAACACCTGACAAGAATGTGATAAATAATGTGCTGATCTACAATACCGGACTATAGGGTTACAGAGCAGGAGAGACACTAGGAAAAAAGATCGATAGACGGTGCCGTTGAGATATTGAAGAAATACGAAACGACAACAGCGTTGACCACACATCTGACACAATGAAAGAAAGCATCTCCCCACGACGTCCTATCATACAAAGCGGATCTAAAAAGAAGTAGATTTGCATGATTCTTTGTTTTTGTATTTTTATTCTGCCCTGATTTCCATTCTACATTCTGCTAATGGTTTCTCTGCCTGATTTGATCGATTTGTTTTATTTGAGATTGTGTTGCCTGTCAGTTCAAGTTCTATACTTCCACAATCATAGCCAGCCGTCGTTTGACGTGTCCCTTTTTGTGCATTCGTTCAGCGCTGATTTTTTAATCTTAGAAACGGTGGCCATTTTTGCGCTAGCCTTGCTTTGACAGTTTGTACACCTTAAGTGTAAGTTTTATGTTTAACTATCGCCTTTATGTATTGGTTGTATTAGTGTGTGTGTATTAGTTGTATTTTGTTTTGTAGATGGGTAGTTTCATGTTTTGTAGATGGGTAGTTTCAGGTTTTGTAGATGGGTGGTTTCAGGTTTTGTAGATGGGTGGTTTCAGGTTTTGTAGATTTGTGGTTTCAGGTTTTGTAGATTGGTGGTTTCAGGTTTTGTAGATTGGTGGTTTTAGGCTTTGTAGATTGGTGGTTTCAGGTTTTGTAGATTGGTGGTTTCAGGTTTTGTAGATTGGTGGTTTCAGGTTTTGTAGATTGGTGGTTTCAGGTTTTGTAGATTGGGGGTTTCAGGTTTTGTAGATTGGTGGTTTTAGGTTTTGTAGATTGGTGGTTTCAGGTTTTGTAGATTGGTGGTTTCAGGTTTTGTAGATTGGTGGTTTCAGGTTTTGTAGATTGGTGGTTTAGGTTTTGTAGATTGGTGGTTTCAGGTTTTGTAGATTGGTGGTTTCAGGTTTTGTAGATTGGTGGTTTCAGGTTTTGTAGATTGGTGGTTTCAGGCTTTGTAGATTGGTGGTTTCAGGTTTTGTAGATTGGTGGTTTCAGGTTTTGTAGATTGGTGGTTTCAGGTTTTGTAGATTGGTGGTTTCAGGTTTTGTAGATTGGTGGTTTCAGGTTTTGTAGATTGGTGGTTTCAGGTTTTGTAGATTGGTGGTTTTAGGTTTTGTAGATTGGTGGTGTACATTACGTATCTACTTAGTTGTAAGCACTCGCTTTTTATGGCAAGGAGACGTAGTTCAATTCTCGGTAATGACACACTCATGTCTACCCAACTGTAAACGGATACCTACCACACTGTTTCTGAAGAAAATGTAGCGAGGAAGGGACCTCACAGCCTTCCTCATAACCAGGGCTTGAAAATCTTTAGACTGGCTCACCAGTCAATCAAAAATGTCACCGGTCAGCATGGTCTGATTTCAGTCAACAATTTATGTTAACAAATTTAAATTAGGCACTAATTCACTTGTATTTCTACATAACAATGCGTCCCAAACAAAAACATGTTGTATTACTTACACAGTATTAGGGGGAGAAAGACTAACGTCTGGTCATAAAATATACTGATCTGACATGTTAGTCAGGGTCAGGCAAAACATACTGGCCAAGATCCTCACCTCGGCTTCCTAGTAGCCCTCCCTGAAAACGGGCTTTTGTCATGGCAGCCTGGATAACGGGATGAGGGATCGACGGGATCCTCGTAGTAGTAAGTGACACGCAGATAAAGCCAAGCATAGCACAACCGTCTGGAGAACCCCGATCCACCTTCATCGGGATGTGAGGAAAGCTATTGCAATTCGTCACTTAACGCTCTTTTCAGGGCGTACATAAGTGTAACCTACTCATTGTGCGGATTCACAAACAACAACAACAACAACACATTATTAGCCTATTTCTTTATTAATAATAATGCACCGCTGTCAGAGACATGGCTTTTGTGTCCTTAAACATGCTTTGGTCGTTTTAGCACTGTATAAATTGTGGTAGTGGAGGACAATTTAGATTCACCATCATAAGCTAGCTTGTTTACAATCTATTCTAACAGTAATACAATTAACAATCGTGCGATGGTCATTATGTAGTAACGATTAAAAACGTCAGGTCAGGTCAGATCATCCCGTAACCAGTGAGGTCGTTTGGGCACACATGAAGACATCATCACAACTCCACGCCACCCTTCTCTGTCAGCGACCGCTGCCTGTGCCTCTTCTGGTCGGAGATTGGGCCATTCTTTTATGTTGTCCTCCCACCTCTTTTGGGGACGGCGTCTTTGTCGTCTGCCTTGCACTTTTCCGTGGAGGATCGTATTTGCAAGACCCTTTGATCTCGATATGTGACCGTACCAAGCGAGTTTTCTTCTTTTGACAGTTGCCAAGAGGTCTTCAAAAGGCCCTATTGCTGTTGTAATTATATCTCGTATTTCCTCATTTGTAACTGGATCTTTGTACGGACGTTCAAAAGTCTCAAGCGGAAACATCTTATCTCCAAGGCATGTATCATTCGCTGAAGGTCAGCTGTAACTGTCCATGTCTCACAAGCATAGAAGACTATTGACAAGACCAAACGTCATTAATCATTAAAAACTTATTTTTTAAACTCGTCAAGCACACATTTTTACTCGTCACAGACGAGTGCTTTTTCCAAACCTTGCTCATGAACAAGCCGTGGCCTCGTGCAAGGAAGTCTCTGACACTAGATACCCGACCGCAGTGTTATCTCTGTGACTACCTTCACCTTAACACTGATCGTATCAGATTTTATCCAGCACAGAATCCGCCTGTTGTGATTACATTGCATGTGGGTGTGGTAGATCCGATTTTTGTATCCCTTTTTTTATTCCCTTCAATACTTGTATTCCATTCAATACTTTTACTTCTCAATATTTGTATTCCATTCAATACTTTTACTTCTCAATATTTGTATTCCATTCAATACTTTTACTTCTCAATATTTGTATTCCATTCAATACTTTTACGTCTCAATATTTGTATTCCATTCAATACTTTTACTTCTCAATATTTGTATTCCATTCAATACTTTTACTTCTCAATATTTGTATTCCATTCTTCTTCTTCTTCTTCTTCTGCGTACGCAGTCAGACAGTAACCATTATTTTTTCGAAAAAAGCGGCGGTCATCCTGAGGCTCTCGCCACTGCCATAGAGCTTGTCTTGCAGTTCCACTGGTAATGGCCACATCTGCTCTCTCTGATCCTCGTATGTCGGGCAGTTCTGCAGCAGATATTCAGCGGTCATTTTACCAGTACCGCACGGGCATTCGTCGGTACACCCTATCTTCAATTTGTTGAATAGGTGGTACCTCAGTCTGTTGTGGCCAGTGCGAAGTCTGAAGACAACGACCTGCTCTCTTCGGTTCAACTGGTAATAGGCATCGTTTTTGGTGTAACCAGTATGTTCGGTTTCCCATTTGGTCATGTATCTGGCTTTGATAAGCCGTTTTGACTCTTCGTACGTCATACTGGTATCTGTTTGTGGTAGTCTTGCACCTTCTTTTGCCAGTCTGTCTGCCTCCTCGTTGCCTTGGATGTTGCAGTGGGATGGGACCCACTGTACCACTACCCTTTTTGGTGCGGACTGCTGGCACAGTTTGCAGAGTGCTGCTCTTAAGTCATTAAGCTCAGTGTTTTTCTGGCTTTTTAGCGCTGTGACTACGGCGAGAGCATCTGTCAGCAGGACTATATGGCTCTCATTTTCACTGTGTGTCACCATTTCTTCCACTGCCGCCCTCAGTGCCTCTGCCTCCGCTCTGAAATTGCTTGTGTACTTACCAGTAGCGAGTGACAGTGTTATTTGTCTGCCATTTGGTAGGTTCAGTAATGCTCCTGCCCCTCCGTTCTGTGTAGTGTTTGTTACAGAACCGTCGGTGTATGCATGGGTCCAGTCCATGCTTGGGTAGCTTTTCGTTATGAAGCTTAGGGTAGTATCTCTCCTTTCTTTTTCAGTCTGGCAGTTTTTGTTTGCAATACCTGGTATATTTTCTACCACCTCTGGAAATATATCCTGCCTCCAGGTAGGTTTTCGTACAGTAGTAATGGGTTTTGGTGTTGTTAGTGCGTTTATGGGATCTTCGTGCATCTTTGCTTTGGCTATTTCTGCAAAGTTTCTCCGCTTTAGTTTCCCATTTCCCAAATTGTTTAGTCTCTGGTGCATTGGATGGTCCGTCAGTCTTCGGAGTTTCTCTGACTGCAGCTGGGCTCTGCAGTCTCTTCTATCGGTCATGGATTGCAGTTTTGTAATCTTTTCAAGTTCTACAATTGGCGTTGACTTCATGCCACCTGTTATAATTCTCATGGCTTGATTTTGAAGTTTGTTAACTTTATCGAAGTTCGCCTTCGCTGCTGTTGTCCATGCCGCAATGCCATACTCGAGAACTGGTCTCACTCTTCCAGTATACAGTTTCTTTAGTATGCCTTCGTCTGCTCCCCAGCTTGTGCCAGCAAGTTTCCTCATGATTGCCATTCTTTCTCTGGCTTTCATTCGGTTTCTCTCAATCTGACTTTTCCATGTCATGCGCCGATCAAATGTGACTCCCAGATAGGTTTGGTTGTCGTTCGGCTGCAGGAATTTGCCATTTAGACTTAATTTGGTACTTTGGGGTTTTAATGAAAGCGAGAATATTGTGCATGTGGTTTTCTCCTCGTTTATTTTGACCAGCCATGAGTTCGCCCACTCTTCCAGCGATGTTAGGGCCGTCTGCATCCGATTTCTTGCTATGGTGAGATTCTTTTCAGAGGTCCACATAGCCAGATCGTCTGCAAACATTGAGCTATGGACTCTTCTTGGTATATTCTCTGTAATATCGTTTATATATACCAGGAAGAGTGTGGATGACAATACTCCCCCTTGGGGTACTCCCTGCTCGAGTGTCACCTTTTTGCTCATCTGCCCTTGTACTTGGACTCTGGCCGTTCTTTGTTTGAGGTAGTGGTTGATCCACTTGTACATCTTCCCACAGACATCACTTCTTCTTAGCTTGACTCTAAGTCCATCCTTCCAGACTTTGTCAAATGCCTTTTCCAGATCCACCCAAACAGCTACTGTGTGTTTCTGTGCCTGGTAGGCATCTTCTATCTCCTGGGCTATGAGGATGACCTGGTCCTCAGTGGATCTGTGCTGTCTAAAGCCGGCTTGCTGTGGAATTAGTATTCGTTTTTCTTCCAGATGCCACATCGGTCTGGTGTTCAATATTTGTATTCCATTCAATACTTTTACTTCTCAATATTTGTATTCCATTCAATACTTTTACTTCTCAATATTTGTATTCCATTCAATACTTTTACTTCTCAATATTAGTATTCCCTTCAATACTTTTACTTCTCAATATTAGTATTCCCTTCAATACTTTTACTTCTCAATATTTGTATTCCATTCAATACTTTTACTTCTCAATATTTGTATTCTATTCAATACTTTTATTCCATATAATACTTGTATTCCATTCAATACTTTTTTTTCCTTAAATACTTTAATTCCCTAAATACTTGTATTCTTTTCAATGCCATTGCTCTATTCAATACTTTTACTCCCTTTAATACTTTTACTCCCTTTAATACTTTATTCCCTTTAATACTTTTATTGCCTTTAATACTTTTACTCCCTTTAAAATTTTACTCCCTTTAATACTTTTATTCCCTTTGATACTTTTATTCCCTTTAAATACTTTTATTGCCTTTAATACTTTTACTCCCTTTAATACTTTTATTCCCTTTAATACTTGTATTCCCTTTAATACTTTACTCCTTTTAATACTGTTATTCTCTTTAATACTTTACTCCCTTTAATACTTTTATTCCCTTTAATACTTTTTTCCTTTTTATACGTTTACTCCATTTAATACTTTTGTTCCCTTGAATACTTTTACTCCCTTGAATACTTTTCCCTTGATACTTTTATTCCCTTGAATACTTTTACTCCCTTGAATACTTTTATTTCCTTGATATTTTGTTCCCTTGAATACTTTTGCTCTTTCCAATACTTGACCGGTCTCGTTAACACGGACGACATCGTTCTGTTCGGCACAGACAGCTCTGCGGCGCAGTGCTGTATGGAAATCCTAGGCATCGAAATGCCAACCTTAGGCTTATCTATATCCCGGGTCAAGACTAAAGTTCAGAACGTCATTTCCCACACAGGAACCCAGGGTATTGTCATGCGCGTCTGATGGCATGGCTGCATCCGCAACGTGGAGGCCTCTCATACGATAGATCTCCCAATTTCAGAAACACTTGACCGCCGCCGAATTTCTTTGTTCAGTCATGTTGTATAGCTGCTAGTCGCCTCAGCGCTAAAAGCGTTCCCCCGACCCGCTGGAGGCGCAGAAGAGAAAATCCCGCACAGTATGGCTCCAGCAAATAGCAAACCCCACCACCGCTGGTCCGTCGTTTTAACGACATATAGTTTACACACTACACGAAACTCAGCTGCCTATTGAGGTCATTCTTGTCTGCCAAATGACGGTTATTTCTCACTCCCATCTCCGCCAAATTGACATTATACTCCCTAACCAGCCCTGTTTGTCTTCACTGAACCGGTAAGGTCACGTCTGTAGCTCACCTTACTTTATTCTGCATGGGAACGTAAACCAGTGGCGTAGCCACAGCATGTGTGGGCTGGCCAAATCTTAAGAGTTCAAAGTATTGAGCTGGACCTCTAAATACATTTTTGTTTTGTTAATAGCAATGATCAAGGAAGTGCATTTGTATTTTCCTTGTTGATTTAGTTAATATTGTAATACAATGAATTCGCATTTGGGTTTTGAAACTTCTAAAAATGGGTCCCATTGTTATAAATTTTATGTAATTGAAAAACAGGTTCACTTAACTTAACATCTTTATACTGGTTTAGAAGACCCTGCAGAGTCTGTATACAACCAGTTACATTTACATCACCTTGCTCTAAAATCTATGCGCATCCAGTTTATTCTTAAATGCATTAACTGTCCCTGCCTCCACTACCTCCCCTGGCAATGCATTCCAAGCAGACACCACTCTCTGACTAAAAAAATATTTCCTAATATCTAACCTGGACCTCTCTTTAATCAGCTTGTAGCTATGCCCTCGTGTTATTGTAGGTGGCTGTATTTAAAAAAACTTGTTATAGTCTAATTTATCGATTCCTCTGATCATCTTATAAACCTGTATTAAGTCACCACGAATTCTTCTCTCTTCGAGACACTGTAGGCCGGTTTTTCTGAGTCGTTCCTCATAACTGTAATTCTGGAATCCCACTATCATCTTTGTCGCTCTTTTTTGTATTCTTTCTAGCATGTTTATGTCCCCTCTATGATAAGGACTCCACACCTGTACACAGTACTCCAATCTAGGTCTAACTAAAGCTTTATACAGTTTGACGATCACTTCCTTGCTCCTATGTTTAATATTTCTTTTTATCATACCTAACATTGCATTTGCCTTTTTCACTGCTACCTTAACTTGCTCACTCACCTTTCCTGTATGATCTATTATAACCCCTAGGTCCCTTTCCTTATCTATCTTTCTAATATTGTTTTCTCCCATTCTGTAATTATGTTCCATATTGGATCTACCCATGTGGATGACTGTACATTTATCTACATTAAACTCCATTTGCCAGATTACAGACCATTCTCGAATTTTATCTAAATCCGACATCAATATATCCACTTCCGCTTTAGATGAGACACTACTGCATAGTTTTGTGTCATCAGCAAATTTTGCAATCATGGATCTCATATCAATGTCCAAATCATTTATATATATCAAGAACAAAATTGGTCCCAAAACCGAGCCCTGTGGCACACCACTTTTCACTTCACTCCACTCAGAGTACTCCTTATTTATGCCCACCCTCTGCCTTCTTCCCGTTAACCAATTTTCAATCCATTTGGCAACTTCGCCACCTATTCCATGTGATTTTAACTTTCGAAATAATCTTTGATGAGGTACTCTATCAAAGGCCTTTGCAAAGTCTAGATAAATAACATCTACTGGCTCCCCTTTATCTATTGTTTAGTAACCTCCTCCATGAATTCTAATAGATTTGTTAAGCATGATCTCCCTCTAGTAAACCCATGCTGACTATTTCTAATTAGATTAAATTTTTCTAAATGCATTACAAAGTTTTCTTTGATTATTGACTCTAACAATTTACAGACTATGCTCGTTAAACTCACCGGTCTATAATTTGCCGGATCTGATTTTTTGTCTTTTTTGAATAAGGGGATCACTCCTGCATCTTTCCAATCCCGTGGAACAATCCCTTTTGTAAGTGATTGAGAACATAATATAGCCAATGGTTTTGCTAGTTGGTTTCTAATTTCATACAGCAATTTTGGGTGAATACCATCTTGACCTGGACATTTATTCACTTTCAACCCCTCCAATTTTTTAAAAACCTTTCCTCTGTAATACAGATTGATCTTAATCCCGCTGTATCCATGTCTCTTTGAAAAATATCTATAGGCTCTGGGATCTCGGAGCAGTCCTCCTTTGTGAAGACTGTGCCAAAGTACTGATTGAGCAGATTAGCAGCCTCCCTATTCTCACTTATTATTTTCCCTGTACTGTCTATGAGAGGGCCTACTTTGTCTTTCGTTCTTTGTTTATTTCTAACATAAGAAAAGAAGCTTTTACTGTCAGTCTTGATCCTCTGAGCAAGTTTTTTTTCAAAGTCTATTTTTGCTGTTTTATTCGCTTTCTGAGATATGTTCTGCTTGTCCAAATATTTTACATATGTTTCTTTTGATTTACCTGCCTCTATATATTTTTGCCATGCTTTATTTTTTGCTCTTCTACATTTCACTACAAATCTAGTTATCCACTTTTTACGCTTGGGGTTTACCTCCCTACATGGAACACATTCCTCTTTTAGCGTTTCTAGAACTGTTTTAAAACTTTCCCACTCCTGTTCAACATCTGTTCCTACAATAATATCTTTCCAGATTATGTGGTTCGCTGCCTCTTTCATCCTCTTAACATCTGCCTTAGAGTAGTCGTATGTTCGCGTGTTTATGTTTACTTCTTTCCCTGCAATAAGATCCCAACGGATGATTTGATGGTCACTTGAGCCAAACAGTTCCCCAACGGTAACGTTTTCAATCATATTTTCCTCTGTGGTAAAAACTAGGTCGAGTATGTTTTTGCCTCTGGTGGCTGCTTCTACATGTTGAATTAAAAAATTGTCAGTTATGCACGTAACAAAAGGTTTTGACTCTACAAGTGCTTCTGCCATATCCCATTTTATTTCTGGAAAGTTGAAATCCCACATTAATAATAATTTCCCTTTACTTTCCTTTGCTATACTACTAATCAGCTCCTCATCTTCCTCTTTTTGACTTGATGGACATCTATAGCACACTCCAATCACTGTTTTTTCACCCCCACTTTCTATTTCTCCCCATACACTTTCATTTTTGTTACCACATGATAAATAATCTTTGATCGTTATATTAACAGAATTTATACATTATAATAAAACGCCACCTCCCTTAGTCTTGTCTCCAATTATCCTATCTTTCCTTGACATTGTATATCCCTCAATTTCAAGTTCACTATCTGCAATCTCCTCATATGTCCATGATTCTGTTAACCCTATTATATCTGGTTTTTCTTCTTCTACATACAGTTCCAATTCTTCTCTTTTATTTACTATGCTTCTCACATTTGCATAAAAACATTTTAGTTTGTAATGTTGTTGGTTTTTCTCTTTTTGCTTCTGCTTTATCATTTTAGTGTTTGCTTTTCTACTATGTATTTCACACTTCCCTGACACCAAATTACCCCTTTGACTACATCCTCTATAGCACCCTATTGTAGGCCTATCTTTAGTCTCATACTTCATAGGCCTTACTAGTTTAAATTTCTAACACAATGATAGAACATATACTTTGCTACAACATGCTGTCCTATCTCATTTAGATGTAAACCTCCCCTATCTAACATTTTACTTTTGTCTACTTTAACATCAATAAATTCCATTCCCATGTCCGCACACATCCCCTGTAACCTAAGGTTGATACCTATTATTTTGCTATCTAGATAGTCTGACCCATCTGCTCCGTCTAAAATGCCCATCATTGTGACCTTTCTAAACTTTTTTTCCTTAAGTAAATTTTCACGGTAACATAGGCCTAGTTTAAATACCACTAATGAAAATATGAATTAGTGGACTTGATGTAACGAAACTCTTAGTTTTCATCGAAATATGGGAAGAGGGGACTCTTTCATTCATTTTCGCTGTTTACCTTCGGTCCATCTTATGTCAGTTCTCTTTTTTGATGATATCTTATACCTTCGTTTCTCGCCTGGTTAGCTTTGGCCTTTCAATTCCTTCCATATTGAACTTCATTCCATCTTATGTATAATTTTCATGTTATCTCTCATTCCGAGGATAGACATACCTTCGTCCGTTGCATAGTCTTTGGAACTCCCAACTATGTCCTCCTCCCTCTCTTTCCCCCCCCCCCCCCAATCACAAACTTATACCAAGGACTACTTTGCATTTTTGTGCTTCGTCTCAACTCTCTGTCTCTCTCTCTCTCTCTCTCTCTCTCTCTCTCTCTCTCTCTCACACAGATACACACACAGACACACACACTCAGCCACACACACAGACACACACACACAACAGACACACATACACACATACAGACACACATACATACCCACATACAGTACATATACAGTACATATACAGATACAAACGCACGCATACATACAGACACACACACACACATACACACACACACATACACACAGACATACACACAGACACAGACGCACATCCAAAAGTGTCCTAGTAACCGTCCAGCGTTTGCGAAATCAAGGACATTTAAAATTCAACAATCGGTGGCATTGTTCTGATGCCTGACGCTTGTCATAGCAACATTGTGCTGCTGACTACAGTCATGCAATTTATGTTAACAAATTTAAACTAGGCACTACAAACCCCCCCACCCCCCCCCCCCCCCCAACCCCCAATCCCACAAAAAAAAAAAAAAAAAAAAAAAAATAAAATAAATAATTATAAAAAAAAATTACAAAAAATAAAAATTAATAAACTGTCATACGACATTTTTCCCATTGCTGGGGTAGTCGAGGGGTTTTGAAGATTGATGACTACAGGCCACATCGCCACTGCTGTGCCACGTCGTGTGCTGGCTACGTTTGTTTATTTCACCCCCAACAGAAAAACAATAAATGCCATACCGGGGATTCGAACCGCTGCCCTCCATTGTCGGCAGGCACTCCTCGAAACCATTCGGCCACGCGCTCCTCAACTAGGCACTAATTCACCTTTATTTCTAAATAACAATGCGGACCGAACCAAAATATGTTGTATTACTAACACAGTATTAGCCTCTTTCTTCTGTAGAAACAATGTACTGCTGTCAGATGAATGGCGTTTGTGCACTTGAACATGCTTGGTAATTTTAGCACTGAAGTACCATTTTTCTATGGCTTTAGTAAGCTTAAAATGTAACAGTGGAGGTCCATTTAGATTCACCATCATAAGCTAGCTTATGTACAATATATTTCAACCGTAGTATCATTAATAATAGTTCGAGAATCGTAATGGAGTAACGGTTAAAAACGTAAATAACAATTAAAAACGGATATTTTTTTGTTTACTCGTAAAGCAAAAATGTTTACTCGTCCCAGACGAGCAAACATCGCTCTTGTTAAGCACTGTACATAGGTACATACATGGTTTGAACAAGTATCATTCTGAATAGAAGACCCGAATCCAAGCCGCTTTGCCACCTATTCGCCCTATTGCCTAACACTGGAGGCTGATGTAGTTAATTTAAAAGGAAACCAATTATTTTTCTACAAGAAAAAGTGTGGTGAGAATGAAATAGGTCAATGTTGTCACACAGCAGAAACTGGCCTCGGAAAGTTCAGCGTTTGGCTCAAATATCTGTACTGCAGAATGACTCTCTGACATACATATTTTGGTTTGGTGAAAGTGATATGTAACATCATCAAGTGCCATACCGGTTGGCGTTGATGATCGTGGACCTCCATTGTCTCCTATCACGTGTGTTGTTTATCAGTTCCGCTGTTGATCGTCTCCCATGCCATCCATTCAACCTGTCCAATATTTTCTCTCTTTGCCTCCCTCTGTTCTTCTTGCCAGCGATTCTGCCCGTTGTCACTATGTGTTTTAGCCCGCCTCTACTCATGACATGCCCGAGAAAGGTTGACTGCCTTGTCCTGATTTTTGCCGTAAGGTGTCTGTGTGTAAAGGTGTCTGTGTGTAAAGGTGTCTGTGTGTACTTGCCTTCCATAAACTCTATATATATAGACGCGTTTAAGCTATCTATTTAGACGAGTTTAAGCGTATCTAATTAGACGAGTTTAAGCGTATCTATTTAGACGAGTTTAAGCTATCTATTTAGTCGCGTTTAAGCGTATCTATTTAGACAAGTTTAAGCGTATCTATTTAAACGAATTAAAGCGTATCTATTTAGACGAATTAAAGCGTATCTATTTAGACGAGTTTAAGCTATCTATTTATACGAGTTTAAGCTATCTATTTATACGAGTTTAAGCTATCTATTTAGACGAGTTTAAACTATCTATTTAGACGAGTTTAAGCTATCTATTTAGACGAGTTTAATCTATCTATTTAGACGAGTTTAAGTGAATCTTTTTATACAAGTTTATTTATGAGTAAGTGTATCTATGAGTAAGTGTATCTGAGTAAGTGTATCTATGAGTAAGTGTATCTGAGTAAGTGTATCTATGAGTAAGTGTATCTATGAGTAAGTGTATCTATGAGTAAGTGTATCTATGAGTAAGTGTATCTATGAGTAAGTGTATCTATGAGTAAGTGTATCTGAGTAAGTGTATCTATGAGTAAGTGTATCTATGAGTAAGTGTATCTATGAGTAAGTGTATCTATGAGTAAGTGTATCTAAGTAAGTGTATCTATGAGTAAGTGTATCTATGAGTAAGTGTATCTGAGTAAGTGTATCTATGAGTAAGTGTATCTATGAGTAAGTGTATCTATGAGTAAGTGTATCTATGAGTAAGTGTATCTGAGTAAGTGTATCTATGAGTAAGTGTATCTATGAGTAAGTGTATCTATGAGTAAGTGTATCTGAGTAAGTGTATCTATGAGTAAGTGTATCTATGAGTAAGTGTATCTATGAGTAAGTGTATCTGAGTAAGTGTATCTATGAGTAAGTGTATCTATGAGTAAGTGTATCTGAGTAAGTGTATCTATGAGTAAGTGTATCTATGAGTAAGTGTATCTATGAGTAAGTGTATCTATGAGTAAGTGTATCTATGAGTAAGTGTATCTATGAGTAAGTGTATCTGAGTAAGTGTATCTATGAGTAAGTGTATCTGAGTAAGTGTATCTATGAGTAAGTGTATCTGAGTAAGTGTATCTATGAGTACGTGTATCTATGAGTAAGTGTATCTATAAGTAAGTGTATCTGAGTAAGTGTATCTGAGTAAGTGGATCTATGAGTAAGTGTATCTATGAGTAAGTGTATCTATGAGTAAGTGTATCTGAGTAAGTGTATCTATGAGTAAGTGTATCTGAGTAAGTGTATCTATGATTAAGCGTATCTATGAGTAAGTGTATCTATGAGTAAGTGTATCTATGAGTAAGTGTATCTATGAGTAAGTGTATCTATGAGTAAGTGTATCTGAGTAAGTGTATCTGAGTAAGTGTATCTATGAGTAAGTGTATCTGAGTAAGTGTATCTGAGTAAGTGTATCTATGAGTAAGTGTATCTGAGTAAGTGTATCTATGAGTAAGTGTATCTGAGTAAGTGTATCTATGAGTAAGTGTATCTATGAGTAAGTGTATCTGAGTAAGTGTATCTATGAGTAAGTGTATCTATGAGTAAGTGTATCTATGAGTAAGTGTATCTGAGTAAGTGTATCTATGAGTAAGTGTATCTGAGTAAGTGTATCTATGAGTAAGTGTATCTATGAGTAAGTGTATCTATGAGTAAGTGTATCTGAGTAAGTGTATCTGAGTAAGTGTATCTGAGTAAGTGTATCTATGAGTAAGTGTATCTGAGTAAGTGTATCTATGAGTAAGTGTATCTATGAGTAAGTGTATCTGAGTAAGTGTATCAATGAGTAAGTGTATCTATGAGTAAGTGTATCTATGAGTAAGTGTATCTGAGTAAGTGTATCTATGAGTAAGTGTATCTATGAGTAAGTGTATCTGAGTAAGTGTATCTATGAGTAAGTATATCTATGAGTAAGTGTATCTGAGTAAGTGTATCTATGAGTAAGTGTATCTATGAGTAAGTGTATCTGAGTAAGTGTATCTATGAGTAAGTGTATCTGAGTAAGTGTATCTATGAGTAAGTGTATCTATGAGTAAGTGTATCTATGAGTAAGTGTATCTGAGTAAGTGTATCTATGAGTAAGTGTATCTATGAGTAAGTGTATCTATGAGTAAGTGTATCTATGAGTAAGTGTATCTATGAGTAAGTGTATCTATGAGTAAGTGTATCTGAGTAAGTGTATCTGAGTAAGTGTATCTATGAGTAAGTGTATCTGAGTAAGTGTATCTATGAGTAAGTGTATCTATGAGTAAGTGTATCTGAGTAAGTGTATCTATGAGTAAGTGTATCTATGAGTAAGTGTATCTGAGTAAGTGTATCTATGAGTAAGTGTATCTATGAGTAAGTGTATCTGAGTAAGTGTATCTATGAGTAAGTGTATCTGAGTAAGTGTATCTATGAGTAAGTGTATCTATGAGTAAGTGTATCTATGAGTAAGTGTATCTGAGTAAGTGTATCTATGAGTAAGTGTATCTATGAGTAAGTGTATCTATGAGTAAGTGTATCTATGAGTAAGTGTATCTATGAGTAAGTGTATCTATGAGTAAGTGTATCTGAGTAAGTGTATCTGAGTAAGTGTATCTATGAGTAAGTGTATCTGAGTAAGTGTATCTGAGTAAGTGTATCTGAGTAAGTGTATCTATGAGTAAGTGTATCTATGAGTAAGTGTATCTATGAGTAAGTGTATCTATGAGTAAGTGTATCTGAGTAAGTGTATCTATGAGTAAGTGTATCTGAGTAAGTGTATCTATGAGTAAGTGTATCTGAGTAAGTGTATCTGAGTAAGTGTATCTATGAGTAAGTGTATCTGAGTAAGTGTATCTATGATTAAGTGTATCTATGAGTAAGTGTATCTATGAGTAAGTGTATCTATGAGTAAGTGTATCTATGAGTAAGTGTATCTATTTCGGTGTGTTACAGAATATGTAATACATTATTTAGATTGATGTTGTTAAATGCACACAAAGATTACCCTTATGTGTGCCCTGGAAAACAGCGTTACGTTGCAGGTTGTAGTAGCTTTCCTCACATCCCGAGTCTGTTGATGAAGGTGGACCGGGGTTCTCCAGCTGTGCTATGCTGGGCTTCATCTATGTACCCATCCTCGTTAGCCACGCTGCCACGAACACATCCCGTTTTCAGGGAGACCTGGGTAGAAGTGGGTGTGATCTTGATCAGTATATTTCACCTGGCCCTCTTCAGCTAAGCACATTGTTCAGGTGAGTTTAGCAGCTGCCGGGGTCTGCGTGTATGGCGAGGGCAAGAATAGCACCGCTGGCTCGCCGAGAGCATGCCGTAAGAGGCGATTAACTGTGTGACGTGGCATGCCACCGGCCATGGTTCGGTAGTTTGTTTTGGAGCAGCATAGATGGCGCCCAACAGGCTGCAGGTCTACTTTTCTCTAGTGTTTGAGTCTATTTAGATGGACTCTCACATCGGTTAACTATCCAACGCAACGGAGTATTAAACTGCTCAAGCATAGCCCGCTAAGCAGGAAATCTATCTCCCGACTATATCTAGCTCATACCAGAGAAGTATATGAAGCCATGAAAATGCTGAAGAGAGGGAAGGCTGTAGGTGTGGATAATATCCCAGCAGAGCTCCTGCAAGTGGGAGGTGAGGCAACAATTGATACCCTGACATACATCTGCAATAGAATTTGGCAGACAGGAGAGTGGCCTTCCAGCTGGACAAAATCAGTCATTATACCACTGCCTAAATCAGGAAACCTAAATATGTGTCAGAACTATCGAACAATCAGTCTGATAAGTCATCCAAGTAAAGTTCTCTTGAGAATAATACTTAACAGACTGAAACCACAGGCAGAGAATATCATTGCCGAAGAACAAGCGGGCTTTCGAGCGGGAAGGAGTACCATCGAGCAGATATTTAATCTTCGGCTAATGAATGAGAAGTACTCAGAGTATCAACAACAACTCTACCAAGCCTTCATTGACTTTAGAAAGGCGTTTGACAGAGTGTGGCATGCGGCGCTATTGTCAACAATGAAGCATTATAAGTTCAACAGTGATATTGTGAGGGTAATTACAAACCTTTATGAGCAGGCGACAAACGCAGTCTCAGTAGAGGGAACGCTAAGCGATTGGTTCCGTACGACGGTGGGTGTGAGACAGGGATGTATAACTCTCCCCAACACTTCAATATATTCTTGAAGAGAATAATGGAGACGACCTTAAAAGGACATGTTGGCACGGTTAAAATAGGTTACAGGCTTATCACAAACTTCCGATTTGCTGATGATATTGATGTATTGGCATGCACAGAAAGAGAACTCCAGGAGTTGATTGGTAGATTGGATAGAACGGCCCTGAGTTTTAATATGGAAATAAATGCAGATAAAACAAAGCTCATGACCAATAACGTAGCAGGGTTTAAATCTATAATAGATGCAAATGGGCAGGAGCTTGAGGTGGTAAAACGTTTCAAATATCTGGGATCATTGATCAGTGAAGAGGGATCGAAGCCGGAGGTAATTGCAAAAATAGCACAAACAACAGCGGCGCTGACTAGGCTGAAACCTATATGTCAAGACAAGCGACTAGCCCTCGGCATAAAAGTTAGACTAATGCGCTCTTTGTGCTGTCAATATTTCTGTATGCCTGCGAGACCTGGACCATTACAGCAGATATCCAGGGCAGGATACATGCAATGGAAATGAGGTGCTATAGAAGCTCCTAAATGTTACATATAAAGATCGTGTCACGAACGTAGAAATCCGTCAGAGAGTTGAAGACGCTATTGGTCCTTTTAAAGATCCGTTCACAGCTATCAAAAGACGAAAGATGGCCTGGTGCGGGCACGTCGCGAGGTCCAACAGAATTACCAACTCGATACTCTTTGGTTCCGTACCGGGACAGAGGGGACGATGACGTCCAAGGAAGAGAAGGGTGGACAACATCACTGAGTGGTCAGGCCTTCGTCCCGGTGAGATATACCAGGCGGCGACAGACAGAGGGATGGCGTGGGATTTTGGGAGTGTCTTCAAGTGTGCCCCAACGACCTGATGGGCTACGGGATGAACTGAACTGAACCAGAGCTGGGACTTCCACAGGAGCATTTGCCTCTGTAGGTCAACTAAGAACTAAGAAGAACATTATTTACGTGAGTTTAGCATCCAGTACATGGTTTACGTGAGTTTAGCATCCAGTACATGGTTTACGCGAGTTTAGCATCCAGTACACGGTTTACGCGAGTTTAGCATCCAGTACATGGTTTACGCGAGTTTAGCATCCAGTACATGGTTTACGCGAGTTTATCATCCAATACATGGTTTACGCGAGTTTAGCATGCAGTACATGGTTTACGTGAGTTTAGCATCCAGTACATTATTTAGAGGAGTTTTAGTATCCAGTATATTATTTAGATACGCTTTAGAGTATCCATATCAACTGGGCCCTGAGAGGTTATAGCATTTTTACTTGGAGAAGGTGCCTAGTCAAATACCCTGTATTAATATACTCTTCTTCTTCTTCTTCTTCTTCTTCTTCTTCTTCTTCTTCTTCTTGTCCTTTTTCTTCTTCTTCTTCGTCATCATCATCTTATTCTGTTTCTTCTTCTATTACATACACCATATGCTTCTAGCCTGGTGAGGTCCACGAAGGAGACTGCGTTTTAGGTCTTAGCCGATCCCCTACAGCTTTTCAAGAATGGTTGCTCCCCCGATCGAGTCTACCTCTCGCTGGTCTTCATAAGTGGGGGCAGTCCTGCAGGAGATGTTCTGGTGTTTGCTTTGGTGGTATGTAGTCGTGCATGTGGTGACCTCTATAAGACCCATCTTTTGGAGGTGGGACTTTGCGTCTGCAATGTCCAGTTCTGAGTCTGCCTATCTCTGTCTGCCTATCTCTGCCCAGTTTGTTTATGCTGTCATTTTCTGGCTTATATTCTTTTGCGCTGATGTATCATTTGATTAGTGCCTTTGCTTCTTTATAGCTCTGTGTATGGCGAGTCTGTGTGCCGCTACTTCCGGCTTTTGTTAGCTCATCTGCCTTGTCGTTTCTCAGGATCCCACAGTGGGCAGAAATCCAGTGTAGTACTAGATCCTTCACCTTGATACAGTAATCGGAAGTTGCGTTTTATTTCGTTTGTCTATCTTGTTTGGGATTTTATATGGCTTGGAGTATGCTCCTGGAGTCTATCTTGTTTGGGTTTGAGATGGATTTGAATACGCTCCTGTAGTCTGTTAGAATGACCGTTTTCCTTGTAGTTTTGTTTTTGCTGATACGAATCTGAGTTGCTGTATGTACAGCTAATGATATGCTCCAGTTTACCTCGCTACAAATGGAAAATTGCAAGACAGCAGAAAGGGTAACTGATCACGCCCAACACTCCCACCTAAGTAAAACCGAGACATAGCACAATTATATGTCTAACACTTTATCCCCGACAGCTGTGCCTATGTTGGAACCACATTACAACAAAATCATTGTTATGTATAAACATAGATCTATGCGTTTGCTCCCTGATTGTCCATAACTCACTGCCATATGTGAGTACTGGTTCCACCTAGTATCCAAGGACTCTTTCTTAGTTACAGCGCCAAAGTTTTTTTGCACAAGTTTCCCTTCATGGTCTGGAAGACTAATTTTCCCTGGCCTTTTCTGCATTGTATTTCATAATTGCATCTTCCATCCTATGGTATGTATGCGCATATGTATTTAAACTTGGTAAATTGTCTCAACGGAGATGTGGTTTTACAGAAGAATGCTGCGGGTCCCATGGACTGCGAGGAAGGCCAATTATAAAGTACTCGAAGAGGCACAAACACAAAGATAACTCATTGATACAGTACTCGAAGAGGTACAAACACAAAGATAACTCATTGCAAAGATCAGAGCAATGCCGTCATTAATTTTCGAGCATTATCTAAGAAGAGGCCGTTTGGAGCACGCTATGACAACGGGAAATATAGTAGGAAGGAGAGACAGAGGAAGGTAGAGAGATACGATGCTGGACAGCCTGAGATACAGAGGAAGGTAGAGAGATACGATGCTGGACAGCCTGAGAGACAGAGGAAGGCAGAGAGATACGATGCTGGACAGCCTGAGAGACAGAGGAAGGTATAGAGATACGATGCTGGACATCCTGAGAGACAGAGGAAGGTAGAGAGATACGATGCTGCACAGCCTGAGAGACAGAGGAAGGCAGAGAGATACGATGCTGGACAGCCTGAGAGACAGAGGAAGGCAGAGAGATACGCTGCTGGACAGCCTGAGAGACAGAGGAAGGCAGAGAGATACGATGCTGGACATCCTGAGAGACAGAGGAAGGTAGAGAGATACGATGCTGGACAGCCTGAGAGACAGAGGAAGGCAGAGAGATACGATGCTGGACAGCCTGAGAAAATGGCATGGGCGACAATCAACAACAGAGTTCGTAAACGACAGACGTGATCGAAGAGGATGTAGGTACATGGTTGCCAACGCCAACCGGCAAGGCACCTGAAGATGATGACGATGCTGATGCTGATGATGAGGAGTAACCACCTTCTGTTTGTTCAATTTTTGGTTTATATAATTTGTTCCCTTTAAAATATTTACGAGTAATTGTATTTTTGAAAAAAACAAACAAACATGTATTTAAATTTATTTGTCGAAATGGTTTTCAATGCATTTTTGCAAAGTAATTTAATGCTAATCAATACAAGGCGGACATTTTTATGTTTGTTACTTTTACGAGATAATAATTTTTTAAAGATAGGACACACACTTACATGTCTTTATTGCAGCGAGGTAGCAGGTGGAATGTAAGTGTCTAATCTTCACGTCAGCCTATACTGTTAAAGTCAATTATGGATACATAAAACCCACTCGCGGTTTCACAAAGATAAATTTTGTATGGATGGCGTGTTGTGCTCCTACTGTTTTTAGACTGTCTGATATTCGCCGTTAAGGACATGTTCTCAGTGTAGAAATGGCCATATTTATGTATGTGTCACAATACAGCCGTCCGTGGCAAAGACCAGCCGGGGGTAAATATTATGGAAAAAATGGAAACGGAGTCCATGCGCGCCGGTATAGCTTGTTGGGTCTTCATTATATTGATGTCGTGTGGTCAGCATTACTTGTCGTCCTGTCTTCATTGTTCCTAATTCAGGTACCCATTGACAGCTGTGTCTACTTGAGCTAGTCGACATTGGAGAGAGCCAACCGTATCCCTTTATCACAGGAGCTCAGTTTTCTTGTATCTTTCTACCCTTAAGCAGGTGCATCTGCTGCCATGTTTTGTGCTGATTGAAAGCACAGTAGTTAGTGCACTGGCATTCCAGTCGAGCGATTAGGGTTCGGTTCCCAGTTAGTGCGGTATTTTTCCAATCGCAAAATGGATCCTGTGGTCGGCTCAGGCTAAACAATTTACTACCAGAATAGTTTGAGAAAGTAAAGGCGGCCCGCGTAATGCTGACCACACGTGCCGTTGGTCAAGAAAAATATGGGCCTAACACCAAATTCCTAAAAATCCAAATTGGCGTGAAATCGAGATCTCAACTTGCCTTTTTCTTTTATGATGCTACACATGGCTGTGACATTGGCGTCTATGTCAGATACATGATAGATGGGTAGATGTTCAATCTCAGACACCAAATGTTCCTAGCCAAGGTGAAAAATACAACGATTTTAGCTTTCTTTTTTTGCTGATGCCTGCGCCTTTGAAACGAGCTCAAAACGGGGAATGCAGACCTCCATGGATGAATTTTCAAGTAATGAAAGTAATGTTTCCGCCTGCTCATAGGAAGTCCACCACGAACCAAACATCAATGTACAGGGCGACCATCTACAATTAGTTGATAGCTTTACTTACCAAGGTAGGACCGTCACAAGAGAAAATAATATAGACTCCGACGTCCAAAACGTGATTACCAATGTGACTGCTGCTTTTGGAAGACTACGAGCAAACGTTTGGGACCAGCAGGGAATCAGTGTTGCCACCAAGATCGACAAGCATCGTGATGGTGTGCTAACCACTCTTTCAATACGCAAGCGAAACGTGGGCAGTCTATAGCAGATATGCCAGCAAAATCACAATTTTCTATGTAATCTGTCTTCACATGCTGCTCAGGATAGGACGACAGGATAGAGTGACCAGCTCTGTACTCATCAGTAGGACCAGACTATCTGGCATCCATGCGATTGCCGCAGTGAGCCCTGATCAGATTGACGGCATCTTGTTCGCATGCCCGATGGTCCTCCAAAGCAACTATCGTACCGTCAGCTCAGGACAGGCAAGGGGGTTGGTAGGAGAAGACCGAAGAAACACTACGAAAAAATCTAAAAAGTATTCTTTGAACAGCTTCTCCTTTGCAGTCGGTGTCTGGAAGCTGCTTGCTCAGCATGGCACACTGCCATCGCACACTGCCATCGCACATTGCCATGGCACATCTTCGCAATCTTTGCTTATGATAGACAACTATTATTATTATTATCTCCCTGAAACGCCACGTGGTTTCATATAGAAGACGAATATTACTGAAACCGTACCAAACAGCCATCAATCTTGTCATCCATATAGGTAGCCATCAATCTTGTCACCCATATAGGTAGCCATCAATCTTGTCACCCATAAAGGTAGCCATCAATCTTGTCATCCATAAAAGTAGCCATCAATCTTGTCACCCATAAAGGTAGCCATAAACCTTGTCATCCATATAGATAGCCATCAATCTTGTCACCCATATAGGTAGCCATAAATCTTGTCACCCATATAGGTAGTCATCAATCTTGTCACCCATAAAGGTAGCCATCAATTTTGTCACCCATAAAGGTAGCCATCAATCGTGTCACCCATAAAGGTAGCCATCAATCGTGTCACCCATAAAGGTAGCCATAAATCCTGTCACCCACATAGGTAGCCATAAATCTTGTCACCCATATAGGTAGCCATCAATCTTGTCACCCACATAGGTAACCATCAATCCTCTCACCCATATAGGTAGCCATCAATCGTGTCATCCATATAGGTAGCCATAAATCCTCTCACCCAAATAGATAGCCATCAATCTTGTCATCCATATAGGTAGCCATCAATCTTGTCACCCATATAGGTAGCCATCATTCTTGTCACCCATATAGGTAGCCATCAATCTTGTCACCCATATAGGTAGCCATCAATCTTGTCACCCATATATGTAGCCATAAATCTTATCACCCTTATAGGTAGCCATCAATCTTGTAACCCATATAGGTAGCCATCAATCTTGTCACCCAAATAGGTAGCCATCGTTCTTGTCACCCATATATGTAGCCATTAAACGTGTCATCCACAGAGTTAACCAAACCACTTATCATTCACACTAATAGCCATCAAACTTATCATCCATACACATAGACACTTATCATCCATACATAGAGCCACATATCATCCATACAGATAACCACTTATTATCTATAAATATATTCATTATACTCCATACATATATCCATCATACATATCATCCATACACAAAGTCATTATCATCCATACAAATACCCATCAAATATATCATCCATGCCGATAGCCACTTATCTATCTTCAATACAGAAAGCCACTTATCATCTATTCGCTTATCATACACACAATTAGATATCAAACTTATCAACCATACAGATAGCCACATATCGCTCATTAAGACAGCCAACTATCATCCATACACCCATACACCTAGCATCCATACATAGAACCACTTATCATCCACACAGAAAGCCATTTATCATCCATATATAGTCACCTATCCATACATATAACCATCAAACCTATCATCCATATCCATACATACAGCCACGTATCATCCTCACATATAGCCAATTAGCACCCATAGAGATATATACTTATTATCCAGACGTATACCCACATATTATCCATACAGATAGCCACGTATCATCCACACATGTAGCCACACATCATACATACAGATAGCCACGTATCATCCACACATGTAGCCACACATCATACATACAGATAGCCACGTATCATCCACACATGTAGCCACACATCATACATACAGATAGCCACGTATCATCCACACAGAGAGATACTTATCATCCATACATATAGCCACTAATCATCCACACAGGTAGCCACTAATCATTCACACAGGTAGCCACTAATCATCCACACAGGTAGCCACTAATCATCCACACAGAAGTCAACACTCATCCCTAAACAATCATTGGCAGTCCGGCAAGAACAACAGTCCGTTGTAGACCAGGTATCTCATATCACAATGAGATTCGCGTAATGGCACGTTCGATGTGCATGTGTCGTGTCCAGACTGTGTGACCACGGTGTAGCATATCTCACGTCTATATTCTTACCGAAAGTCTGCATAATTTGGTTTTAGATCACAGGCTCCCAATCTTTTTGTAGTCCTGACCCCATTTTGTTGAGGCAAAGTGACCCACAACACCCATATATTTGAAAACAGGCTTTTTGGCTAGGCTTGGCTTCGTTCGTTCTCAATCTCCCGCTATCAAGCCCTGAAAGGGCTTAAGTAGCAGAATGTAGTCCAGAGAACGGAATGCGTTGTGTCGTAGTTTACAAAGAAAAGGCTTTTTAATAGAGTAAAAGAAAAAACATCGAAAACATATTTTTCTATATATATATATATATATATAAAATATATATATATATATATATATATATATATATATATATATATATATATATATATATATATATATATATATATATATATATATATAATTAAATGTGTTATAATTCAGTATAATTTTAACTTATGACATTTGTGGACTACGCAATCGACTCATCTTATTGGTGGCAGAAACATAGAATTTACGATGTTTCGCGGAATTCGCTTACGTCAACATATCTTTGCAGTTTTCCCCCAAAGCTGCTTATGTCAACACTATGGGATCCACTCGTGTATGTATGTGACTATGGGTCGCTTCATAGCATAAACTGGGAACACAAAATATATAACTACTCATATTTGTATCAGTTATATTCTATATTTACAAATGATGATAGTATTGAAACTTTAAGACGCCGATTAAAAATGATGATTGCTTTAAAATCAATATTCATTTTAGTTGACTGTTTCAGCCGTCAAGCCCACAGACAACACTAGATCGCGACCTATGGGTTGTTAACCCGTCTTTCATAAACTTGTCTCACATTGTTCTTCTTGTCTTAGAATAACCTTGTTCGTGGTCTTTGTATAATTCTGTCCTTGTGTATTGTTAGTAGTTTCTACTTGTTAGTGAATTTCAGGGGCAATGAATAGTGAAGAAATTATACTATTCGTAAAGGATTTTCAGCGAGGAAAGAGATTAGTCACATCTATATATATATATATATATATATATATATAGAGAGAGAGAGAGAGAGAGAGAGCGAGAGAGAAAGAGAAATAGAGAGAGAGAGAGTTTTAATTGTTGACAAGGATGCAAGAATGAATGGAAATACTACAGACGGGGCTCGAACACAGGAAACCAGACTCTAGTGTGACCTACGATGAGTCCAAAAAGGTTTATTAGGGCTGGATACATGGACAAAGGGAGCATACTGGCTATACATAAAATGATGCTTATTACCAATTGTAAACAGGAGAGCATGTGGTGGTCTCCAGACTCCGCGCACGCCACAACAGACTGAGGTACCATCTATTCAATAAACTGAATATATGTTCTACTGCCGAATGCACCAGTGGTACAGGGAAACGTACCACTGAACATATGCTGCAAATCTGCTCGACATACGAAAGACCAGAGAAAGCACATGTGGCCATCACCAGTGCCAACACTAGACAAGCTCTATGGCAGTGTCGACAGTCTCAGGGTTACCGCTGCTTTCTTTGAACAAATTCAAGTTGACGTCTGACAGCGTACGAAGAAGAAGGAGAAGGAGGAGGAGGAGGAAGTGATGGAGGAAGAGAAGGAGGAGGATAGGAGAAGAAGGAAGAGGAAGTAGAAGAAAAAGACAAGATGATGTTGTCAGAATTGATTTCTAATTTAAAAAAATGCATTGTAGACATTTGCAAAATGCGACCATATTATTCAAACTGAACACAATGACTTGTAACATGATATGCTAATATTAATATCCCACCCGCACTACATACGTTCGCCAACAGATATCTTCGCCATATACCTCGCGACAGATGGTTAGAGGCAATAATAGACGCACAGTAGTAAGGAAACACAATAGGACTGCGAACTTTTCCAGCCTTCTCACGGGAAGCTGTACAGCGAACAAAACTTTACCATACACAACCAACGTCTCTACCTATTTTTTTTTTTGGGGGGGGGGGGGGGGGGGGGGGGGTTCACTTACCTATGCAGTACCCTCGTCAGAGAAGCGGAAATCGACTCGGAGCTAAAAAAAAAAAAACAACAAGATTACAACGGCAAGTTCTGCGTTTGTGAGACTGCAAGCAAACGTTTGAAACCGACAAGGCATCAGTATTACCACCAAGGTAAAAGTTTATCGTCATGAAGTGTTCACCACTCTTCTATATGCCTGCCAAATATGGACAGTGTATAGCAGAAACGCCAGACAGCTAAATCGTATTTAGATCAGCTGTCAGGGGAAATGATACGCTAGTCCAGTCAGGCAAAACATACTGTCCAGGCCGTCGCATTAGGGTCAATACACTGAACAAGATCACTATTTGTCATTCATTTAGCGTTCCCTGGAAACAGGCTGTGTTCAAGGCAGCCTGGCTGACGAGATATGGATCTATGTGATCCCCGTAGTATTGAACGCTACGCAGATGAACTCAAGCATATCACAGCCTTCTGGTCGACCTCAGGCCACCTTCATCAGCATGTTCAAAGTGTGATGAAAGCTACCACAGCCCGCCACTTAACGTCCTTTTGGCTTGGCTTGGCTTCGTTCGTTCTCAATCTCCCGCTACCAAACCCTAAAAGGGCTTAAGTAGCAGAACGTAGTCCAGAGAACGGAATGCGTTGTGTCGTAGTTTACAGCTTGAATGCGATATTTGCACCTTTCGGTCTAACACATCCGACATCAGCAAACATTTTTGGAGTACCGGGTTAGCATTCCCTCTTCGATCCCATCTCCTTAGCCAGTCTGCCCTGCTGCAGCCTATTATCCAGGATCACCGCGTGGAGGTGTAGAAGGGTCTTGGCAGCTCTAGTTCGCTGGCCCTGACGCTAGCAGTCAGCTATGAGTCGCTGACCACTGCAGCTCATGCGCTGCTCAGCATCTTGATCCCTAACGTCCTTTTCAGGGCGCACAAAAGAGTAAACCTACCCATTGTGAGAATTAAACAAGAACAACATGAGCTGTCTGCGCTGGCTGCTTAGGAATGAACAGGTTACAGAACAAAGTGCCTACCTGTGAAACTCTGAGCAAGTCAAACATATTGAGCATCCATACGCTTCTGTACAAAGCCTAGATGAGATAGCCGGGACATATTGTCCCTAAGCCCGATGAGCTACTCCCCCATCAGTTTCTGTAGAGCTCAGAACAGGCTTACGCGCATCAATAAGGACATAACAAATGCTAGAGAACCCATCGCTGTAATCAGTCCCCAAACCCTCGAGAACCCATCGCTATAATCAGTCCCCAAACCCTCTAGAGAACCCATCGCTGTAATCAGTCCCCAAACCCTCTAGAGAACCCATCGCTGTAATCAGTCCCCAAACCCTCTAGAGAACCCATCGCTATAATCAGTCCCCAAACCCTCTAGAGAACCCATCGCTGTAATCAGTCCCCAAACCCTCTAGAGAACCCATCGCTGTAATCAGTCCCCAAACCCTCTAGAGAACCCATCGCTGTAATCAGTCCCCAAACCCTCTAGAGAACCCATCGCTGTAATCAGTCCCCAAACCCTCTAGAGAACCCATCGCTATAATCAGTCCCCAAACCCTCTAGAGAACCCATCGCTGTAATCAGTCCCCAACCCGTCTTCAATGGCTTCGTTGTTTAGAAAATGCAGATTTACTGAGATGTGCGCATGCGAACGGAAGGGGACGTTCTAGTGTCTCGACAGCTTTAAGCGTCCGCTAGGAAGTTCTGCTGTGCGGTGGAGATGACCCGGATACTCCCTTGGTTCAACAATTCAAGGCGACAGAGCGAAATGAGATTAAATAACTTTTGGCTATCTTACATCAGCCGCTTGTTATGGCTGATTGTATACCACGATTACACGTAGAGCACAATGAATTATCTGACAGCAGCCATGGACTCATGGCTGGCTGCTTGCATCAGATTCTGCGAATCAGAGCTGACCAAGACCCTAATCCGCCTTCAAGCGGCGGTCCTGGAAACAGCTTGTACCAGTGTAGTCTGGCTTAGAAAGTAGCAATGGGAAGGTAAACTCGGTAACCAGAAACAAATCGCCAGCCAGCTGAAGTCGGATGTGTCGGTCCGAAAGACGCATATATAGCAATCTCGCTGTAAATTACGTCACGTCACGTCATTTTCATGACATTGTTGAGTATAGGTCTAGCCTTCCCTCTTCGATCCCTTCTCCTTAGCCAGTCTGCTTTGTTGCAGTCTGTTATCCATGATCCCCCCGTGGAGGTGTAGAAGGTTCTTGTCAGTTCTGCTTCGCTGACCCAGACGCTAGCAGTCAGCTATGGGTCGCTGGCCACTACAGGTCATACGCTGCTCAGCATCTTGATACCATCTATGTTATTCTATTCTTGATTTCCAAATTTATGTTATTGTGAACATTGATAGTTGGCCAGTTCTTAATCACCATATCTATCCATACTTCTGAACTCTTGTCTCCTCGTTGTCAGACTAGAGACATTGTTTTAAAAGCTTAATCTCAAACCCAGATAAAGCTTAATCTCAAACCCAGATATTTACTTCATACTCGGCTGACCTTTGACCCTCGTGAATGACCATGGTGTCCAAATACTATAATTGGATCGTCTTTTTCCTTAGAAGAACCAAGTACTTTTATGTCTAACATAACCTGCTGCTACATGCATCACTTGCAATATGTCACGGTGAAGCTTTTCCGTGTTTATAAAAGTTGATGTGGATTCTCAATGAAGCTGGCATATCCAGAGACACGTCAAGATTGGAAAGTAAATTGAAGACATAAATTTCTGTTGGCGTATGCCGCGACTCGCCTTCAATCAATTGCTTTGCATAAACGTTTATTGATTACCATAGTTTGTGTGTACTTGTTATCGATATAGAATGGATTGAAAAGAATAAATTAGGCTCTACACTACACAGAGAACTGAGGCGCTAGTCCTGTCAGCGGTCAGGGACAACATACTGACCAGGACGTCGTACAGGGTCAGGCACAATATACTACCAAGACCAGTATCTTTCCTTGGAAACAGGATGTCTTCAATGCAGTCTGGCTGACGGGATGTGGACCGACGTGATCCCGGTAGTAGTGAGAGACACGTAGGACCGTGGTCCAACTTCATCAGCACTCTCTGTATGTGACGAAAGCTGGTACAACTCTCGACATAACGTCTTTTTCAGGGCGCACAAAAAAGTAAACTTACGCATTAATCGCATTAAACAACAACAACAATACACTACATTGTGTAGATCCTTGGGTTCCTTACTAGGGAGGACAGACTGAAACCCGCACAACAGGTAGTAACATTCAATTATGTATGGTTGTTGGTTAGGCTAGTCAGTCTACCAGGTGGACATGATAGAACGCAGACTTAACACTTACGTTTGACTGAGTTATGTCAGTCTACCAGGTGGACATGATAGAACGCAGTTAGACTTAACACTTACGTGTGACGGAGTTATGTCAGTCTACCAGGTGGGCATGATAGAACGCAGTTAGACTTAACACTTACGTGTGACGGAGTTATGTCAGTCTACCAGGTGGACATGATAGAACGCAGTTAGACTTAACACTTACGTGTGACGGAGTTATGTCAGTCTACCAGGTGAACATGATAGAACGCAGTTAGACTTAACACTTACGTGTGACGGAGTTATGTCAGTCTACCAGGTGGACATGATAGAACGCAGTTAGACCTAACACTTACGTGTGACGGAGTTATGTCAGTCTACCAAATGGACACTGACAGAGCACAGTTAAACTTAACACTACGTGTGACGGAGTTCTGTCAGTCGGCCAGATGGACAAGACAGGACGTAGTTTAGACTTGAAGTTTAAAATAACGTAAATAAGTATGGTTAGATACCGTGCTGAGACGAAAACACGAACGAAATCTCTAAGTTACGACCAATAGGTCTTCATCAAGGACAATATACAATAATAATAATGATCTAGTGAATCATAGAAGACGGAGAAAATACATGGATGGAGGATCATCATCATGATCATGTAACATGTCCTCTGCAGAAGACACCTTCACAACAGCCGACTTGCGAAGAAAAACGATGAAATTCCATAGGAAATGGGTCCTCAGAGTTCTGGGAGGGTGGGAGTGTGGAATGGTTAGTCAAAATTTGGGTTGAAGAGGGGGGGGGGAGGAGTCAAGGGGCGAGGGAGATAAATGGTAGAACGATGACTTAAAGAGCTTTGGATAGAGGTTGCTGCAGACTCCTCCATCTCGTGATGTAAAGAGAAATCGAAGAACACGGAAATATGAGAGGATTTCAGCTAGATGTTACTGAACACAGATATTTGATCCTCTGACTGTGATACTATACACAATAGCCATATAATTCAAATATTAGAAATACAAATCGGTGTATTATTTATTATTCTATATTTATTGTGTATTTTATCAATGCATGGATGATGCAGAGATTTATCTATATTTATAAACTATGCAAGCAATATTTTTGGGGTGAGTGTGGGGTACCTTTGATAATTAATTATTACATTATCATAGGTGTCTCAGTCTCTAAAGACCATGCACGTGGCGCCCTGTGAGTTTTGTCCAGCTCTGTCTCCTGTATTTCGGCAATGTCTTCTATGGCCGTAAAGGCCGATCCGCGAGTCTATAATTGAGACGAATTCGAGGTGACTTAATAAGGTTTATAAGATGGTCACAGGAACGGATAAATTAGACTATAACAAGTTTTTCTCTAAATGCAACCACCTACAAGAACAACAGGGCATATATATAAATTAACTAAAGGGAGGTCCAGATTAGATATTAGGAAATATTTGTTTTTAGTCAAAGAGTGGTGAATGCTTGGAATGCATTGCCGGCCGCAGAAGGTAGTCCAGGCACAAACAATTAATGCATTTAAGAATAAATTAGATGTGCGTAGCTTTTAGAGCAAGGTAATGTAAATGGAACTGGTTGTATACAGACTCTGCAGAGTCTTCTAAACCAGTATAAAGACGTTAAGATAAGTGACAGTCCCTGCCACAGATCATGCAACCACGCTGAGGAGGCTGGCTTGCCGGGCTTTTTCTTAATCTCTTCAGTCTTTGTCTTTTCTCTGCAGTCAGAAGACGTCTTCGAGCGTCAGCAGTCACTATGCCCCCTCCAACTGTCTCCAAACAACTCGATCCTGCGAAATTGTTTCCCAACCCTCGGATGGGATGTCGCATGACTTCATGTCCAACCTACATACGTCCTTGAATCGAAGGGTGGAACGGCTGATTCTTCTAACTCAAATGGCTAGCTGTCTATCATCATCATGTCCTTTATAGAACGTCGCTCCCATCACAGCCTGTCTGAAAGAAACTCGTTCCCTTGCCAAAACTCCAACCTCCGCGACAGTCATAGGCATTCCTGGATATCTTGTTTGCCATCGTCTTCTTGGTCTACCCCTTCCTCTTTTCCCTGCACCATACCTTCCATCACTGTTCTCTCGAGACCGTTGTGTCTCTTGATGTAACCAAAGTATTTGCATTTATTAGCCAAAATGGAATTGATAAACCAGTTCTCCTCTATGCTCAACTCTTACCGATTGTCTACATTTGTCTTTTTCTCTGTCCAGGGTATTCTGAGGATCTTTCTGTAACATTTTGTCTCGAAGGATTCGATTCTTTGTCTGAAAGTTTTGATGATCGCTCATGATTCGCAGCCATAAGCTGTCACAGGAAAAACACAGGCTCTCAAGACTTTTACTTGTATCATTTAGTTGGTGCTCTGCCATAATTTCTTCAGGCTGTTCAGTCTCTGCATTGCCATGGCTAGTCTTCTTCTGTCTATATGATATTATTTGGCAGCCTCTCAATCTTCCTAGCGGGAAATATGCCCGAACATATCAACGCTGGCTCAACAGCGAGTACATGCTGTGAGTGTTTGCTCTCTGTAAGACCGTATTATATGGCATTCTCTCTTACATTATTAGTTTATACGTGAAAGTAAAAGTATAGATGCAGCGTGTGTATTAGACATTCGTTCTGCTTCGTCGTTCGGACTCAAACTCCCGCTACCAAGCACTGAAAAGGGCTTTGCAACTAGCAGGATGTTGTCCGGAGAACGGAATGCGTTGTGTCGTAGTTTACAGCCTGACTGCCATATTTGCACCTATTGGTCCGACACATCCGACTTCAGCAGGCATTTTTGGGTACCGGGTTAGCCTTCCCTCTTCAACACCTTCTCTTTAGCCAGTCTGCCATGTTGCAGCCTGTTATCGAGGATCACCGCGTGGAGGTGTAGAAGAGTCTAAGGTCGCCGACCCTGACGCTAGCAGTCAGCTTTGTGTGACTGATCACTGAAGCTCATGCACTGCTCAGCATCTTGACCCCATCTTGATCCCATCTCCTTATACAATCTTCATGTCACCACTGCAGCTCATGCACTACTCAGCATCTTGACCCCATCTTGATCCCATCTCCTTATACAATCTTCATGTCACCACTGCAGCTCATGCACTACTCAGCATCTTGACCCCATCTTGATCCCATCTCCTTATACAATCTTCATGTCACCACTGCAGCTCATGCACTACTCAGCATCTTGACCCCATCTTGATCCCATCTCCTTATACAATCTTCTTGTCACCACTGCAGCTCATGCACTACTCAGCATCTTGACCCCATCTTGATCCCATCTCCTTATACAATCTTCATGTCACCACTGCAGCTCATGCACTACTCAGCATCTTGACCCCATCTTGATCCCATCTCCTTATACAATCTTCATGTCACCACTGCAGCTCATGCACTACTTAGCATCTTGACCCCATCTTGATCCCATCTCCTTATACAATCTTCATGTCACCACTGCAGCTCATGCACTACTCAGTATCTTGACCCCATCTTGATCCCGTATTAAACATTACAAAACAACCACCACACAACATGGCTCATTTGTAACTGTTCTTGTTTTGTGACACCTTAAATGGTTTGGTAAAAAGTTATTTCTAAATGTAAATTGTGACTACATTGTCTCCCTGTAAATATAGTCTTAGTCTTAGTTGACCTGTGCATCTATAGTGGTGGATGCCCATGTGCATGACCTAGCTCTGGTGTGAGCTGGATGTAGCCGGGATGAGGTTTTCCTGCTTAGCTGACTAGGCTCGAAGAGATTATCACTTATCTGTGTTGGGTCAAGTGCCGCAGAAGGTGATTAACCGATATGCGAGTCCATCTTAATAGGGTCAAGGACTAGAGCAAAGTAGACCCGCAGTCTGTTATCTATGCTGGTCTTAACAAACCATGGTCGGTGTTATGGCATGTCACACAGTCACCATTTCCAACATGCTCTCTGTGGGGCAGTTGAGCTACTCTTGTCTGTGTCATACACGAAGACCCCGGCCGACCACTCTTGATATTTTTTATTGTTGTGATTGCGTTCGCCTTATTTTTCTAATCCACAAGGTCGTGTATGTTGCACTGTAGTTTTAATTTTGTGCCTGTCGGCCCAGTGCATCCGGCTTCAGTATGCATTGTATTTAAGGGTCTGCTTCCTCCTGCATTTTCTAATGGTTTACTTCCCCGGGGTAACGGCCGGTGCCGTGATGGGGATCGAGAACCCACCTTAACCACTAGCCCACGCCGTCCCCTCATTCCATTCAATACTTTTATTTAATTCCATATTTTTATTCGAGATATGTAAAGATATAATTTTTTAAATGTTGAGTTGAAGGTTTCTTCTTCTTCTTCTGCGTACACAGTCAGACAGTAACCATTATTTTCTCGAAAAAAGCGGCGGTCATCCTGAGACTCTCGCCACTACCATAGAGCTTGTCTTGCAGTTCCACTGGCAATGGCCACATCTGCTCTCTCTGATCCTCGTATGTCGGGCAGTTCTGCAGCAGATGTTCAGTGGTCATTTTACCAGTACCGCACGGGCATTCGTCGGTACACCCTATCTTCAATTTGTTGAAGAGGTGGTACCTCAGTCTGTTGTGGCCAGTGCGAAGTCTGAAGACAACGACCTGCTCTCTTCGGTTCAACTGGTAATAGGCATCGTTTTTGGTGTAACCAGTATGTTCGGTTTCCCATTTGGACATGTACCTGGCTTTGATAAGCCGTTTTGACTCTTCGTACGTCATACTGGTATCTATTTGTGGTAGCCTTGCACCTTCTTTTGCCAGTCTGTCTGCCTCCTCGTTGCCTTGGATGTTGCAGTGTGACGGAACCCACTGTACCACTACCCTTTTTGGTGCGGACTGTTGGCACAGTTTGCAGAGTGCTGCTCTTAAGTCATTAAGCTCAGTGTTTTTCTGGCTTTTTAGCGCTGTGACTACTTCGAGAGCATCTGTCAGCAGGACTATATGGCTCTCATTTTCACTGTGTGTTACCATTTCTTCCACTGCCGCCCTCAGTGCCTCTGCCTCTGCTCTGAAATTGCTCGTGTACTTACCAGTAGCGAATGACAGTGTTATTTTTCTGCCATTTGGTAGGTTCAGGAATGCTCTTGCCCCTCCGTTCTGTGTAGTGTTTGTTACAGAGCCGTCGGTGTATGCATGGGAGTTGAAGGTTTGCCTCTCTGTATTCTATTGGCGGAGGCAATGCCCTTTCTACCACGGATCATAGTCTTTTTGACGATATCAGGACGTATTAACCAGTGCTTGGATGCGCGTGTGCGTTTGTGTGTACCTATGCTAGTTTGGGCGTTATCTGGGGTCAACCCAACCGGAGTGCAATATAAGGGCCTCACACTGAGGGCGCGTGTTACAGTTGTGTGAGAGTGCCTGAATAAGCCATTAAGAAATGTATGTGAGCGTATGTGTGTTGGTGATATATATATATATATATATATATATATATATATAGAGAGAGAGAGAGAGAGAGAGAGAGAGAGTACAGATAAAGTCGCCAGACTCAGCTCAGGATTACCAGGGAGAAGAAAAGCGAACTGGGCCATTCCTGACTTTACTAACTGGGCTTCCTGCTACTTTTTGGCTACTATAATTGTTACGTATTTTCTTTTGCGCGAATAAGTTAGTTTAAAACTATGTATGCAATATATTTTAGTCAAGATTTAGTCAGCAGGAAGTATATGTTTACAGATAGTCTATGGGAGATAACTCTTTTATACAGACTGCGGACTAGTTATTCCCCCCAATCAGAAGCGGACTTTAATCGATAATTAAGCCACATGAGCCTCACGTAAACTAAGTTGAGGACACGAATGAAAATATAAACTTTACACGTAATAATGTGCGTTACGTTGGGACAGATAAGAAGGGAAATGATACCGTAAATAAGTATATTTTTTATTTATTCTGTTATATATTATTATATTGGTAGCACACGGTAGGGAGATACTACTTATTATCTGATTTTTTTCTATCGTTTTCTCTCTGCACTCTCGTCTCTATCTCTCAATCGAGTTTGTAGTCTTCAGTAAAAAGATTTCCTAAATTCTTGTTCTTGTTTTATTTTTTCCTCATTCATGTGAATATCAAGTGTAGTGTGCTTTTTACCTATAAGGTGTGTTCTAGTTAAACGGGATTAAACTGCAACAAGGGAACATACGTACGATGCGCATGATGACGTTACTGCCGGTGTAAACAGTACATTCCAGCCGTCAAGTTTACGTATAATTGGTCTCGGAAGATCTTTCGTTAACTCACGACCTTCATTAAACACCGTTGTCCAGTTTTTCCACTGTTGTCTTCGACACTTTTTTTGTCACCATACACTACCTGCATTCTGCGATGAATGTCAACTGGTCGACATCCTTCAGCTGTTAGAAACAGAATCACCGCTTGCTGATCAACTCTGGACGGATTCCGTATCACACCCGCCATGCTAGTAACGGTCTGCTGAGGAAACTATGAGTCGGAGGATAATGACATTTTGCAAACTTGACGGTTGGTATGGGCTGTTTATACCAGAAGCGACGTCGTCATGCGCATCGTACGTATGTTCACTTGGTGCAGTTAGGTGCGGTTTAATTTGAACAGTTTATTTCTCGAGCAAATAGCTATTCCAACAAAGCCCACTGGTTTATGCGTCTTAATATCGCCAAATTGACTATGGTCTGTGGTTGAATAGGCGCGCCTCCGCCAGTAGAAACTAGTGAGGAAAACAAAATAAAAAAACCAACGGAGGTGAAGGGCGTGTCTTTTGCAGACCAAGGAACGGAGAAGAAAAATCTCAAGCACTAACAATCGAGACTTACCTCAATAGCTTTCGCGTGGTAGTAGAAATACTGAAGGCTGCTGTTCAGCTTGTAATGCAAGATAAAGATATCCACCTAGACACCTTGGTAATCCTGTCTGATGCATTTGCCGTAATAGCAGCTCTAAAACAACACAGGAAAGATCTTAACCAATCCATGTGCTCTCAAAGTTGGTCATTCAGCGGTCAGCGGGTCATCTACAACTGCAATATTGAAGACAATGAAGCTTCAGACAAACTAGCAACGCGTGGAGGAGCTTCTCCACTTTCAGACCTGGGCAGAACATATCGGGAGGCAAAGACCATAATTGAAGCCAATTGGGGAACTGAGAAACTAGCTCTGTCAGGCGCAACATACTGGCCAGGGCGTCGCATCAGGTTTGGGCACAATATACTGACCAAGACAACTATCTCTGTTCCATGTACGGTTCCCTGGAAACAGGGTGTTTTCAAGGCAGTCTGGCTGACGAGATGTGGATCGACGTGATCCCCGTAGTAGTGAGCTTTACACAGATGAAGCCAAGCATAGCACAACCTCCTCGGGGACTACGACCCACCTTCATCAGCTCGTCCAGGATGTTAGTAAAAGCTGCTATGACCCGTTCCTTGACGCTATTTTCAGTGCACAACAAAGAATAAACTTACTCATTGCGGGCATTTAACAACAACAACGCTAGCTTAGCGACAAATGGGCTTATCAAAACTGGGACTTTTGAAAATGTAACAGCTACTTTGATTTACATTAACTAGAGTCATCATCTTCAGACTGAGTACTGGACATAACAGACTCAAGGGTTATCTTTACAACATTATGAGGATTGAGAGAGATCATCTTCTTCTTCATCGTACGCAGTCAGACATCAACCTTTATTTTTTCGAAAAAAGCAGCGATCATCCTGAGGCTGTCGACACTGCCATAGAGCTTGTCTAGTGTTGCCACTGGTGATGGCCACATCTGCTTTCTCTGGTCCTCGTATGTCGGGCAGTTTTGCAGCATATGTTCAGCGGTCATTTTCCCAGTGCCGCACGTGCATTCGTCAGTGCCACCTATCTTCAATTTATTGAATAGTTGATACCTCAGTCTATTGTGGCCAGTGCGAAGTCTGAAGACCACGACCTGCTCTCTTCTATTCAACTGGTAATAGGCATCGTTTTTTGTGTAGCCAGTATGTTCTGTTTCCCATTTGGTCATGTATCTAGCTCTAATAAGCCTTTTTGACTCTTCGTATGTCATACTAGTATCTGGTTGTGGTAGTCTTGCACCTTCTTTTGCCAGTCTGTCTGCCTCCTCGTTGCCTTGGATGTTACAGTGGGATGGAACCCATTGTACCACTACTCTTTTTGGTGCGGACTGCTGGCATAGTTGACAGAGTACTGCTCTTAAATCATTAAATTCAGGATTTTTCTAGCTTTTTAGTGCTGTGACTACGGCCAGGGCATCTGTAAGCAGGACTATATGGCTTTCATTACTCTTGCTTGTCACCATTTCTTCTACTGCAGCCCTCAGTGCCTCAGCTTCCGCTCTGAAATTGCTTGAGTATTTTCCAGTTGCCACTGATCGTGTTATTTTTCTACCATTTGGTAGGCACAAGAATACCCCTGCCCCTCCGTTCTGTGTTGTGTTTGTTACAGAGCCGTCGGTGTATGCATGGGTCCAGTCTATGCTTGGGTAGTTTTTCGTTATGTACCTCAGGGTTATGTCTCTTCTTTCTTTTTCAGTCTGCCTGTTTTGGTTTCCAATACCTGGTATGTTTTCTACCACCTCTGGAAATATATGCTGCCTCCAGGTAGGTTTTCGTACTGTAGGGATGGGCTTTGGTGTTGTTAATGCGTTCATATGGTCTTCGCTCATCTTTGCTTTGGCTATTTCTGCAAAGTTTCTCCGCTTTAGTTTCCCATATCCGAAATTATTTAGTCTCTGGTGCATTGAATGGTCAGTCAGTCTTCTGAGTTTCTCTGCTTGCTTCTGGGCTCTGCAGTCTCTTCTGTCGGTCATGGATTACAGATTTATAATCTTTTCAAGTTCTACAATTGGCGTTGACTTCATGCCTCCTGTTTTACTCTCATGGCTTGGTTTTAAAGTTTGCTAATTTTATCTGTTGTCCATGCCGCAATGCCATACTCGAGAACTGGTCTCACTCTTCCAGTGTACAGTTTCTTTACTATGCATTCGTCTGCTCCCCAGCTTGTGCCAGCAAGTTTCCTCATGATTGCCATTCTTTCTCTGGCTCTCATTCGGTTTCTCTCGATCTGACTTTTCCATGTCATGCGCCGATCAAATGTGACTCCCAGGTAGTTTGGGTTGTCGTTTGGCTGCAGGTATTTGCCGTTAAGACTTAATTTGGTGTTTTGGGGTTTGTTTGATAGCGAGAATATTGTACATGTCGTTTTCTCCTCATTTATTTTGACCAGCCATGAGTTCGCCCACTCTTCCAGCGATGTTAGGGCCTGCTGCATCCGATTTCTTGCTTTGGTGAGATTTTTTTCAGAGGTCCACATAGCCAGATCGTCTGCAAATATTGAGCTATGGACTCTTCTTGGTATATTCTCTGTAATGTTGTTTATATACACCAGGAAGAGTGTGGGTGACAGTACTTCCCCTTGGGGTACTCCGTGCTCAAGTGTCACCTTTTTGCTCATCTGCCCTTGTACTTGAACTCTGGCCGTTCTGTTTTTTAGGTAGTGACTGATCCATTTGTACATTTTCCCACAAACTTCACTTCTTCTTAGCTTGACTCTAAGTCCCTCTTTCCAGACTTTGTCAAATGCCTTTTCCAGATCCACCCAAACCGCTACTGTGTGTTTCTGTGCCTGGTAGGCATCTTCTATCTCCTGGGCTATGAGGATGACCTGGTCCTCAGTGGGTCTGTGCTGTCTAAAGCCTGCTTGCTGTGGAATTAGTATGTGTTTTTCTTCCAGATGCCACATCAGTCTGGTGTTTATTATACGTTCCATCAGTTTGCCTACGCAGCTCAGTAGGCTGATAGGCCTGTATCCACTTGAATCTGTTTTGTCTTTTCCTTTCTTTGGTAGTGGTACAAGTACTGCGTCTTTCCATGCCTGGGGTACAATACCTCTTTTCCAGCTTTGGTTCAGGACTGATAGTAGTTTCCTCTTTGCTGTTTGGCCCAACCCCATCAGCATTTCGTTTGTTATCCCGTCTTTTCCGGGAGATTTCCTTTTCTGTTATGTTCTCATGGCCTCTTCCATTTCATTCATTGTTAATTTTGCCATCATATGCTCTTCTGGTGCCATATTGATGTTGTCGTGCCGCTTTTGCTCTTCACCAATGTCTGTATGCCTATCTGCAGGGACATCAATGTGGTTTGCTCTGGCATAATGTTTAACAAAGGCGTTTGCTGCTTTTTTTCCAATGAGCATGTTGTCACCCTGCTTGATTGGAATTTGTTTGTTTGATGGAGTTTCGTCATTCATGGCTCTGACTAACTTCCATAGTTTGTTCCCTTCTTTGTCTAAATTAAGGCTTTCTGTTTTGTTTTTCAAGCTTTCTCTTGCTGTTTGGTTTAGAGTGTATTTGTATTTCGCCGTGGTGGCTTTGAGGGCGATATTTGCCTCCATAGATTGTTCTCGCTCTGCCATGTTCCTAGCATTTGTGACTGCGTCTTCCGCTTTCTGCAAATCATCATTCCAATAGGGCTTATATATAATATCAGAATAAAGATGCAATTACGAAATAAAATGCAGAATAGCCCAAGCAAAAACCGCTCTTCCAGAACATGAAGGGAATATTGTGTAAGAATGCCTTGTCGCTGGAACTGAGAGAGTTCTTGGATGCTACGTGAAACCCGTACTGGCCAATGGAAATGAACCATGGAAAACCAGCAAGCAAGCGCACAAAACATTGGAAGTAACGGAGATGTTGTTTTACAGAAGAATGCTGCGGATCCCATGGACTGCGAGGAGGACGACTCATGATACAGTAGTCGCAGAGACACAAACACAAAGACAGCTTATTGCAAAGGTCACAACAAGACAGCCATCCTTTTTCTGGCACGTTATGATTAGATGCGGCTTGGAGCACGTTGTGACAACGGGAGAGATAGCAGGAAAGAGAGACAGAGGAAGGCAGAGAGAGAGAGAGAGAGAGAGAGAGAGAGCTGTTGGACAGCCTGAGAGAATGGCATGGTGGACAATCAACAACAGAGTTGGTAAACTGCACACGTGACTAAACGGATTAAGGTCATGATCACCAAAGCCAACCGGCGAGGTAACTGATGAAATATTTATAAATACAAGGAGGATAATGAAATTTTGCAAACTTTACGGTTGCTGTTTTGCTGGTTACACCTTAAGTTACGTCATCATTTGCATCGTACGTATGTTCACTTGGTACAGTTAGGTCCAGTTTCATTTGAACACGCCTCGTATGGTGTGTGTTTGTGTGTGTGTGTGTGTGTGTGCGTGCGTCACAGAGAGAGAGAGAGAGAGAGAGAGAGAGAGAGAGAGAGAGAGATGGACACACATTGTCGCAAAAACAATGTGTATACTGTTTGAACGTTAATAACTCGAACGTAAATAAGAGAAAGCATGAACTTTTTCAAATATTGTATACCTGAAAGTTAAATGTCTTCAAAATGGTCGACATTAGCAGCAATGCATCGTTTGCAACGCTGTAAAATAGATCGACAAACATCAGATGTGGTTTCCATTGGAAACCACTCATACTATTTGAATTGCCAATCTGGATCGATCTCATTCATAACGTGATGCAACCTCAATGTAGATCGCACACTTTGATTGAACTAAAAGGCGATGGACACTTGATTTGTTTACACCTGACTCACGTGAAGCTTACGCTTCCGTGGGAATCTTCTGAAAGTGTGCAACTTTCGACCATTTTCCGTTCTCTTTTTGCGAACTGTTCTTCACATGCCACACAATTCCTTCGCACTCAAACTTTTCGCGTAATCTCGAAATTGTTACACGTGACGGTGACGCAGTATCGAATTCTGTCCGTACGGAGCATAGGTCTCCTACCACCAAAACCTAAGTCTGTCTTTTGCTCTCGTCTGGAACATCTGCCACACTATTCCTGAGTCCCTCATGGTTTTCTCGAACTCTCTTCGGATTCCATAATAGCGACTGTCTCGCAGTGTCATTCCCAACTTTACACAATCTACGCCGTTTTCATCGCCAACACCTTCGCTTTATCTGCTGGTCATACTGCCAAATTCCATGCTACAGATTCACGTTAGCAACTATATCGTACCGGTTCAACCTCAACCTCCAGCGTAGGCATCTATTTTCACCATCTGTGTTATTGTCTATGTTGACCGCCAAGCCTTCTACCCATACGGTAGGACTGCCGCGTTAGAGATCTTTGTGTCATACTTGACTTCTCTGAAAGACCATAGCTTTTGCATTGCAATAAAGACTCATCTCACTTTTTTGTATTCTTAGTCTGATATGTTTTGTACTTACCTAGGACCCTATATCTGCATTTATATATATCTGCATTTATATATATATATATATATATATATATATATATATATATATATATATATATATATATATATATATATATATATATATATATATATACACACACACACACACACATTGCGGAGCCAATCTCCGTGATCCTAAATTAAGTATGCCCAAGGAATATCGACGAATATATATATGGCCCGACCGTCTCCTATACATGGAAAAATAACCTGAATACTGAGATTGACAGACGCCGTTAATCGGGCTGGGCAGCCTTCAACTCGATAAATACATCAACAGATACAACGGAAAACACCAGAATAGGCAGACCTATTGGTTTCAGTGGTGCAACAAGCGTTATGATATGGGAGGGAACCTAGTCTCTGACAAAAGCACATGTCTAGCTTGATCATCATCTCGGGAGCCTGTCACTTAGTCAACGGCGCCAGCTAGGCCTACACAACAGTCACGTTCTGGTAATGTCAAACGTCAAAGATGTTCTACAACGTGTCACCAACTCCAAGAACCGCTGGGCTGACCATCTAGTTAGAAGAAGAGACGAACCATGGAGCTCAGCAACCACTCTGTGGTACCCCTGAAGCAAAAAAGACACCTTCTGAAAGACCCTCCACTTGGTTGCAAGATTCGGTAGGTTCCATAACGACATTCGCCACTTTGAAACTAACAAGCTAGACGCAATACTGCTCAAACCCATATGATATAAACAAGGACAACCAGCCATGTAGAAGTACCGGTCGATTAAGACTAACATAATTAGTAAAAGTAGCTCCTTTCAAGCATGACTGACTATATACAATACGATGTGGAGTGATGAACAAAAGTATATATACAAATATTGTGCTGTCTTTCTTCTTGAGGCGTTGTCGCTTCACTTCTGTGTTGGAAAAGTTTCTCTTCACCATCCGTGAGATAGCCCTTCGGGGCACATCTCTACTTGGATGGTTCTGCAGCTTCGTCTTCCCAGGATGTCAGACTCATGTCCAGGACCTACATATCACGGTTACGCATATCTTTGAACCAACTGGTCAGCCGACTGTTGTTTTGCCTTCCGCTAACTGTCCATGGAGGATATCTTTGGGAATGTAACCATCTTTCATGTGATGAACATAGCCAAGCCATCGTAGTCTTCGCTGCCCAAAGAGAGTGTACATGCTTGGGACCCCGGTGCGAGAGTGCACCTCTGCATTTGTCACATGGTGTACAATGCATGTATCGTCAGGAAACATCTATATTTCAACGAGACTTGGACAAATTATGCCAATCATAAGCACAAGCTCAACACCTTCCATCTACGGTACCTGCGATCAATTCTTAGAATTACTGCTACCTTTGACGCTTCCTCAGCACGCTTAGAATTACTGTTATCTTTGACGCTTCCTCAGCACACTTAGAATTACTGTTATCTTTGACGCTTCCTCAGCACGCTTACAATTACTGTTATCTTTGACGCTTTCTCAGCACACTTAGAATTACTGTTATCTTTGACGCTTCCTCAGCACACTTAGAATTACTGTTATCTTTGACGCTTCCTCAGCACGCTTAGAATTACTGTTATCTTTGACGCTTCCTCAGCACACTTAGAATTACTGTTATCTTTGACGCTTCCTCAGCACACTTAGAATTACTGTTATCTTTGACGCTTCCTCAGCACGCTTAGAATTACTGTTATCTTTGACGCTTCCTCAGCACACTTAGAATTACTGTTATCTTTGACGCTTCCTCAGCACACTTAGAATTACTGTTATCTTTGACGCTTCCTCAGCACGCTTAGAATTACTGTTATCTTTGACGCTTCCTCAGCACACTTAGAATTACTGTTATCTTTGACGCTTCCTCAGCACGCTTAGAATTACTGTTATCTTTGACGCTTCCTCAGCACGCTTAGAATTACTGTTATCTTTGACGCTTCCCCAGTACGCAGAATAATTAAAAACCAGAACTAGCAAGGCATCAACGTGCGGACTATATGACCTTCTCACCCTTACAGACAGTCCTGGGTGGTTCTGGGATCGGACCCAACGCGATTCTCACTTCAACTTCACTCTGCTTCCTGCAATGTCCCATTTCCCCCGAAATATATACAATTGCAAAAGCAACGGAGAACAAATTGCGAGTGATCCAATCTTCTACTGAGAAACGCATGGTAGGCCTTGCTCTCCTCAATCCAGCACACGCAGAACCGCCACAATTTAGGCCTACTGGAATGAACATCGATGGCCAGCCCACATGCTGAGGCAGACGGAATTCTGGGGCAGGTCGTCCGCAGTCTGGTGCCGTGGAGGCGGAACATAACCGCGTGGTAGAACTCCATTCTACTTCTTTTGTCGTCTTACTTTCTTCCCGGTTGTAACCCAGTGTAATCTCTAGCGGGTTGTAGCCCAGTGTCGTCTCTACAGGGTTGTAGCCCAGTGTCATCTCTACCGGGTTGTAGCCCAGTGTCGTCTCTACCGGGTTGTAGCCCAGTGTCGTCTCTACCGGGTTGTAGCCTAGTGTCGTCTCTACCCGGTTGTAGCCCAGTGTCATCTCTACCGGGTTGTAGCCCAGTGTCGTCTCTACTGGAGTGTAGCCCAGTGTCGTCTCTACCGGGTTGTAGCCCAGTGTCGTCTCTACCGAGTTGTAGCCCAGTGTCGTCTCTACCGGATTGTAGCCCAGTGTCGTCTCTACCGGGTTGTAGCCCAGTGTCGTCTCTACCGGGTTGTAGCCCAGTGTCGTCTCTACCCGGTTGTAGCCCAGTGTCATCTCTACCGGGTTGTAGACCAGTGTCATCTCTACCGGGTTGTAGCCCAGTGTCGTCTCTACTCGGTTGTAGCCCAGTATCATCTCTACCCGGTTGTTATGTATGTATGCATGTATATGTGTGTGTGTGCGTGCGTGCAATCGTATTTGCGTGCGTGCGCGCGCGTATGCGTGAGTTTGTGAGGGTGTGTGTGAGAGAGACCGGACGTGCGAGCGCGCGCGCGATCAGGTGGGTTTAGGTGGGTTGTGTGTGTGTGTGTGAGTGAGTGAGTGGGTGTGTATGTGGGTGGGTGGGTTTATTGGATGGGTTTGAGTGAGTGAGTGTGACTGTCTGTGTGTGTTTGTGTGAGTGATAATGTGAGTATGACTGTGTGAGGATGGGCATTGTGTGGGTGTGTGTCTATATATATATATATATATATATATATATATATATATATATATATATATATATATATATATATATATATATATATATATATATATATGTATGTGTGTAACAATTCATTAAATGACACGCCTCAGGGCGTGGAAAATCAATTCCCACACAGCCATCTGTCATGTCAACATTACAGCGCTTCCTATTTCTTGTTGTAAAGCACACACATTTATTATTGATATGTGAATTCAATCGTTTTCTTTGACATCATTGTTTGTGTTCCCTTGACATGTCCCTCGCTTATCATTATTTTGCTGCTTAGATTTTGTCAATCAAGCAACTTTTTAAGTCACCAAGAAGAATGAAATAGACAGATCTCAGGCTTAACCAAAATGATCATGTTAGCGGCTGTTATGGTTACCGCGGAATGTCGTGTATCTTAATGTAGTAGCTATAGACGTCATCATCATTCGTTGAACTAACTTCGTCATCATCATCATCATCACCAACATTATCATGGCTTGTGACCTGAAAGATCATTGGGTCGACAATACTGCAGTTTGTTGGACCAGTTCCCGCCACGCCACTCGAATTTGTGCCAGGCTAGTTGTTCGAGCTATGGACCTTCCTGTCGATTCTGTGATGTTGTCTTCCCATATCTTTGTCTGCCTCTCTCACTTACGCTTCCTAGGCACAGTACCTTGCAGGTCCGTCTTGGTCAACCCAGACGAACTTGCAACATGCAACCATATGAGCTTGCGTACTTTTACCATACTCAATAGGTCTTGATACCTTTCTCTGAAACTGACTAAACAAGGTTAAAATAAGCAAATACATACAAGAATACAACCGGTAATAAACGCCTACGCTGTTTCGTCGATCAAGTGAAGAAAAAAAATGTATCTAAGCTGCAATGAAGTTCACATACAGATACAAATAATTATGTCGCATGTCCTTTGCAGAACATTACTTATATGCCAGCCGGTCTAAAGGAAACTTGATCTCTTGCCAAATCTCCAGCCTGCTCCAGAATCATGGACAAGCATTCCTTGACATTTCGATGCCATCGTCTTCTTTGTTGTGACCCAGCCTCTCTTGCTCGGCAGTATACCGTCCATTACCGTTTTCTCAAGACCGTTGTGTCTTTTGATGTGGCTAAAGTATTGTAATAATTTTCTGTTCCGTATGGAATGTATGGACGTTCTCTTCCTTGCCAAACTCTTGTCGAAAGTCTTTCTTTGTGGTATTGTGATGACATTTTTACAACATTTCGACTTTTAGGACTCGATTCTCTTACCTTAGGTTAGGGTAACTGCCCATGTTTCGCAACCATATGCTGCCACAGGAAAAACACAAATTTCAAAATGTTCTCTTTTGTTGTTTTACTTGTATTTTGCCATAGTTCACTCAGGTTGTGTAGCCTCTGTATTGGCATTGACAGTCTCCTTCTGATTTCCTTTGAGCAATCGCCATTGTAGCATATTGGAGGGCCACTCGGAAAGTTATGCCTCCTATTTTATTCCATGAAAACCATAGCAGAAAAAAAGCACAATAACACCATTTGATAGAGCACAGTCTTGCCTTGAAAAAACTATTTTTCAATATAGTAGCCACCCTTGGTTATACATTATCTGCAACAATGAACAAGAGCATACATGTTGCGCTCGGAAAAATCTGCTCCAGCGGAGGTGACCCACTGTTTCACAGCTACAATAACGTCGTCGTTGCTAGGACAGTGTTGCCTACACGGAAATCCGGGCTATACGATGGTTGTGATAGGACAGTCCAACCAAGGCTGACAACATGCTCAACTGTCTTCAAACTGGTACGTGACATGCCGTTATTGTGTCTTCTTCTCTGACCTGACCCTGGAAATTCGAGCCTTCAGCTTAGTCAGCGTCGCAATGTAACGGTCAGAGGTGCAGGAAATCGAGGATTTCCAATTGTCTATCACAAAAGAAAGTGCACATCTCTTTACACGATGAGAGCTGCGTCTTGACATTTTTCCTCCTTGGGGAATTCACATGTTGGCCACTCCATGGACTGCCGTTATGACTGAAGACCGAAGTGGGGGTACCACGTCTCATCACCAGTGATGATTTAATCCAGATAACTGTCACCTTCATCATCGTAATGGTTCAAGAGATCATGACGAACTTGCAAGTGATGTTCTTTGTGTTCCTGAGTGAGCCGATGTTCTTTGTGTTTCTGAGTGAGCCGATGTTCTTTGTGTTCCCGAGTGAGCCGATGTTCTTTGTGTTTCTGAGTGAGCCGATGTTCTTTGTGTTTCTGAGTGAGTCGATGTTCTTTGTGTTTCTGAGTGAGCCGATGTTCTTTGTGTTTCTGAGTGAGCCGATGTTCTTTGTGTTTCTGAGTGAGCCGATGTTCTTTGTGTTTCTGAGTGAGCCGATGTTCTTTGTGTTTCTGAGTGAGCCGATGTTCTTTGTGTTTCTGAGTGAGCCGATGTTCTTTGTGTTTCTGAGTGAGCCGATGTTCTTTGTGTTTCTGAGTGAGCCGATGTTCTTTGTGTTTCTGAGTGAGCCGATGTTCTTTGTGTTTCTGAGTGAGCCGATGTTCTTTGTGTTTCTGAGTGAGCCGATGTTCTTTGTGTTTCTGAGTGAGCCGATGTTCTTTGTGTTTCTGAGTGAGCCGATGTTCTTTGTGTTTCTGAGTGAGCCGATGTTCTTTGTGTTTCTGAGTGAGCCGATGTTCTTTGTGTTTCTGAGTGAGCCGATGTTCTTTGTGTTTCTGAGTGAGCCGATGTTCTTTGTGTTTCTGAGTGAGCCGATGTTCTTTGTGTTTCGAGTGAGCATTCGTGGGACCAACCTGGCGCAATCTTTGTGATATTCCAACGTTGTCAAGATAGTTTCCAACGCATCGAAGCCGATATCCAGCTGGGTAGACAGTTCCCTGGTCGTAATCCTTCGATTTGCGTGGATGAGCTGACCGAGACGTTCTTCATTGCGTGATGTGACAGCTGTGCATGGCCGTCCAGATCGTGGCTTGTCCCTCATGTCGCTTCCGCCACTAACTGAGTTGCACGACCCACCGTCTCACTGTGCCAACATCAACTGTCTAATTTCCGTAAACCTTCAGCAAGTGTCGATGAATGTCAATTGGTGCTACTTTTTCCCCATGGAGAAATTCACTAACGCATCTCTGTTTATAACGAACTTTCACGACATGCGCCAGTTTGTCAGACTGCTCCTCCACTGCTACCTGTCGGAAGGAAACAAAATGGTATAGATATTTGACGGGATAGTCGATACTTAGCTATACTGCCAGTATCCACTTCTGACGTTGTGCGACTTAGTAATAAAATACCAGGCATTACTAATCTCCACGAATTAATCACCAGTTTGGGGATTCCGTGGCGAAGTGGTTAAGCCGTCGGCCTCGTGATCAGGTGGTGTGGGTTCGACTCCGCCGTCTTTTTCACGGGTGTTTGATGCGGAGTAACCTCCATCACGTAGTCGCCCCCTGGAAATCTTGCCCTTGACTTGCCACTGGGGTCGGGCGGCACGAGACGAGTGAGTGAGGATACAAATTGGCGTAGTTAATCCTTACTAAAAATAGCGCTAGTAAAATAAATTATGCCATCATCGTCCATGATGGACGGCGGCCTTTGCAATCACCATCATGGTGATAGTGCCTTTCACACACTTTATCGGCGATTTTCTTTGACAATAGATGCAATCGACTCTAGGATCACTTACTCGATGTGCCTGGCTAGGTCGAGAACAGTTTGTCGCAGAATTCACGCCATTTTGGAACATCCTACTCCATTCAAACACTTACTGGGAGTAAAAGGCATACATCACCGTACTGGACCTTTATTCGCTGACGAATTGCCATAGATCTCACTCCTTCGCTGTTCAACAGACGGATAACAGAACGCTGCCTCTCTTTGATGCATGTCATCATATAATTGCATCATTACGGCATGTTGTTCGTCTGCACTGGCTTGCAATGTGTAGAATACTCCTAACATCCTCAGCAACAATTTTAATAAGTTACAATACAAAGGCGTAATTATTCTAATTTATTTTCCTCTTGTAATTTTTTCATTTTAACTCCCCTTGTGTGTGTGTGTGTGTGTGTATGTGTGCATGAGCGTAAATATATATATATATATATATAAAATATGTATGTATGCATGTTTTTTTTGGCCTCTGATACATGTATATTGTATGTCTCTTGGTATTTTATTAATTTTTGTATCTTATATGTTCATATTGTTACCTGTTTTATTGGTCAGCGTGTAATCATATTTAGCATTTCTTGTTTAGCATAGTTTTTGATATAACTGGCATTCCGTTTTCTGAACGTTCCTTGTCACTTCCTGCTAACTTTAAACATTTTATTTTTGTTGTGATCTGTTATTTATGTGCGTTAATTATCCCCGACGAAGGTCTTGTGGCTGAAACGTTGAAGTGATCTTGTTTTTGACCTTGCGCGGTTTCTTTAGTCAATATCTCTAAACGTGTGGAGCGTGTATCCTAGTCGACAGTGAACTGGCATGCTTAGACTGGGATTACACTGCGCCAGGGTTCGAAATCACTGACGGGCAGAAACTAATCCTGTCGGGGTTCTTCTGCTTCTTCTTCGTACGCAGTCAGACAGTAACCATTATTTTTTCGAAAAAAGCGGCGGTCATCCTGAGGCTGTCGACACTGCCATAGAGCTTGTCTTGGTGATGGCCACATCTGCTCTCTCTGATCCTCGTATATCGGGCAGTTCTGCAGCAGATGTTCAGCGGTCATTTTCCCGGTACCACACGGGCATTCGTCGGTTCCACCTATCTTCAATTTGTTGAATAGGTGGTACCTCAGTCTATTGTGGCCAGTGCGAAGTCTGAAGACAACGACCTGCTCTCTTCTGTTCAGCTGGTAATATGCATCGTTTTTGGTGTAACCAGTATGTTCGGTTTCCCATTTGGTCATGTATCTGGCTTTAAAAAGCCGTTTTGACTCTTCGTACGTCATACTAGTATCTGTTTGTGGTAGTCTTGCGCCTTTTTTTGCCAGTCTGTCTGCCTCCTCGTTGCCTTGGATGTTGCAGTGTGATGGGACCCACTGTACAACTACCCTTTTTGGTGCGGACTCCTGGCATAGTTGACAGAGTGCTGTTCTTAAGTCATTAAGCTCAGTGTTTTTCTGGCTTTTTAGCGCTGTGACTACGGCGAGAGCATCTGTAAGCAGGACTATATGGCTTTCATTTTCTTTATGTGTCACCATTTCTTCCACTGCCGCCCTCAGTGCCTCTGCCTCCGCTCTGAAATTGCTTGTGTACTTACCAGTAGCGAATGACAGTGTTATTTTTCTGCCATTTGGTAGGTTCAGGAATGCTCCTGCCCCTCCGTTCTGTGTAGTGGTTGTTACAGAACCGTCGGTGTATGCATGGGTCCAGTCCATGCTTGGGTAGTTTTTCGATATAAAGCTTAGGGTAGTATCTCTCCTTTCTTTTTCAGTCTGGCAGTTTTTGTTTCCAATACCTGGTATATTTTCTACCACCTCTGGAAATATATCCTGCCTCCAGGTAGGTTTTCGTACAGTAGTGATGGGCTTTGGTGTTGTTAGTGCGTTTATGAGATCTTCGTGCATCTTTGCTTTGGCTATTTCTGCAAAGTTTCTCCGCTTTAGTTTCCCATATCCCAAATTGTTTAGTCTCTGGTGCATTGGATGGTCAGTCAGTCTTCGGAGTTTATCTGACTGCAGCTGGGCTCTGCAATCTCTTCAATCGGTCATGGATTGCAGTTTTGTAATCTTTTCAAGTTCTACAATTGGCGTTGACTTCATGCCTCCTGTTATAACTCTCATGGCTTGGTTTTGAAGTTTGCTAACTTTATCGAAGTTCGCCTTTGCTGCTTTTGTCCATGCCGCAATGCCATACTCGAGAACTGGTCTCACTCTTCCAGTGTACAGTTTCTGTAGTATGCGTTCGTCTGCTGCCCAGATTGTGCCAGCAAGTTTCCTCATGATTGCCATTCTTTCTTTGGCTCTTATTCGGTTTCTCTCGATCTGACTTTTCAATGTCATGCGCCAATCAAATGTGACTCCCAGATAGTTTGGGTTGTCGTTTGGCTGCAGGAATTTGCCGTTTAAACTTAATTTGGTATTTTGGGGTTTGATTGAAAGCGAGAATATTGTGCATGTGGTTTTCTCCTCGTTTATTTTGACCAGCCATGAGTTCGCCCACTCTTCCAGCGATCTTAGGGCCTGCTGCATCCGATTTCTTGCTATGGTGAGATTCTTTTCAGAGGTCCACATAGCCAGATCGTCTGCAAACATTGAGCTATGGACTCTTCTTGGTATATTCTCTGTAATGTAGTTTATATACACCAGGAAGAGTGTGGGTGACAGTACTCCCCCTTGGGGTACTCCCTGCTCAAGTGTCACCTTTTTGCTCATCTGCCCTTGTACTTGGACTCTGGCCGTTCTTTGTTTGAGGTAGTGGTTGATCCACTTGTACATTCTCCCACAAACTTCACTTCACCTTAGCTTGACTCTAAGTCCGTCTTTCCAGACTTTGTCAAATGCCTTCTCAAGATCCACCCAAACCGCTACTGTGTGTTTCTGTGCCTGGTAGGCATCTTCTATTTTCTGGGCTATGAGGATGACCTAGTCCTCAGTGGATCTGTGCTGTCTAAAGCCTGCTTGCTGTGGAATTAGTATTCGTTTTTCTTCCAGATGCCACATCAGTCTGGTGTTTATCATACGTTACATCAGTTTGCCAAAACAGCTCAGTAGGCTGATGGGCCTGTATCCATTCGGATCTGTTTTGTCCTTTCCATTCTTTGGTACTGGTACAAGTACTGCGTCTTTCCATGCCTGGGGTACAATTCCCCTTTTCCAGCTTTAGTTCAGGACCGATAGCAGTTTCCTCTTCGCTGTTTGGCCCAGCCCCATCAGCATTTCGTTTGTTATCCCGTCTTTTCCGGGAGATTTCCTTTTCTTTAATGTTCTCATGGCCTCTTCCATTTCACTCATTGTTAATTTTGCCATCATATGCTCTTCTGGTGCCGTATTGATGTTGTCGTGCCCCTTTTGCTCTTCACTAATGTATGTATGCCTATCTGCAGGGACCTCGATGTGGTTTGCTTTGGCATAGTGTTCTGCAAAAGCGTTTGCTGTTTTTTTTCCCTGTGAGCAGGTTTTCGCCCTGCTTGATAGTAATTTGTTTGTTTGAAGGGGTTTTGTCGTTCATGGCTCTGACTAGCTTCCATAGCTTGTTCCCTTCTTTGTCTAGGTTGAGACTTTCAGTTTTGTTTTTCCAGCTCTCTCTTGCTGTTTGGTTGAGAGTGTATTTGTATTTCGCCGTGGCGGCTTTGAGGGCGATATTCGCCTCCATAGATTGTTCTCGGTCTGCCATGTTCCTAACATTTGTGATTGCATCTTCCGCTTTCTGCAACTCATCATTCCAATAGGGCTTATAGTTTTTCCTAGCCCCTCTTGGGATGGTTTCAGTGGCGGCTTGCATTATTGCCTTGCTTAGGCTTTCCACCATGGGCTTCATTTTGTTGTTTCGTGTGTTGATGGTTTCACACAGCCCATCTGTCAGGATTGCAAATTTGTCCCAGTCGGCTCGTTTGTAATTCCAACGTGGGAGCGGTTTTGTTTCCTGTGGTCCTACTTCCATATCAATGTCTAGCCTGATCGGCCTGTGGTCGCTACCTGCCAGTTGCTTTAGCACCTGGCGGTCTATTTTATGGTGTATGTCCTGTGTGGAGAAGGCCATATCTGGAGTCGAGGTGGTATGCCATGTTCTAGAATAGAAACTAGGGCTATCCTCCTGCCTATTGATTAGGGAGAGATTTGTGTCTATCTCCCAATCTTCCACTTCGTCACCTCTGCTGTCTGTGTCCGAGTATCCCCATCTCTCCAAGTGGCTGTTGAAGTCTCCAACTACTATGCAGTTGGAGTCTTTGACGTCCATACTCGAGAGCGATAGGGATTTATTTGGTGGTCCGTACAGATTGAAAATGCGGAGCTTCGTCTCTTGAGCCATTATGTCAACTCCTACAATTTCTGCTTGTCCGGTGTGATTGACAGATACCGCGCTACTCGGTATGCAGTTTCGGGCCAGTATCAGGACCCCTCCTTTGTGATCTTCTCTATCGAGACGGAAGGTCTGGTATCCTCTGATTGAGAATTTATGGTTTTTGTTGAGATGCGTTTCCTGGATACATGCCACGTCAATCTTACCTTCATGCAGGTGATGTGTTAGGGAAAGTTTTTTGTTAACGACACCCTCCGCATTCCACTGTAGTATTTTGAGGGTCTTGAGTTTTTGATCAATAGGAGTTGCCCCATAGCCATGTGCCTTGACTCCACGACACATGGGTGGGTGACCACCAGTAGTCAAGGGTGGGCCCCTTCGAGGCGTGAGGCCCGGCACTCTCGCTGCCTGGCGGGACTCCGCTGGATGAGCGCCATACGTTGTTCTGATCGGTTGTACTGTCATCATACTGCGATTTACGTTGCACTGTTTTGTTAGGCTTGTGGCCCCGTGCATCCGATTTCAACAGGCGTTTCTGTAGGGATGCCCTCCTTAGCCTTTGGCTGTCCCCAGCCTATCTGCAAGGCAGCAGTTGTTTATGATCAGAGTTGTCTCTTTTATGGAAGTCTGTCGGGGTTCGTTCTTGGTACAACCGCTCCTCCAGTCGACCCAGCTGTAAATTGGAACCTGACGTATGAGTTGGGGAAGGTATGATATGAAGGAAAGGAACTAGCAGCCTCACCTCACATGGACGGCGGCTTAATCCATCAAAAGGTATCTTCATCCCTGACGGCAATTATTGCAATGTGATCCACCCTTACTTTTATATATGTTTATATCAACTTTTGTCCACACATAATTCCTTGGCAGTTGGAAACCGAAATGAGTAGGCAAATTTAAATTCGACCCAAGTTATTTGTATCATTTCCCAGGTGGTTTGTAAAGAGCAGCTATAGATAGCGCCTAACTGGCTGTGGGTCTTCTTAGCTTTAGTGTTTGAGTCTATTAAGATAGACTTGCACGTCGGTAAAAACCACCCTCCAAGAAACTGGTTGTATACAGATTCTGTAAAGTCTTCTAAACCAGTATAATAACGTTATGTTAAGTTATAAGAGATTTGTCCGTTTTTGTTTTCCTAGTTTGATTTACTTTAGTCTAAACACATTGCATCCTAACAAGTCCAACATTGCATCGGAAGCCGTACCTATTATTTTGTCTGATACATCCATTCAGTGGTATTTTATATTCAGGTCAAGTCAGGTCATCCCGTATCCGGTGAGGTCGTTGGGGCACACAGGAAGACATCCTCACAACACCACGCCACCCTTCTCTGTCAGCGGCCGCTGCCTGTGACTCTTCATATCGGAGATTGGTCCATTCTTTTATGTTGTCCTCCCATCTCTTTTTGGGACGGCCTCTTCGTCGTCTGCCATGCACCTTTCCGTGGGGGATTGTATTTGCAAGACCATTTGATCTCGATATGTGATCGTACCAAGCGAGTTTCCTTCTTTTGACAGTTGCCAAGAGGTTTTCAAAAGGCCCTACTGCTGTTGTAATTCTATCGCGTATTTACTCATTTGTAACTCGATCTTTGTATATGATGTTTAAAAGTCTTCTGAAACATCTCATCTCCAAGGCCTGTATCCTTCGTTGAAGGTCAGCTGTAACTGTCCATGTTTCACAAGCATAGAGGAATATTGACAGGACCAGTGTACGCATTAATCTGATTTCCGTGCTTAGTGCTAACCGTTTATCTTGCCAGATTTTGTTAAGCCGTGCAAGCGCCGCTATTGTCTGTGCTATTCTGGCCAACCCCTCACATTTTGATCCTTCATCACTGACATTCGTCCCTAGATATTTAAAACGGTCAACTACTTCGGGTTCCTGGCCGTTAGCTTTTATCCTTGGCGTTGTTGGTCATTAATTTCATTTTTCCAGCGTTTATCTCCATACTATATTCAAGAGCTGTTTCATCGAGCCTTCTGATCCATTCCTGGAGTTCTGCTTCTGAACCCGCCAACCCGTCAATATCATCTGCAAAACGAAGGTTGGTAATCGTTCGGCCCCCTATCTTGACAGTACCAACGTGACCTCCAAATGCCTCACTCATAATTTCATCAAAGAATATATTGAAAAGGGTTGGAGAGAGTGTACACCCCTGTCTCCCACCAACTGATGTGCGAAACCAGTCCCCTCGCCTTCCATTCACATGAACTGTGCTGGACGCCTTGTCATACAGGTGTTCAAGGACCGTTATAATATTTCCGTTGATTTTATACATCCTCATAGTTGCCTATGGCTTTCTGCCATACCCTATCAAACGCCTTCGTAAAATCAACAAACACATGATACAGTGTTTGCTGCTGTTCTATATATTTTTCGCTAAGCAGCCTTAAATTAAATATCTGTTCTGTAGTGCTTCTTCCCTGTCTGAACCCTGCTTGCTCCTCGGCAATGATGTTCTCTGCTTGGGGTTTCTATTTTATATTAGAAAAACATATTTCGATTCCTTTTGTTAAGAGATGGTATACGTGTTAGAAAGAATGATGCATCTCCCTGCTCTAATGAATATATATTTAAGCTTAAGGCTTAGAGTGTAATGTGTTAAACCGAAACAGTATAGCATTACTTCGAGCTGACCAATAATTGCTCAGTGACTTTAAGCGGGTTACAAAAGATATGCATACAAATATAGCCGTCGCTCGTTCTTACACGTGATCCGTCTCAATCATGATCCGCCCTTTCTGGCACACCTCCATGCTTGACCTACGTTGAATACACAATCTCTAGGGCATGTCGGTGGTTAATCACTCGCGTAAAAAAGAAACATTTCGAAGTCTTATCACAGAAACTGCAATAAAGCAAAAACAATAAAGCCTTCATCAGCAACAAACAACAAAAACTATGAGCTAATAGATCATAGAGGAGTAAATTAAAATAGAGAAATGACCACATATAGGAGTAAAGAAGATTGAAAGCATATAGCAATTCATTATTGGTCTCCATATTTGTGGACATGCCAGGCAAGATCATATGTTTTCAAGTTCTCAAACGTTGTCCAGCTAAGTAATTTTTCTTACTCATTTTATTTCTCAATTTTTACGTTTTCATTCCTTCCTTTCTGTTTCTAAGAATAGACGTTACTGCCCCAGGCATTCCCAAAGGTGCTCTCTCTCTCTCTCTCTCTCTCTCTCTCTCTCTCTCTCAGGAAATGGCGCAGGGTATGGATGCTGATGGTACTAGTAGCTCGCTGGTTGTACAACTCTCCTGTTTCGTCCTTTCATGAGCCCTAATCCTTTCCATCCTCGTTTGATGTGGTATGGATGCTGATGGTACCTGTAGCTCGCTGGTTGTACACTCTCCTGCTCCACCATCTCATGCGCCCTAATCCTTTCCATCCTCGTTTGATGTCGAAGCGTTGCAGTCTATGGATTGCTGTTTTATTTATTGCAGTGCCCTATTCTAGCATTGATCGATTTCAAAATGTCATTCTATCCATCAGTAACGCGCCCATGTTGGGAGCATGTGAAGACAAACTGGCATCTCTTTCGTTGCCCTGAACCCCAGCATGACCAGGACAGTAGATCCATGTCAACCCCTGGTGGTGCGAGGGCTCAACAGCTGCCATCCACTCGTCCCTCAGCTATCCCCTCAGCAGCTTCTGAAGTACGGCTTGCGCGTCAGTTACGGTGACTGCCCTTGTTAAAGGGGTCTCAGATATCCATCTCAGCAGTGAGGTCACTGCTTCCATCTCAATTCATAAACTTGAGGTTATTGTTAAGTATGCTCCAATCTGCTCAGCAACGACCTCTCCTCTCACTCTAGCCGAGACGCCCCAGCCTGATGTCCCACTGCTCAGCAACGACCTCTCCTCTCACTCTAGCCGAGACGCCCCAGCCTGATGTCCCACTGCTCAGCACTGATCCGTTGGTGTAAATGAGGTCAGCACTATCCTGCGTGTTCTCAGTTATCAGCTGATTCACCTCGTGCTCTGTTTTCCCGTTGTCCCATTCTCTCCATTCCTTGCCTAAAGTTATGATGACACTGGTCATTCTATCACAAATATAGACCCATTCTTCTCCCTTGGCTATCGCCTCAACTGGGATGCCATTGTAACATGTATTAGCTGTAGGCACAATACATAGAAGGAGCTTAGACATGTTTTAACATTTAACTGAGTTTGGAGGAATATAGGTAGAGCTAAGACAACCATTTTTCTTTCTCTTTTCGTGGGATTTGAGTTAGTGCAGCAACAGACTGAGGTACCACCTATCCAATAAATTGAAGATAGGTGGCACTGACGAATGCTCGTGTGGCACAGGGAAAATGACCGCTGAACATCTGCTGCAAAATTGTCCGACGTACAAGGACCAGAGAAAGCACAATGTTGCCATCACCAGTGGCAACACTAGACAAGCTCTATGGCAGTGTCGATAGCCTCAGGATGACAGCTGCTTTCTTCGAACAGATTCAAGTTGACGTCTGACAGCGTACGAAGCAGAAGAAGAAGAAGAAGAAGAAGAAGAAGAAGAAGAAGAAGAAGAAGAGTTAGTGCAGGTGAACTCATTCCCGCCAGAATTGAAGTAACCAAAACGAACCACGTACGTTTTTGTCTCAAAGTGCGCAGGTGGGAGTTTTGCAAATTTTAGGTAATCTGATATAACACCTGCCATGTGTCCACACCTGGTCCGATAGTGGTGGAAGACGGGTAGACTTGTTGCCGCCGAAAAACCTGCGTTAAACCTATATGTTATAATTAATTGGTTAATTGCTTTGTTAAGTGCAGCATATATGGCTCCTAACATGCTAAGGAACTACTTTGCTCTAAAGTTTGAGTCTGTTAAGATGGACTCGCACATCAGTTAACCACCCTCAATAGTGGAATAATAAGCTGCTCGAGCCTAGCCAGCTAAGCAGGAAATCCTCTTCATGGCTACATCCAGCTCACATCAGAGATGGGACCTGTTGAAGTACAAGTAGACTAAGACCATAAGTCTAAATCCTAGACTAGTCGATGCCCATCTCATCTGATGGCGTCATTCGGGGCAGCAACTGCCTTGTTTCAATTATTTTGCTAGATCTACGTCCATCTTGACAAGGACAATAATAGCATACCTGCCACACTTAGAGCGTGTCGTAAGAGGCGACTGACTGTGTGACGTAGCATATCACAGGCCATTAATAGGTGGTTTGTTAAGAGCAGCATAGATGGCGCCGGACACGCTGCGGATCTACTTTGCTCTAGTTTATGAGTCGGTTCTTGTGCGTTAATTCACCAATTCTTATATTTTATGCCTTCAATGACCACACAGGTTTCCGTACAAAAAATAATAATAAGTGTCTAGCTATAGGAGGCCAAAATTCTGTGATGTCCTACAGAATATTGTCGAACGGGTCTAACTGACGAACTTTATTCCGATGTCGCCACAGAAACTCACACATGTAGGAATCTATCATGTATATGTGTAATCCTTGTTGGTTAGGGTTAGGGTTAGGTGCTCTCTAATCATGTGCCAGAACGAACAGGAATGTCCTGCTGACATGTGCGACATCTCTAACGATCTTGGCGAACTGTGAGAGACAAAGTAATCACATGATTTTTAGCACACAGTCGGACGGTGTGTATAATTCGTCTTTCCTGCAAAAACTACACACAATTTATTTTCTTGCGTGTCAAGTGTGACAACTGCAATAAATCCATCTTTCACGTACGGTGTTAGATCAGAGAATGACATGGACAATAGGTTTACTGCGCGAATTGAAGACGCGCGAATTGAAAAGTATGGTTCTTCGTGTGGCTACATTCTACTAAATTTGACCTATTATAATCCGTGGGTGAATTAGCGCGCAAGTACCTATGAGTCTATTTAGATGGACTAACACATCTTTTAACCGCCCTCCGCGGCGCTTGTTCCAACGAAGCGGAGTAATAAGTTGCTTGAACCTATTGAAACTAGATCGCTAAGCATGAAATCCTCTTCACGACCATATCCAGCTCATTCAAAAGCTTAGATCTGCACACGGGCATTCGTCCCTGTATATGTTACACCTCAACTAAGAACGACCATCTTTAATACATAGTCCCAGTTCTAGTTCATGTTTTGGTTGTTTTAAAAAAATGTTTTGCACCAAATTATCTAAAGTCGATCTGTCTTCTCTGCGCGTAATCTGCAACATAGATCTCCGTTGTAGGTCAGCACTAACGATGTTGCAGCAGTTTCTGGTACTTTATTTGTTCCTATCATGATGAATCGAAACGTGCAAGCAATCCGTTACGATGACAAGTCATAATTTGATTGAACGTCCTCCACTTACACGGAGGCTATATTTGCGGGAGTGACTAACTTAGATGGAGTAGAGGCAGGCTGCTGGGAAACAGTTTGTTTCGAGGGAGAACTGCATGGACGAGAGGCGTGGTCTTGGTCAGTATGTTTATCTGACCCTAACATTGTCTGATCAGTATGTTTATCTGACCCTAACATTGTCTGATCAGTATGTTTACCTGACCCTGACTAACATTGCCTGATCAGTATGTTTACCTGACCCTGACTAACATTGTCTGATCAGTGTGTTTACCTGACCCTGACTAATATTGCCTGATCAGTATGTTTACCTGACCCTGACTAACATTGTCTGATCAGTATGTTTACCTGACCCTGACTAACATTGCCTGATCAGTATGTTTACCTGACCCCGACTAACATTGCCTGATCAGTATGTTTACCTGACCCTGACTAACATTGCCTGATCAGTATGTTTACCTGACCCTGACTAACATTGTCTGATCAGTGTTATAACATTGCCTGATCAGTATGTTTACCTGACCCTGACTAACATTGCCTGATCAGTATGTTTACCTGACCCTAACTAACATTGCCTGATCAGTATGTTTACCTGACCCTGACTAACATTGTCTGATCAGTATGTTTACCTGACCCTGACTAACATTGCCTGATCAGTATGTTTACCTGACCCCGACTAACATTGTCTGATCAGTATGTTTACCTGACCCTGACTACCATTGCCTGATCAGTATGTTTACCTGACCCTGACTTACATTGCCTGATCAGTATGTTTACCTGACCCTGACTAACATTGCCTGATCAGTATGTTTACCTGACCCTGACTAACATTGCCTGATCAGTATGTTTACCTGACCCCGACTAACATTGCCTGATCAGTATGTTTTGCCTGACCCTGACTAACATTGCCTGATCAGTATGGTTTGCCTGACCCTGACTAACATTGCCTGATCAGTATGTTTTGCCTGACCCTTACTAACATGTCTGATAATTATGTTTTGCTTTACCGTGGCTAACATGTCTGATCATTATGTTTTGCCTGACCCAGACTAACATGTCTGATCAGTATGTTTTGCCTGACCAGACGTTAGTCTTCTTCCCTAGAGTATCCGTTAAGTATGTGGAAATGTTTTCTTACAGAATATAAGATATTCAGGATACATTAACTCTTGTCGGTCATGGCTAATTTTACCGATTGATCTTTCAATCTGGTTCAAAATGGCGGAAATGCGTGCGTCAGAGTTCTATTAAAAATAACATTCATTATTATTAAGCAAATTGAGCTAAAATTATGATCTAAACATTGTAATACACATAATTGAACTATCTATTTCATGAAGTATTTATAATAGGGATTATATATTAGCATGAAGCTCTGATTGACATTAATACGGATGTAGAAACTGGAGAGACAAATGCATTTTCATACTTATCCCGTCTAATCTTTCGCTGATATATCCGTACATTCCTATAACACATACCTTTCTTATAATGTGTCCAAGTCAAAGTCTGAGTCGGGCATGTGTTTTATCTACAAATAATGCAGATGCGTGATCATTGGTCTGATCAAATAATAAATCATTCCTTCGGTCTTGAAGCCCAAATGTCGTCGAATTCAATGTGTCGACTTTCCAAGATCATAAATCGCGCTAATGGCGACCTACTGGAAATATCTTTACAGTTAAACCTCAGTTGCCCAATTTTCGGACAAAGTCATCATGTAGAGCCGTAACATATGAAATGTAATATATTATGCCTCGAAGCACAAACGCATGTTTCAGAGGGTCATGACTGGTGGCCATTTTTAGGTTTTCTGGGCCCAATTTTGGCGCATATGAGCTGTAAAGTGTGAGTATTTGTTGATGACTGTTGGGAGTTGAAAGATTTTGATCGATTGGATGATGTGTTTTCCTATATGGTATCTTGATTTTTCAGGGGAAAAAAACGAATTTTTGACTCATTTGATACCGTGTCGTTTCTGTTTAAATATTTAACTGATGACAAAAAATGAAACGGCTAGATACGATCAGGCCTGGTAGGATATTTCAGGGTAGCACCATTTCATTTTGTTTGTTGGTATTCTTCGTATAGTGAACCAGATCATGTTTTCTATTTAGACTCGCCACCTATATCATAGTAAGGCAACGGAGCTTAGGGCTGTGACGTCCGTTTGAAAATCCAAACGCACCCCATTCGAATCCGCCGTGCCCAGTTTGCAAGACATGTTTTTTACTTTCTAGGTGTAATCGCTGGTTCGTGTAAGGAAAGTAATGGCAAGCTACCGTACTGCACACCTGTCAAGAAACTTATAACACGCTACCGTACTGCACACCTGTCAAGAAACTTATAACACGCTACCGTACTGCACAGCTGTCAAGAAACTTATAACACGCTACCGTACTGCACACCTATCAAGAAACTTATAACTAGCTACCGTACTGCACACTTGTAAAGAAACTTATAATAAGCTACCGTACTGCACTCCTGTCAAGAAACCTATGACAAGCTACCGTACTACACACCTGTCAAGAAACTTATGACAAGCTACCGTACTGCACACCTGCCAAGAAACCTATGACAAGCTACCGTACTACACACCTGTCAAGAAACTCATGACAAGCTACCGCACTACACACCTGCCAAAAAACTTATGACAGCCATATATGTTAGCGGTTGTAATAAGCGACGCGCTACTAAAAGTACACCTATATCATATTTGGAATATCTTATAAGATAGAGTGTAGGGTGCATAACACTCACCCCCATTGATAAAATATACCTCATAATTGGTAAAGCATCACCCGAGATTCCAAGAAGCGTCCCAGCAGACAACGAGAAAAACAGGAGCACGACCCAAGGCACCCACTGTTTGGACATCAGGTACAGAGCACAAGACTCAGATCCAGATATAGTTTCCTAAAATCAACACATCCCATACAGACAAACCCTGAAAGTTGCCGTATCGAGAGATGGCATGAATTGATTCAGGCCCCAGAGATGGAAGTTCGGGAGGAACCCGCTCCCGTACATCATCTACCATACACTATATGAAAGTCGCTGAACAGACTCCGAACTGGTGTATCACGGCGCAAGAGGAATATGAAACGATGGGGATACACAGATGATGACACACGTGACTGTGGCAGACCACCTGATGACCTGCACCAACCTCCAGAAACATGCAATAGGTGTGACATGCTGGAGGCAAATGACAGGCCAATCCATGTCGCTGGATACTGGATGCATACTGTATGACGTGGGGATTCGAATTGGAAAGCCAAACAAAGAGTGTACTTGCTGTTTCATAAGGCGTAGTGCAGTGTGCTTTTGTTTTGCGCCTTACTGTCCAGTACATCCGACACCAATACTCATTAAATATGTCGAGCTGTACTTTTACATGGCCGGATGCGCCATTGCAGGTCCCAGCTCTAGCTTGAGCTGGATGTAGCCGGGAGGGGGGTTTCCTGCTAACGGGCTAGACTCGAGCAGCTTACTACTCCACTGCATTGTGGCAAGCGCGCATGGTGGTGGTTGACCGATGTGCGAGACAATCTTAATAGACTTAAATACAAGAGAAAAGAGAGTTACGTGCCCCTAAAATGGCGGTTGTGTTCTTTTTATTTTGTCTCCGACAACCAGCGTGAAGTTCCCTATTTCAGAAGGAATATTTTGTGGTTTAGGGAGTGAGAAGTAGGCATTTACAACGCGTTTTTTGTCCCGCACCGGGCCAACTGATTAAGATTCACGGTTTCAGCGATATTTATGTGTTTTCGTAAACAACTGTCGGGAAGGACCCACGAGGTCGGCTTACATACAGCGTCTAGTGGCCCACCATTTCGGACAGGACAGTTGGATTTCACTGAACATCAACGATTTCCCCGGGTTTTTGCGACAAAACCAGCTGGAAGCACACGATAGGTCGGCAGTTGACATCGTAGAGATGTGATCTAAACGGTGAATGCGGAGAAAACCGGACACAAACCGGGTGGAAGAGACTCGAAAGCCTGGCAGGCATCTTCTAGAAGAAGGAAAACTTCGATTACAAACCACAAATGAAGGGTCATCGCGAGAGCTACGGAGTTTGTGCTTTGTCGTCGATGTCTCCAGCGGATGGCATACATATAAGTGGACGCAGATGGAGAGGAAAGGGGGATAAGAGGAGACAGAGAAAGAAGAGGGCTGGAAAGAGATGAGGGTTAAGAAAGGCAGACAGACTCGGTCTGAAAAATGTACGCGTTGGCTACTGGAACTGTCGCAGCGCCACCCAACGAGAAGCTATCCTTCAAAAACTGGTACCCGACTTCGATATCCTTATGGTCCAGGAGATCAACTTGAAGGAGAATATAACTATCAAGTGCCCAGTAAATAAGTGCTACACCAACCCATGTGGGACTGGGAGGCGGGGGCTGGCCATGTATCTCAAGCATGAACTACCACACAAATTGATAGATACGAGTGCCAGCACAACCGAAGGCGTCGAACTACAAGGGATTGAAACGACAATCAAAAACCAGGATTGGAGAATGTATAATCTATATGCTCACGTCGACCTCTTGGTGGAGGAAATAATATGGGATTTTGTTTAGTGAGTTATCAGAAGTGCCGACCGAGAAGTGCCTCATCGCTGGCGACTTCAATGCTAGATCCAAGGAAATCCTACTGATAATAGGCAGGGGATCGCATTGAGCCAGGCACTTCTCAACACAAACCTCACACATGAATGATGGGGGTCCAACAAGGCTGGCAACTCGGCCTGGTGACACAGACAGGGCCATTGACCTAGCTCTGGAATCCAATGAAGCCTCTCTCTCTACACACTGGGACGAGTTGGGGCACAGGACAGTGATCAATTGGGACGTGTTGGGGGCACAGGACAGTGATCATCTGGGACGTGTTGGGGCACAGGATAGTGATCATCTGGGACGTTTTGGGGCACAGGATAGTGATCATATGGGACGTGTTGGGGGCACAGGACAGTGATCATCTGGGACGTGTTGGGGGCACAGGACAGTGATCATCTGCCACGTGTCGTCTTCATTGCAAAAGGCAAAGCCACCAGACCCAGGAAACCCAGACATGCGTTCAGCTACAAAGAAGATGAACAAGATAACGCATTAAACAAACTCCGCCAGACCGTCAAACGCATGCATGGTGGAATCCAATTGTGGAAATAGCGTGGATAAATAAGGAGATGGCAACAAAAGCGTGGCGGAAAGCCAGAAAGAGAAGGCCGCTGGATAATGGTGAGGTTGCTAACTTGAGCTACACAAAATGTACTGCCATTAATTGTTTCAAGGCCGTGGCAAGGGAATCCAAAAGTGAGAGATGGGAGGAATTCATAACTGGCGTAGGGAATGATAACACCCTACAGAAGTTCTGGCACATGCATCGACAGATTAATGGAAAGAATACAAGCCAGCTGACTCCCACGGTGCACGATTCCACAGGAAATCCCATGAGGACAGAGGCAGAAAAAGGTACGGCACCACTTAACCGATATGTAGCTCAAACTGACAAAGGGGACAGAGATGCTCCGTAGGAGATTCGGCAAGACCTTCTGGAGGCTGCAACAAAGGAGGTGACTTATATAGACCTAATAAACAAGGCGGAGGTGGAATATGTTTTACGTTCCAGCAAGAATACCGCACCAGGCCCTGATGAAGTACAGTACTGCCACCTCAGGGAGCTAGATGAGACAGATATGGGCAATGTGGTGCAGAATTTCAATACCAGCATAGAGAAGGCGTCAGTGCCTGAGGACTGGCTGCATAGTTATCTACGGTCTCTACCTAAGCCTGGCAAGGATTCTAAGCTCCTCAGCAGCTATAGAACTATCACCCTACAAAATGTCTATGGCAAACTGCTTGAGAAGATAGTCGTAAGAAAATTAGTGTCCTTTTTGGAGCGTGAACGTATTCTACCCGATCCACTGGGCAGCTACAGGCCTCAGAAGGAGACCTGGGGTAATGCCGGTACTTTCCCATATGATGTGTACGGGGGATTCCAACGTCAGCAAGAGACAGTAGCCGTTGCACTCGACCTCTAGGATGCCTATAACAGGGTCGATTTTGGTACACTGATGTGCTGTTTGAAGGAACCCGTGGCTCGTTAGCCGGACATCAGCTGCCCTGATGGAGAGAACAGTTGCACTTCGCCTGGGTTCTTGGACATCAGAGCCAATGCGGATATGTCCAGGATTGCCCCAAGGATCGCCACTTTCACCGGTGCTGTTCAACATTTACACATTAAAAGTAGCCAACATGCAACCTACACAGCTGGGGCGGACGTTAATATTCGTAGATGATATCCTAATATACAGGACTGGTTCTGATAGACGTGAAATAGTTAGTGATATTCAAGACACCTTGCAGGCAATCTCAAAGTGGTATGGAGACTCCAGTGCATAGATTAATCCAAACAAGGCCGGTGTGATGTGGTGTTCATTGATCAACTGCATCGTGAAAGACAACCTCCCTGGCATCACATTTGATGGCTGTGTCATAGACAGAAGCGGCAGGTTGAAATATCTCGGAATAACATTTGACCGCAGTCTGTCATACAAGTACCACGTCGACCAAACTATAACATTTGACCGCAGTCTGTCATACAAGTACCACGTCGACCAAACTATAACATTTGACCGCAGTCTGTCATACAAGTACCACGTCGACCAAACTATAACATTTGACCGCAGTCTGTCATACAAGTACCACGTCGACCAAACTATACAAAGATGCAAGAGAGGACTGGGTGCACTCAAGACAATGGTAGCTGCCAACTTGGAACAACGCTGCTATTCATACTCTATCGCCAGTTGATTCTCTCGGTCATTGATTATGGATTGGGTATACTCACCCAATCAAGATCACAGTGTGAACGGCTGGAACGAATCCAAAATGAAGGAATGCGGCTCGTGTTGGGTTGCACCAGAGATACCCCGATAATACAGATGATGTACATACTGGGACTGCCGTCAGTAACATCCAGGCATAAAGTGGCACAGGCTACAGATTATATGCGAGTCATAGCGGACAACAGGCACCCGCTGTACAATAACACTGCAGACATTAAGGGAACCAGAATCAAAAGGCAGAACGAACTATAGGAGAGGTGTCTGCAGTCGAGACGATGGTCAAGGGAGAGGAATGGGTCCACACTGGGGATACACTAACAGAGTACCACACGGTCATCATAACCATGAGCAGTGAATGTAGGAATGGGCGAAATAGCCAGACAAAGCTCGAAGTCAACCAGCTGATAGGCACCAACACGCATGAAAGTGATACCATCATATACACTGACGGGTCGGTGCAAAATAGTGGAACATCAGGCTGGGGTTTCTTTCTATAAACTGAAACGAAGTGGCGCATACGAGACTACAACATCAAGTATAAGAATGGAGATGGAGGCGGTGACTGAAGCTCTGAGGTGGCTGTCTGGGACATCTTCAGCAGGAGCAGTCATCGTGTCAGACGCCCAAACACTACTTCGGAAGGTGCAGAATGGGTGGCTACGACATGAGTGGATAGCAGCGCTGGAGACCTCAAAACTCCAGGGACTGGTGTGGATCTACTGTCCTGGTCATGCTGGGGTTCCGGGCAACGAGCGAGCTGATTTTTTGGTGTCACACGCACCCTTAACAGGCACAGCGGACATGGATAAAGGTTACATAGTGGAGGTTATCAAGGACCACCTGCTGGAGAACGACACTGCTTTGGATGAGTCTGCAAGGCACAGACTGCGGTACTTTGGAATCAAATTAAGATTCAGTGGATCAGAGAGGAGGAAACAGGAAGGTGTACAACCAACAGGCTACATGCACCATCAGCATCCACACTTTGCGCCATCTGCTGAGAGAGACTGAGCACCTATGGGTATGCCCGGAGTGCAGTGAAGTCGACTCCTAGTACAGAACAGAACAGACCAAGAGAAAAGTAGACCGGCATCCTGTTAGCCGCCATCTTTGCTGCTCTTAACAAACCACCTATCCATGGCCGGTGTTATGCCATGCCACACAGTTAGGCATCTCTTACGACACGCTCTCTGTGAGAGGCAGTGGTTCTATTCTTGTCCTTGTCATACACAAACACTCCGACGGACTACTCAGGACATTTAATACGTTGGAAGTATAATTAGCCGGTCGTTTCCACGCTGACGTCGTCAGGAAGTTCAGCACCTCGACGCGGACATGTTTCACTCCTGCGTGGCTCGTGTTGACTGATCTGCCCCGCGCACACACATCGCACGAATGTCACTCACTCACTACATACGACCTACGAGGCAAGCTACTCACTAACTGAAGGTAAATACCATATGTCGTCCTGTATGTGGCAGACTTGCTTTTATGTTGTCAATTCCTTGGCTGGTGTTTTGTGTTTATTACTTACAAAAAGAAAAATTACTTGGAACAAAATATCGTGTCGGTTTTATTCCCAAGAAGGCAAAACAAAGCCTGAGCATAAATCAGAATTCCAATCCATGTTTCCAGAGTTCATCTGCATCTTCATTTTTTTCTTCATTTTCCGCTTTATCTTCATATTCTTATATTAATTTTCATCTCTTCTTTATATGGTACTTCTTCTTCTTCTTCTTCTTCTTCTTCTTCTTCTTCCTCTTTTTCTTCTTCTTCTTCTTGTTCTTCTTCTACTTCTTCTTCTTCTTCTTCTTCTTCTTCTTCTTCTTCTTCTTCTTCTTCTTCTTCTTCTTCTTCTTCTTCTTCTTCTTCTTCTTCTTATGCACTTCTTCTTCTCCTCTACTTCTTCTCCATCTTCTTTTTAAAATGATACTTCTTCTTCTCTTCTATTTCTTCTCTCATTCTTCTGCTTCTTCTTCTTATTCTGCGTCATACGTCCTGAAAAGGACATTATACCGTTTCGTCGTAGTTTACAGCAAGGCTGTGGTATTTGCCTATTTCTGCCAGACACAAGCGATATCAGCTGTCTTTTTGTAGTACGGGGCTTGACACATCCTCCTCCTCCTCCTCCTCCACCTCTTCTTCTTTTTCTGCTTTCCTCCTCTTCTTCCTGTTCTTCTTCATATTCATCCTCATTTTCTTCTTTTTCTTCATTTTCTTTTTCATCTTCTCCATCTTCATCTTAATTTTCTTCTTCCTCTACATTTTCTTCTTCTTCTTTTTCTTCTTTTTCTTCTTCACTTTAATTGTTTTTCTTCATCTTTATTTTCTTCTAAAAATTCTTCATCTTCTTCATCTTGTTGACATTCTTCTTCTGAAATATACTTCTTCATTTGAATATCCCTCTCCAGCGTCTTCATATTCTTCATTTTCGTTTGCTCCTCAAGTTGTTCACACCCTTCATCTCACGTTCTAGTTCATCTAAATGTCCTCTTCGTCTCATATTTCTTTCTTCAATTTAAATCTACAATTTAATTAATCGTTATTTTCATTATTTTCATATTCTTCATCTTCTTCATCTTGTTCATATTCTTCATCTGAAATGGTCTTCTTCAACATTTGATTTCATCCTCTTCCAATTCTTCATCTAACTTTTCTTCTTTATTTTCTTCCTCGTTTTCTTCTTCAATGTCATTTGCTTCTTCATTTTCTTCGTATTCTTCATCTTCACTTTCTTCTTCGTCGTAGTGTTCTTTTTTTATTTTAAAATTATCTTATTATCTTCATCATTTTCATCTTCATATCTTCAGCCGAATTTTCTTCTTTTTCATTTCCCTTTTTATTTTCATGTTCTTCTTCGTCTTTAGTTTCTTCATTTTCTTTATCTTCATTTTCACCTTCATCTTCTCCATATCCTTATTTTATTTAAAAAAATGTTTTCTTCATATTCTTCATCATAAAATAGTCGTTTTCATTGTTATGTTCCTCCGTGTTCTTCATATTTATCATCTGATTCTCTCATCTTTATCAAATTTCTCTTTCTTATTGGGCATCCTCATGTTCTTTATCTCCATTATCTTTGTTATCATTTTCTTAATTTTCATCTTCATATTCTTCGTCTTCATTTTCTTCTTAATGTTCTCCATCTTCTTCTTCTTCTTCATATTCATCATCTCCTTCTCATTCTTCATTACCTTCGATTATTTTTCATAAACATCGGCTTTGTCATCTTGATTCTCTTCATTATCATCATTTACTTCTCCCCATTTCCATCCTGTCCACTATTCTCCCCATCCTGTTCCTGCCCACTCTTCTCCTCATTCCTTCTCCCCAACCTGTTTCTGCCCTCCCTTCTCCCCATTCCTTCTCCCCAACCTGTTCCTGCCCACTCTTCTCCCCATTTCTTCTCCCCAACCTGTTCCTGCCCTCCCTTCTCCCCATTCCTTCTCCCCAACCTGTTCCTGCCCTCCCTTCTCCCCATTCCTTCTCCCCAATATGTTCCTGCCCACTCTTCTCCCCATTTTTTCTCCCCAACCTGTTCCTGCCCTCCCTTCTCCCCATTCCTTCTCCCCAACCTGTTCCTGCCCACTCTTCTCCCCATTCCTTCTCCCCAACCTGTTGCTGCCCTCCCTTCTCCCCATTCCTTCTCCCCAACCTGTTCCTGCCCTCCCTTCTCCCCATTCCTTCTCCCCAACCTGTTCCTGCCCACTCTTCTCCCCATTCCATCTCCCCAACCTGTTCCTGCCCTCCCTTCTCCCCATTCCTTCTCCCCAACCTGTTCCTGCCCTCCCTTCTCCCCATTCCTTCTCCCCAACCTGTTCCTGCCCACTCTTCTCCCCATTCCTTCTCCCCAACCTGTTTCTGCCCTCCCTTCTCCCCATTCCTTCTCCCCAACCTGTTCCTGCCCACTCTTCTCCCCATTTCTTCTCCCCAACCTGTTCCTGCCCTCCCTTCTCCCCATTCCTTCTCCCCAACCTGTTCCTGCCCACTCTTTTCCCCATTCCTTCTCCCCAACCTGTTCCTGCCCTCCCTTCTCCCCATTCCTTCTCCCCAACCTGTTCCTGCCCTCCCTTCTCCCCATTCCTTCTCCCCAACCTGTTCCTGCCCTCCCTTCTCCCCATTCCTTCTCCCCAACCTGTTCCTGCCCTCCCTTCTCCCCATTCCTTCTCCCCAACCTGTTCCTGCCCTCCCTTCTCCCCATTCCTTCTCCCCAACCTGTTCCTGCCCACTCTTCTCCCCATTCCTTCTCCCCAACCTGTTCCTGCCCTCCCTTCTCCCCATTCCTTCTCCCCAACCTGTTCCTGCCCACTCTTCTCCTCATTCCTTCTCCCCAACCTGTTTCTGCCCTCCCTTCTCCCCATTCCTTCTCCCCAACCTGTTCCTGCCCACTCTTCTCCCCATTTCTTCTCCCCAACCTGTTCCTGCCCTCCCTTCTCCCCATTCCTTCTCCCCAACCTGTTCCTGCCCACTGTTCTCCCCATTCCTTCTCCCCAACCTGTTCCTGCCCTCCCTTCTCCACATTCCTTCTCCCCAACCTGTTCCTGCCCTCCCTTCTCCCCATTCCTTCTCCCCAACCTGTTCCTGCCCACTCTTCTCCCCATTCCTTCTCCCCAACCTGTTTCTGCCCTCCCTTCTCCCCATTCCTTCTCCCCAACCTGTTCCTGCCCCCCCTTCTCCCCAACCTGTTCCTGCTCTCCCTTCTCCCCATTCCTTCTCCCCAACCTGTTCCTGCCCTCCCTTCTCCCCATTCCTTCTCCCCAACCTGTTCCTGCCCTCCCTTCTCCCCAACCTGTTCCTGCCCTCCCTTCTCCCCATTCCTTCTCCCCAACCTGTTCCTGCCCTCCCTTCTCCCCATTCCTTCTCCCCAACCTGTTCCTGCCCACTCTTCTCCCCATTCCTTCTCCCCAACCTGTTTCTGCCCTCCCTTCTCCCCATTCCTTCTCCCCAACCTGTTCCTGCCCACTCTTCTCCCCATTTCTTCTCCCCAACCTGTTCCTGCCCTCCCTTCTCCCCATTCCTTCTCCCCAACCTGTTCCTGCCCTCCCTTCTCCCCATTCCTTCTCCCCAACCTGTTCCTGCCCTCCCTTCTCCCCATTCCTTCTCCCCAACCTGTTCCTGCCCTCCCTTCTCCCCATTCCTTCTCCCCAACCTGTTCCTGCCCTCCCTTCTCCCCATTCCTTCTCCCCAACCTGTTCCTGCCCACTCTTCTCCCCATTCCTTCTCCCCAACCTGTTCCTGCCCTCCCTTCTCCCCATTCCTTCTCCCCAACCTGTTCCTGCCCACTCTTCTCCTCATTCCTTCTCCCCAACCTGTTTCTGCCCTCCCTTCTCCCCATTCCTTCTCCCCAACCTGTTCCTGCCCACTCTTCTCCCCATTTCTTCTCCCCAACCTGTTCCTGCCCTCCCTTCTCCCCATTCCTTCTCCCCAACCTGTTCCTGCCCACTGTTCTCCCCATTCCTTCTCCCCAACCTGTTCCTGCCCTCCCTTCTCCACATTCCTTCTCCCCAACCTGTTCCTGCCCTCCCTTCTCCCCATTCCTTCTCCCCAACCTGTTCCTGCCCACTCTTCTCCCCATTCCTTCTGCCCAACCTGTTTCTGCCCTCCCTTCTCCCCATTCCTTCTCCCCAACCTGTTCCTGCCCACTCTTCTCCCCATTCCTTCTCCCCAACCTGTTGCTGCCCTCCCTTCTCCCCATTCCTTCTCCCCAACCTGTTCCTGCCCTCCCTTCTCCCCATTCCTTCTCGCCAACCTGTTCTTGCCCACTCTTCTCCCCATTCCATCTCCCCAACCTGTTCCTGCCCTCCCTTCTCCCCATTCCTTCTCCCCAACCTGTTCCTGCCCTCCCTTCTCCCCATTCCTTCTCCCCAACCTGTTCCTGCCCTCCCTTCTCCCCATTCCTTCTCCCCAACCTGTTCCTGCCCACTCTTCTCCCCATTCCTTCTCCCCAACCTGTTCCTGCCCTCCCTTCTCCCCATTCCTTCTCCCCAACCTGTTCCTGCCCTCCCTTCTCCCCAACCTGTTCCTGCCCTCCCTTCTCCCCATTCCTTCTCCCCAACCTGTTCCTGCCCTCCCTTCTCCCCATTCCTTCTCCCCAACCTGTTCCTGCCCTCCCTTCTCCCCAACCTGTTCCTGCCCTCCCTTCTCCCCATTCCTTCTCCCCAACCTGTTCCTGCCCTCCCTTCTCCCCATTCCTTCTCCCCAACCTGTTCCTGCCCACTCTTCTCCCCATTTCTTCTCCCCAACCTGTTCCTGCCCTCCCTTCTCCCCATTCCTTCTCCCCAACCTGTTCCTGCCCACTCTTTTCCCCATTCCTTCTCCCCAACCTGTTCCTGCCCTCCCTTCTCCCCATTCCTTCTCCCCAACCTGTTCCTGCCCTCCCTTCTCCCCATTCCTTCTCCCCAACCTGTTCCTGCCCTCCCTTCTCCCCATTCCTTCTCCCCAACCTGTTCCTGCCCTCCCTTCTCCCCATTCCTTCTCCCCAACCTGTTCCTGCCCTCCCTTCTCCCCATTCCTTCTCCCCAACCTGTTCCTGCCCACTCTTCTCCCCATTCCTTCTCCCCAACCTGTTCCTGCCCTCCCTTCTCCCAATTCCTTCTCCCCAACCTGTTCCTGCCCACTCTTCTCCTCATTCCTTCTCCCCAACCTGTTTCTGCCCTCCCTTCTCCCCATTCCTTCTCCCCAACCTGTTCCTGCCCACTCTTCTCCCCATTTCTTCTCCCCAACCTGTTCCTGCCCTCCCTTCTCCCCATTCCTTCTCCCCAACCTGTTCCTGCCCACTGTTCTCCCCATTCCTTCTCCCCAACCTGTTCCTGCCCTCCCTTCTCCACATTCCTTCTCCCCAACCTGTTCCTGCCCTCCCTTCTCCCCATTCCTTCTCCCCAACCTGTTCCTGCCCACTCTTCTCCCCATTCCTTCTCCCCAACCTGTTTCTGCCCTCCCTTCTCCCCATTCCTTCTCCCCAACCTGTTCCTGCCCACTCTTCTCCCCATTCCTTCTCCCCAACCTGTTGCTGCCCTCCCTTCTCCCCATTCCTTCTCCCCAACCTGTTCCTGCCCTCCCTTCTCCCCATTCCTTCTCGCCAACCTGTTCTTGCCCACTCTTCTCCCCATTCCATCTCCCCAACCTGTTCCTGCCCTCCCTTCTCCCCATTCCTTCTCCCCAACCTGTTCCTGCCCTCCCTTCTCCCCATTCCTTCTCCCCAACCTGTTCCTGCCCTCCCTTCTCCCCATTCCTTCTCCCCAACCTGTTCCTGCCCACTCTTCTCCCCATTCCTTCTCCCCAACCTGTTCCTGCCCTCCCTTCTCCCCATTCCTTCTCCCCAACCTGTTCCTGCCCTCCCTTCTCCCCATTCCTTCTCCCCAACCTGTTCCTGCCCTCCCTTCTCCCCATTCCTTCTCCTCAACCTGTGCCTGCCCTCCCTTCTCCCCATTCCTTCTCCCCAACCTGTTCCTGCCCTCCCTTCTCCCCATTCCTTCTCCCCAACCTGTTCCTGCCCTCCCTTCTCCCCATTCCTTCTCCCCAACCTGTTTCTGCCCTCCCTTCTCCCCATTCCTTCTCCCCAACCTGTTCCTGCCCACTCTTCTCCCCATTTCTTCTCCCCAACCTGTTCCTGCCCTCCCTTCTCCCCATTCCTTCTCCCCAACCTGTTCCTGCCCACTCTTCTCCCCATTCCTTCTCCCCAACCTGTTCCTGCCCTCCCTTCTCCCCATTCCTTCTCCCCAACCTGTTCCTGCCCTCCCTTCTCCCCATTCCTTCTCCCCAACCTGTTCCTGCCCACTCTTCTCCCCATTCCTTCTCCCCAACCTGTTCCTGCCCTCCCTTCTCCCCATTCCTTCTCCCCAACCTGTTCCTGCCCTCCCTTCTCCCCATTCCTTCTCCCCAACCTGTTCCTGCCCACTCTTCTCCCCATTCCTTCTCCCCAACCTGTTTCTGCCCTCCCTTCTCCCCATTCCTTCTCCCCAACCTGTTCCTGCCCACTCTTCTCCCCATTCCTTCTTCCCAACCTGTTGCTGCCCTCCCTTCTCCCCATTCCTTCTCCCCAACCTGTTCCTGCCCTCCCTTCTCCCCATTCCTTCTCCCCAACCTGTTCTTGCCCACTCTTCTCCCCATTCCATCTCCCCAACCTGTTCCTGCCCTCCCTTCTCCCCATTCCTTCTCCCCAACCTGTTCCTGCCCTCCCTTCTCCCCATTCCTTCTCCCCAACCTGTTCCTGCCCTCCCTTCTCCCCATTCCTTCTCCCCAACCTGTTCCTGCCCACTCTTCTCCCCATTCCTTCTCCCCAACCTGTTCCTGCCCTCCCTTCTCCCCATTCCTTCTCCCCAACCTGTTCCTGCCCTCCCTTCTCCCCAACCTGTTCCTGCCCTCCCTTCTCCCCATTCCTTCTCCCCAACCTGTTCCTGCCCTCCCTTCTCCCCATTCCTTCTCCCCAACCTGTTCCTGCCCTCCCTTCTCCCCATTCCTTCTCCCCAACCTGTTCCTGCCCTCCCTTCTCCCCATTCCTTCTCCCCAACCTGTTCCTGCCCTCCCTTCTCCCCATTCCTTCTCCCCAACCTGTTCCTGCCCTCCCTTCTCCCCATTCCTTCTCTCCATCCTGGCCATGCCCTTTTCTCCCCATTCCTTCTCCCCATCGCGTTCATGCCCACTCTTCTCATCCTCTTTGCATCCCATTCTTATCCGATCTTCTCCTCACCTCTTCATGAATGAAATAGGGCCTATGTAACTTTCAAAGACTTTCGTACAAGGTAACTAATCAGGGTTGTGTATGGTTCTAGCAACCTCATCATGTACAACAATTGCCATGAAACTACCACTGCATATGCCCAGAAATCGCCGCGGCTGTACAGGTCACCCTAAGCTTCGCTGGTTTTTTTTGTTTTAATTAACGCTTCCCTTTCTGGCGAAGGCACCGACCTTTCCACCACAGACCGCCCTTTCCACCGCAGACCGTAGTCCTTTTGTGATATCAGGACGTATTGGTCAGTGAATGGATGAGTGTTTGTAATGCGTTCCAATATGTAGTCAAAAGACGCACCTGTAAATCAATCAGGACCGTTAGAAATCCAGGTCGTTACCTCTCTCCTAGGCTAGATGTCCACACCGTCTTAGCCGAACTGAGAGGGACATAATGACCACATCTTCCAGTAGGAAAGTGGAGATGGAGACGTTGCCTTTAACTTAGAGATGGTTATATGAGACTTCTTTAACAGTAGCAGTCATCACACGTGTCGTACTCTCTTTCCTTGTTGTTGAAGGCAGACGAGGTATGTAATCTTATAGCGGTCGTCTTTGGTGCTGTTGTTCTGGTCAAGGTTGTTGTTGTTGTTGTTGTGGTGGTGCTGTTGCTGCTGCTCCTGTTGATTAACTAGATCTGTCAAGATCTTCTTCTTGTTCTTGTTCTTCTTCTCCTCCTTCTTCTTCTTCTTCTTCTTCTTCTTCTTCTTCTTCTTCTTCTTCTTCTTCTTCTTCTTCTCCTTCTTCGTCTTCTTTTTCTTCTTCTTCTTCTTCTTCTTCTTCTTCTTCTTCTTCTACTTCTTTTTCTTCTTCTTCTTCTTCTTCTTCTTCTTCTTCTTCTTCTTCTTCTTCTCTCTTTATCCTGAAAAGGACGTTGTCGTAGTTTACAGTGAGGTTTCTGTAACTGCGCCTTTCCGCCCGACACATCCGATTTCAGCTGCCCTTTTAGGGTGCCTAATTTGCTTTTCCATTGCTATCTCTATTATATTGGCCAGACTACACTAGCGCAGCCTGTTTCCAGGGCCGGCTCTTGGAGACGGAATAAGGATGTGGTCAGCTCAGCTTTAATGACACTAAAGCAAGCACCCAGCTAAGAGTCGCTGGCTGCTATCAGGTCATTCACTGTGCTGGATCTCTGTCACCAGAAGGTTATCTGAGACCTCTTTACTTGGCAGTTGTCACGTATCGTACTCTTATTCCTTGTTGTTGAAGGTAGACGAGCTATGCAATCTTCAAGAGCTTGTGTTCGGTTATTTTATCTTTGTAAAGTTATTGTTGTTCTAAATTAACTTAGGTCTATCAAGCTGTTAGCTCTTTCGCAATCAATGTCAAACTGAAGAATTTGCGGATATTAATGGTCAAAGTCGTCATGCTTGCTTCTACGGCATGAACAATCATGCTTGCTTGTATGGTATAAAGAATCTGACATCCTGGAAACTCCAAACAATAATGTTCTTTAAGGTTGTAAGCATGTTTTAGCGAAGATTCGAACCTTTCAACCAAAGGCAGTTTTTTCGGGGGCGGGGGGAAAAAAGAGGAGGGCGGAGTAAGCCACAAACAACAAATAGTTATCATATAGGCCTAAACAGGGGACGGTGTGGCCTAGTTATTAAGTGGCACGGCTCACAACCCAAAGGTGCTAGGTTCGATCCCCATAACAGCACCGGTCGTTATCCCGGGGAAGCAAATCCTTAGAAAATGCAGCAGGAATCAGACCCTTACATAAAATGCATGCTGAAGTCGGTTGTACTGGGGCGACAGGCGCAAAATAAAAACCACAGTGCAACGCACACCGCCTTGAAGATTAGAGAAATAAGGCGAACGCAAAAAAACAAAAAAACAATATATAAATAAATATAGGCCTAAACATTGATGCGACATAGAAGAATAACTAAAAGGTGCTGCATTGCCTTTTTATTTTTATTATTATTATTATTATTAATCAGCTTTCCTTGGCGATTTGCTTTTTGAGTTTCTAGTTCAGAGTGATGAATGTGCCGTGGCTTTCCTTCCAAGGAATACGGAAATTAAAAACACGTTTCTGGCTAGAATACCACAAACAAGAGCCTCGCTTGCACGATTGAAATATAAATGGAAAGATAAACGACTCTCCCTCATCATAAAGGTCAGACTAATGCGCTCACTGGTTCTTTCGATGTTTCTCTATTTCTACGAAAGATGGACTATTACAGTAGACTTCAAGAGAAGAATCCAGGCTATGGAGGTGCGATGTTTTAGAATACTCCTCAATGTCACCTACAAAGGCCGTATCACAAATGATGAATTACGACCGAGAATCAACACAGCGACCTCCTCACAATGATCAAAAGGCGACAGCCACGTTTCGAGGTCTACGGGCCTTGCAAATACCATCCTTTCTTTTTATTTATTTTTTTCCTTTTTTCTTTTTCTTTATCTTTTTTGTTTTAGGTTTGGCTCTCTGTATTCTGCGGGCGGAAGCACGTCTTTTTCCGTCCCGGATGGCGATACCAGGACATATTAACCATTGCTTGGATGGGTGTGTGCGTCTGTATGTAACGATGCTAGTTACGGCGATCTCAGAGGTCAACCCAATCAAAGTGCAATGGAAGGGCTTATTCCTGACGGCGCGTGTCGATCTCAGAAGAAATAGCACAATACAGAGTATAGTACATGGCAACAGAAGTCGATGACGTCCAAGAAAACAATGGGAAGCCAACATCCATGATTGGACTAACCTACATCCAGAGAAGGCCCAAAAAGACACCGCAGACAGAGAGGGATGGCATGGCATTGTGGAGGTGTCAGCAGGGGTGCCTCATCGATCTCAATAGGTCTCGGGATGAACTGAACATTATTAGAATACAGTGTTTCATGGCGACATGATGGCTCTTGTCATTGCTTTCACAAACTCACACACATGCACAATCTGGCGAGGGAAAATTGAGCAAAGTAGAACATTATAACCATCATAGCGCCTGTACACTCGTGCAATTGACCTGACCTATATGTACCCTTCCTTGTCATTGCAGATCTGAAATACTGAGGACTTAGCAAGTGGGTTGGGCGGCACAGCGGCCTGTCTCATGCGAGTACGGAAAAAGGTTGTGGCTGGCGGCGTGCTGTTGTTGCTGTTCACCTCACTGGTACTTCTGCTGTCATCATCAAGTCAGGATGGTGAGTTATTGTGTGTTGAAATCTCTGTTACAATCATTCTTTACTTCTGTCTGTCATCATCAAGTCATGATGGTGAGTTATTGTGTGTTGAGATCGGGATCAAGATGCCGAGCAGCGGATGAGCTGCGGTGGTCAGCGACCCATAGCTGACTGCTAGCATCAGGGCCAGCGAACCATAGCTGCCAAGACTCTTCTACACCTCTACGCGGTAATTCTGGATAACAGGCTGCAGCAGGGCAGACTGGCTAAGGAGAAGGGATCGAAGAGGGAATGCTAACCCGGTACTAAAAAAATACTTGCTGAAGTCGGATGTGTTGGATCGAAAGGTGCAAATATCACAGCCAAGCTGTAAACTACAATACAACGCATTCCGTTCTCTGGACTACATTCTGCTACTTGCCCTTTTAGGGTTTGGTGGTGGGAGATTGAGAACGAACGAAGAAGAAGAAGAAGAAGTGTGTTGAGATCTCTGTTACAATCATTCTTTACTTCTGTCTGTCATCATCAAGTCAGGATGGTGAGTTATCGTGTGTTGAGATCTCTGTTACGATCATTCTTTACTTCTGTCTGTCATCATCAAGTCAGGATGGTGAGTTATCGTGTGTTGAGATCTCTGTTACGATCATTCTTTACTTCTGTCTGTCATCATCAAGTCAGGATGGTGAGTTATCGTGTGTTGAGATCTCTGTTACAATCCTTCCTTACTTCCCTCTGGCGTGTATTTTGTCGATCTGTTTATCTTTCATTCTTTTTTCTAATCATTTTTTCTTTCTTTCGCTCCTTCTGAGTGAATTTTCTTCATTCATTTTATGTCTCTTCGTGTTGTTTTTTTCATCTTCCATTCTTGTATTCTAATGTCCTTTTCTTGTTTGTTTCTTTCGCTCCAACTACGTGTATTTTCTTCATTATTTCTGTCTATATCTGTTTTTCTTTTCATTTTTCATTCTAATATTCTAATCAGTTCGCACGTTGTTTGTATCTAACAATCCTTTCGAGTGTATTGTCTTCATTTTGTTCATGTATCCGTCTATATTTTCATTTTTCATTCTAGTTTTCTAAGCAGTTCTTTTCTTGCTTGTTTATCTCGCATCTTCTGAGTGCATTTCTTCTTTCCTTCAATGTCTACTTCTGTCTTTATTTCCATTTTTCATTTTTTGTTTAAGCGACTGCTGAGCATTTGCTTTTCATAGCAAAGATACGGGAGTTCAACTCCTGAAACCGGCAGCTGCAGTCGACCCAGCTATAAATGGATACCTGACTAACGACTAGGGAAGGAAAAAGAAAGTGAGGAAGGGAACTGGTTTTAGAACAAAGATGTGGCTTGGTACAATGACGCTTCTAACACGCCAGCCCCGACAGCAGTGTCTGCTATGTGACTACATTTACCTTGTTTTCAGATTAGTCCTTTTCTTGTTTGTTTCTCTCTTTCCTTCTAAGTGTATTTTCCATTATTCTTTCCGTGTCTCCTGTTTTTCTTTTCATCTTTCATTCATGTTTTTAATTAGTCCGTCTCGTGTCCGTTTCTCTCGCTTCTTCGAGTTTATTTTGATCATCCTTTCTGTTTTCTTCTGTCTGCCTGTCCACCATTTTTTATTTTCTTTAACCTTATTGTTCAGTATTTTGGTCTCAGAATAGCGCCATTGTGACATACGAAACATACAGTAAAATGTGCCTAAATGGAGCTTTCGACCTCATCTTGTAAAACTAATTCCTACCGAAACTACCACTCGAAGAGCGAACATAATTGTTTTGAAACAGGCGTCCTGTAAACAGGCCAGATGCAGAGGTCGCCAACTGCTATCTATGGAACATGATGTATTCGAGCTGGCTGCAAATCTGTTAAGAATTTAGTCGTCATGTACAAGATGTAGGAGCTCTTGCGTGTTAAAGTCTACTTCAAATGTGGAGGCATTGTCTTCTGGAGCTATCATAGCGCGCCAGGTAGCGCAGATGCGTCAAGTCAGGACTACGGCGCCGTCGTTCGGAAACGCGCCAAACACGACCATCGCTAATGTCAGCAACACATCGTCGCCGCTGGGAACACATCAGGCGAGCCCACTCTTCGAGTCAGCACCACGGCGCCGCCGCTGGAAACCCGTTAAGTATTCCCACCCTTCAAGTCACCAAACACGGCGCCGCCGCTAGAAACAGACTGCAGTCTTGCAGCAAGGCTGAGCGTTTAGGGATCAAAGAAGGAAGGGAAACCAGGACCCGGGAATTAGATGAGCCATGTCGAATTGGGCAAAACTATGACATTAGCTCATGCTTTCAGTCTCCGTGTAAAACTGACACAGCATCAGATATCGATGACTTGGTGTAAAACTATGACATAACATCAAATATCACAGTTTTTATGTAAAACTATGATATAACATCAGATATCGCTGTTTTGATGTAAAACCATGACATAACATCAGATATCGATGACCTAAAGGAAAATTTTGACATAACATCAGATATCGCAGTTTTGATGTAAAACTATAACATAACATCAGATATCGCAGTTTTTATGTAAAATTATGACAAAATATCAGATATCGCAGTTTTGATGTAAAACTATGATATAACATCAGATATCAGTGTTTTGATGTAAAACTGACATATCATCAGATATCGCAGTTTTGATGTAGGACTATGACATAACATCAGATATAGATGACTTGGTGTAAAACTATGACATAACACCGGACATCGATGACTTGGTGTAAAACTATGACATAACGTCAGATATCGAAGACTTGATATGAAACTATTACATAGCATCATATATCGCAGTTTTTATGTAGAACTATGACATAACATCAGATATCCCAGTCCGGATGTAAAACTATTACACAAGGTCAGGCGTTCACAGTATCAATGTAAAACTATGACACTACGTCTGATATCGATGGCTTGATGTAAAACTACTACACAACATCCCAATGTCCTTTTCATGACGATCGTGGAAGAAGAAGGAAGAAAACAGCGGCCGCCATTGGGAAATCGTCAGGCGGCACCTGCAACTCCCATCAGTAACATAGCCTCTCTACTTGAACCACATCCACTCTACTTGAACCACATCCACTCTACTTGAACCACATCCACTCTTCCAAACAACGACAGTCAGCCGCTAAAGGAAAAGCAACGCAGACAGACCTGGACAGAAGAAGTATTACAAAATATACATGCTAATTATCCAGTGGGTAAGGGGACACAGGCTTATGCAGATGGCTGAGCTGCAAATGCAACCGGCACGGAGGAGGAGGCCTGGTGATCATACCCAAACAAAAATGGAGGAAAGGTAATCAGACCTATAGCCACAGGCAAGAGGTCGAGTTACTTAGAGCCGAAATATCTCTTTAAGAAGTAGTCATACGGCACGAAAACCATTTGTATGTGAAAATCGTGAAACTGATGGTCAGTCAGCCATGACGGCACTCAAATCCCACAAGAACAGTGAACTGGACGAATAGCAGGCAGCCTTGAGAAAAATGTATCAGGTGCTCCAGAAAGCAATGATTCGGTGGGAGCGCCGTGGGCTAGGCGTTAAGTGACACGGCTCACAACCCAAAGGTGCTGGATTCGATCCCCATCACAGCACAGGTGGTTATCCCGGGGAAGCAAGCCCTTAGAAACTGCAGGAGGAAGCAGGCCTTACATAAAATACATGCTGAAGTCAGATGCACTGGACCGATAGGCGCAAAATAAAAAACACGGTACAAGGCACACCGCCTTGGGGGATTAGAGAAATAAACGAACGCAAAAAAATAAATAAATAATAATAATACGGTGGATGTCACAGCACCTTAATATTAATGGAAACATGGAGGTCGGCGGTCTAGCCAAAGAGGAAGCCAAACTGACACAGGAAGAATAACTGATCAGCTGTGAAGATGTAAAAACCACAATGATAGGACAGTACAGTGTAAAGTGGGGAACCCAGTGGTCTCGAGGTAAGGTGTTCACCTCGGGTGCTGGAGTTCGCCGGTTCAAATCACTGTGGAGACCAGGACAAATGTTCCTTGATCTATGTGTAGTGAGATCAGACATCCGTGTGCAGTGACGCGCACTTTACAAATCATTTGGCAGTTGGAAATCGAAATGAGTAGGGTTAATGGCCGCGGCTAGTGCAAAATTAAATTGAAAAATCTACTCAAATTATTCTAGCGATTCACAGAGAATATGTTGCAAAAGGGGGACTGTGTGGCTATAATATCTGGTCTTGGCTATGTGGTTAGCGGAGCGGCATAGATGGCGTCTGTCAGGCTGCGGGTCTACCTTCCTCTTCTTCTTCTTTTGCGTTCATTCTCAATCTCCCGCTACCAAGCCCTGAACAGGGCTTTGCAAGTAGCAGGATGTAGTCAGGAGAACGGAATGCGTTGTGTCGCTAGTTTACAGCTTTACTGCAATATTTGAACCTTTCGGTCCGGCACACATCGGTCTTCAGCAGAAACCTTTCTCTAATTTACGCTTCCACCACCAGCAGTCCCATAAATAGGTCATCGTATATTCCAGGAGCTACAAACCGTTTGGTTGGTAACAGATACTGGGATTGATCTAACAGTCACCAGCGGATATTTACCTGCCAAAAAATTTGAAATTTGAAACAATGAAAGTCACACCTCCCCACGACGCCCAACGACACAAGTGGACTGAAAATAGATAGATAGACAGCGTAAAGGGGGAGGAAGAACACAAAAAAACACAATACAGATGACGGATAATACCAACTGTCCAGAAAAGACAAAGTTATCATACTATGTCTTCGAACTGGCTACATCAGAATGAGAACTGGCTACACCAGAATGAGAACTGGCTACAACAGAATGAGAACTGGCTACACCAGAATGTGAACTGGCTACAACAGAATGAGAACTGGCTACAACAGAATGAGAACTGGCTACAACAGAATGAGAACTGGCTACACTAGAATGAGAACTGGCTACACTAGAATGAGAACTGGCTACAGCAGAATGCGAACTGGCTACAACAGAATGAGAACTGGCTACACTAGAATGAGAACTGGCTACACTAGAATGAGAACTGGCTACAGCAGAATGCGAACTGGCTACAACATAATTAGAACTGGCTACAACAAAATGAGAACTGGCTACAACATAATTAGAACTGGCTACAACAAAATGAGAACTGGCTACAATATAATTAGAACTGGCTACAACAGAATGAGAACTGGCTACAACAGAATGAGAACTGGCTACAACAGAATGAGAACTGGCTACAACAGAATGAGAACTGGCTACAGCAGAATGAGACATCACCTGTACACTGCAGTAAAGAAAGGTTCCACCATTATATGTAAACTGTGGCATGGCGAAGATTACAGCAGTACATGTAATACAGGACTGCCCCCAGCACTCAGATCTCTACAAGATGTGGAACCATTTGTATATTTTCGTAGGGGACGGCGTGGGCTAGTGGTTAAGTCAGCACCGGCCATTACCCCGGGCAAGCAAACCCTTAGAAAATGCAAGAGGAAGCAGACCCTTGCATAAAATGCATGCCGAAATCTGATGCACTGGGCCGACAGGCGCAAAAATAAAAACTTAGTGCAATGAACTGAAGAATAAAGAAATAAGATGAACGCGAAGTTTTTTTTATTGGTAGCAAATCTAGTGGAGAAACAAATACAGAATTCACATTAGGAATATAAAATTAACGAAGAGTTTGAATGAATCGCATTTATAGCATTATAGGCACCAGAGGAAATTAAGTTCAGCACGAACATGTATATATCTAACTCCAGTGTAACGTCAATTTTGTTTTATGGCTCCGAAACATTGTACAACAAGACAACAACCAAACAAATATATCGTAAGTATAAAACAGAAAGTACATGTATCTGTTTGTCCGTCTTGCATATCGCCCCCCCCCCCCTCCTCCCCCCTCCTCTCCTTAAAGGTGAACTAGTGGCGTGACATTTTTAGTTTCTATGTCAACGCAACTATTTTCAGCTCGGTGCGTGTGTTCCTTACCGAATTATTTAACATTATCGAAGTAGAACTATCAACGACGAATGTATTCTGTTGGTATGTTGTGTGTTTCCGTTTTTATATTTAACGTGGTCGCTCAAGATATATACTCCTAGCTCCAGGGAAAGTTCATGTTTGGAACTGACCAGTGTTAAGAAAAGTCAGTCCTTTGACCGTGGACAACGTGCGAGTTGGGACGTTTTTGACAATGTGCTACTCCCGCGAGCTTTCAGTTTCATCACTTTCTGCTTTTCACTTGAGTGCAGGGTTGTTCTGGTTATGTTTTTTGTGTTAAGTAAATATTGTTTATACCGTGATTATCGTAGCGCCGCCGCCGCTGATTCAAATGTTAATTAGGGATCAAGATGCTGAGCAGGGTATGAGCTGCAGCGGTCAGCTACCCATAGCTGACTGCTAGCGTCAGGGCCAGCGAACCAGAGCTGCCAAGACCCTTCTACACCTCCACGCGGTGATCCTAGATAACAGGCTGCAGCAGGGCAGACTGGCTAAGGAGAATGGATCGAAGAGGGAATGCTAATCCGGTACTAAAAAAATTCTTGCTGAAGTCGGATGTGTTGGACCGAAAGGTGCAAATATCGCAGTTAATCTGTAAACTATGACACAACGCATTTCGTTCTCTGGACTACATTATGCTACTTAAGCTCTTTCAGGGTTTTGTAGTGGGAGATTGAGAACGAACGAAGCCAAGCCAAATGTTAATTACATCAACAATGCATAATCGAAACAAGCGAAGTCTGAGCGATCAACGGAACGTATTTCAAGTCACTATGTCAAATGGAAGCAGCTACGGAATTGTGTGTATTAACAAATGGTTATTTCGCGGGATAAGCTAGTTAATACATTTCCAGTAAATTGACGTTTGCGCAGAATGGGGTTGGTATTGTATGCGGTCACAAACGTGGAATTGTTGACCATTAGCAAACAAACAAACACACACTAGTGGAGGCAGCAGGAGTAGAAAGATGCTGGCCAAATATACAAAACGCATATTAAAGACATTATATAATGTCACTGCAAAGAAGTCTCTGTTCTGGAATCCACATGGTAAGAAGAAGACCAAAACGGTCAAGGAGATCAGAGTTTGACAACAGACGTAACAATTGAAAGTACAACGTGGTAGGATCTAGAAAGGTCAACTCATGACCTAATGACTTGGTGTGTATTGATTGAAGACACGTGCTCCCGAGAGAGAGAGAGAGAGAGAGAGAGAGAGAGAGAGAGAGAGAGAGAGAGAGAGAGAGATGAAAAGTTTGGATTGACTTTGATTGATTTAGTTTAGTTAATACTACTAGTGTATTAGGGCAAGGTGTTTAATATGCAAACTGTACTTTTAATACTGCATTGAATTATTTATAGTGATTATCATTTACTAGTAAATGATGGGATTAGAGTGTCCACTCTGGTTTCTGCCGGGGCAGGAGTTGCACAGATAAACTATTCGTCATAGGGCAATTGGGTGAAACAAATATTGAATTCAATCATGAGATCAATATACCAAGTTCATAGACAAAAAACAGGCTTTTAGCAGAGTAGACATAAATAAACTATGGGTCATACTAGACGACACACCGGAACATTGGCATGTAATTTCAGAGCAGAAGCAGAGGAGTTGGAATGTGCAGCAGAATCAATGCTAGAGGCGAAAGCGGTGAAAGCCAGGAGGTCTTTTTATTTTACAGATGTCCTGTCCGTGATTACAGCGCTAAATAGCCAGAGAAATACAGACCTAAATTACTCATGATCAGTACTTTGCCAGCTATGACAATAATCCAAGCCCAGAAGAGTTGTGGTAAAGTGGGTCTCATCACAGTGTAACATTCAAGGCAACGATGAGGCAGACTAACTGGCAAAATACGGTGGAAGGTTCTACAACCAGATTCAAGTGGGACTTTAGAAGAGTCAAAAATGTTTATTAGGGCCAGATAAATGGACAGATGAAAAAACAGAGTATGCTGGCTACACACATAATTATGTTTGTACCATGTTGAACAGAAGAGAGCAGCTGATGCTCTTCAGACTCGATCAGGCCACAATAAACACCTATTCACTAAACTGAATATATGCCCTACTGACGAATGCATTTGTGGCACTGGGACATTAAGCTTAAATCCAAAATGAAGGTTTGTGTGGCAGTTGTTCTACCATCTCTTCTGTACGTCTGTGAAACATGGACTGTGTACAGTCGACATGCGAAGAAGCTTGACCACTTTCAGCTGGGCTACCTAAGGAAACTACTGAACATAAAATGGCAAGATAGGATTACAGATGTAGAAGTTCTTTTAAGGACAGGCGTAACAAGCATCCACTGAACTCTGTGAAAATTGCAGCTTAGATGTGGACTGGCCATGTTGTCCGCATGTCAGATGAGCGGCTCTCAAAGAATATATTCTACGGCGAGCTTGAGTCAGGCAAGCAAGCTCGAGGTGGCCAAATTATACGTTACAAAGACACACTGAAAGCTTCACTGAAGAACTGCGGCATTGACCCTGATGGTTGGGAGAACATTGCAGCTGATCGCTCTGTCTGACGTAGTAAAATCTCTTCTGGCACGGCACTTATGCAGCAGACAAGAATCACGGAAGTTACAAGCAAACGATCGACACGGAAGGCAAGAGACGAGTTGCCTCCTTCTGACGGTCAGACAGTGTTTCTCTGCCCTCAGTATAACAGTCGTTTTCGGGTGCGGATTGGTTTGATCAGTCATCTACGAACCCACTCCAGGATTGACAGATGGCAATCCTCTTCAGAAACGATGGACAAACAACAGAGGTACTGGGAAAATGACCCTTGAACATCTGTTGCAAAATTGCCCAAAATACAAGGACAAGAAAAAGCACATGTGGCCATCACCAGTGCAAACACTAGACTAACTCTTTGGCAGTGTCGACAGCCTACGGATGACCGCTGCTTCCTTTGAACAAATTCATGTCGACGTCTGATAGCGTACGAAGAAGAAATAGATACTGGATGGCGTACAGGGACAACAATTAAAACATATTAGAGCGCTGCACAAAAGGCGCAAAAGTGTAGTAAAAACAACAGATCGCCTGACCGAAACAATGGAGATAACAGCCGAGTGAGACAAGGATGTGCGCACCACCAATACTTTTTAACACATAAATGGACAGAATAACGCTGGAAGCGAGTTGGATGCTTTTACACGGTAACGCTAGGGAGAGGAGACTAACGTTTGGTCAGGCAAAACATACTGATCGGACATTTTAGTCAGGGTCAGGCAAAACGTACTGATCGGACATTTTAGTCAGGGTCTGGCAAAACATACTGATCGGACATTTTAGTCAGGGTCAGGCAAAACATACTGATCGGACATTTTAGTCAGGGTCAGGCAAAACATACTGATCGGACATTTTAGTCAGGGTCAGGCAAAACATACTGATCGGACATTTTAGTCAGGGCCAGGCAAAACATACTGGTCGCACATTTTAGTCAGGGTCAGGCAAAACATACTGATCGGACATTTTAGTCAGGGTCAGGTAAAACATACTGACCCCATCTCGGCTTCCATCCACGTATGGCTTTTCACGACGCTAATGGACAAGAAAAGATAGAGAAAGAGATAGATAGATAGATATATAGATAGATAGATGGATGGATGGATGGATAGGTGAGTGGATGGACATGGATGGGATTTTGGATGGATGGATGATGGATGGATGGGATGGGTAGGTAGGCAGGTAGGTAGATATATAGACAGACGGATAAGCCCGACAGACAAACAGATATATAGGGAGATATGGAGACAGATAGATAGATAGATAGATAGAGAGAGAGAGAGAGATAGATAGATAGATAGATAGATAGATAGATAGATAGATAGATAGATAGATAGATAGATAGATAGATAGATAGATAGATATAGATAGGTATAGATAGGTCTGGATAGAGATAGATAGATAGATAGATTAGATTAGATTAGATTAGATTAGATTAGATTAGATAGATAGATAGATAGATAGATAGATAGATAGATAGATAGATAGATAGATAGATAGATAGATAGATAGATAGATAGATAGATAGATAGATATAGATAGGTATAGATAGGTCTGGATAGAGATAGATAGATAGATAGATTAGATTAGATTAGATTAGATTAGATTAGATTAGATTAGATTAGATTAGATAGATAGATAGATAGAAGGAGCGACCTTATCAGAAACGATGACATCAGGAGATTAGTGGTAACAACACTAGTATTATACTACATAAAAAGACATTAACTAAAATGGTTTGGCCACATAATAAGTCTACCACCACAGATAGAGAAGAAAGAAAGAAAGAATACGACAATAGAGACGGATGCACTCATACTAATGTAAGGCGATTAAGATGCTGATCATGAGCTGCAGTGGTCATCGACCCAAAGCTGACTGCTAGCGTCAGGGCCAGCTAACCAGAGCTGCCAAGACCCTTCTACACCTTCACGCGGTGATCCTGGATAACAGGCTGCAGCAGGGCACACTGGCTAAGGAGAATGGATCGAAGAAGGAAGGCTAGCCCGGTACTCAAAAATGCATCCTGAAGTCGAATGTGTCATACGGAAATACGCAAATATCGCAGTCAAGCTGTAAACTACGACACAATGCATTCGGTTCTCCGGACTACATCCTGCTACTTGCAAAGCCCGTTTCAGGGAGACTGAGAACGAACGACGAAGAATAGGAAGATTCTAATGCAAATATCTATTGAGATATGCATACAAAACACATAAGGTTGCACTAAGAGATTTACATTGACATTTAGATCGTTGGGCAAATGCGTGGGACGAGAAACAGATACAGACTCGAATGTGTGCTGTTGTGTTTATTGGCTAACAGTACTGCAACAGCATGCACACCTTTCCAGCAGACGTACACGTGACATACTATGTGTGGAATAGTCCGGCCATGGGTTACTTTAGATAGGACGTCAATCTCACTGGAAAATCCCTTTGAAACGTTAGATTTCGCCGCCGACTAGTTAACGGAATTCATATCATGCCAAGCTTTATAATCAGTCCGTGCTCCACACAGAGTAATAAAACAAATTACGAATACAAAATACAAAACTCACTGTTGAGAGTGACACTTTCAAAGAATCCTGCCCTGAAACTAATTGCACATCTATCTTGGTTTCCCGAACATGCTATTAATAGTTGCACTGATAGATGACACGTGCAAGTTCCGTTATTTAGTCAGCCTTGTAATGTGACGTTTCAGAACGCCTGATCTACAGTACTCTGCTGTCAGGCGTAATAAAGCACATATGAGGCCAATCAACTAAGAGGAGACTGATAAATATACTATGTATTCTTACATTGTGTTACAAATGTCAATTTCCGTTACTATAAGAAACACATAAGAGTAAGATCCAGAGCTGTGAGAAGTGCAACCGGAAAGACAATCCGTGATCGAATCTGCAACACCACGTTGAAGCAGACGGCGGGGACAAACCCAGTTAGTGCCTACATTGACGCTCAACAAACCAAGTGGTTTGGTTATTTAGTCCGATTGCATTATGACGAGCATACAGCAGGAGCATATCATATGCAGGTCTCCGGCCCATGAGCAAGGGGCAGACTTCGACGTCGATGGATTGAGGCTTTCTCTGACGCTCTCAGGAAGTTACAGCTGACGGCAGCACAAGCCTCCCGCATCGCGATAACAAGAAATCTAAGCATCCCTCCTCTCTGCAAGGGCAGTAGGGCAAAAGAGGAAGAATTCCTGTAAATCTAGAGAGAACATGGAGATGGATAGTACACGCACTGAGAACAATGTATCCACACAATGTAAATATCCATACATACACACACACACACACACACACACACACACACGCACGTACGCTTGCATAAATACATACATACATACATACACGCACGCACACAGGCATACATACATAACATACATACACTTATACGACGTACATGCATGAGAGAGAGAGAGAGAGAGAGAGAGAGAGAGAGAGAGAGAGAGAGAGATATGCACGCGCACACATAGAACGGTATTAGAAAGATAGAAAAGGAAAGGGGCCGAGAGGTTATAATAGATCATACAGGAAAGGTGAATGAGCAAGTGCAGGTAGCAGTGAAAAAGGCAAATGCAATGTTAGGTATGATAAAAAGAAATATTAAACATAGGAGCAAGGAAGTGATCGTCAAACTGTATAAAGCTTTAGTTAGACCTAGATTGGAGTACTGTGTACAGGTGTGGAGTCCTTATCGTAGAAGGGATATAAATATGCTGGAAAGGAAACAAAAAATAGCGGCAAAGCTGAGAGTGGGATTCCAGAATTACAGATGAGAAAAAACTCAGAAAAACCGACCTAAAGTGTCTAGAAAAGAGCAGAATTCGAGGCGACAATACAGGTTTATAAGATAACCAAAGAAACGGATAAATTCGACTACAACAGTTTTTTTTCTCAAAATACAAATACCTACAGGAACAAGAGGGCATATAGCTACAAATTAACTAAAGGAAGGTCAAGATTAGATATTAGGAAATATTTTTTTAATGGGACAGTGGTGAATGCTTGAAATGCATTGCCACAGGACGTAGTGGGGTCAGGGACAATTAATACATTTAAGAATAGATTGGAATGGATTTCAGAACAATGAAATGTCAATGAAACTGGTTGTTTACAGACTCTGCACAGTCTTCTAAACCAGTATAGAAACGTTAAGTTAAGTATTAAACAGTATGTATGTACAATGAAGTAGAGAAGCACACAAAGAATGTGTACACCTTGTTCTGTGATATCTAGATGTGTTTATTTGTGTGTGTAGACGTCACTTGGGTTTTTCTATCTAGATGTGTTTATTTGTGTGTGTAGACGTCACTTGGGTTTTTCGCATTTATGAGCACTTGGCATCGGAATTATTGATATCTGAAATACTGCATTGTACAATACTTCAATAACAGATTTAAACATGACTTATAAATTATTCTGCAGTGCTGCAATTCTTAGTTCTTAGTCAACCTATACTTTTACAGAGGCAGATAACCCTGTACAGGTTCTAGCTCTGGTATGAGCTGGATATAGCCGTTAGATGGATTTCCTGCTTAGCGGGCTAGGCTTGAACAGCTTAATACTCCGCTGGGTTAGATGGTTAACCGATGTGCGAGTTCATCTTAATAGACTAAAACACTAGAGCAAAATAGGCCCGCAGCCTGTTACGCGCCATCTATGCTGCTCTAAACAAACTAGCTAACCATGGCTGGTGTTATGCCATGTCACACAGTTAGTTGCCTACTACGACATGCTGCAATTATCGCTCGCAAATATGCAAGAGGCATGTGAAATTGGTAACATGTTTAAGTTGAGTACAGAAATATGATCATATTTTGATAACACCTTTTACTTATATCACACTGTGATTCTTTGTAGGTGGCTAAATGTGACATATTTAATAAGGGCTGCAATCGTATCTGACTCAATGTGACATATTTAATGAGGGCTGCAATCGTATCTGACTCAATGTGACATATTTAATGAGGGCTGCAATCGTATCTGACTCAATGTGACATATTTAATGAGGGCTGCAATCGTATCTGACTCAATTCTTGCTTCAGAAGGTGCAGAAGGGCTGGCTATGGCATGAGTGGAAAGTGTACATAGAGGCCTCGAACCTCTGGGAACGTGTGTGGGTGTACTGTCCTGGCCATACTGGGGTTTGTAGGATCTTGTGTGAATGTACTGTCCTGGCCATACTGGGGTTTGTAGGATCTTGTGTGAATGTACTGTCCTGGCCATACTGGGGTTTGCGGGAGTGATAGAGCTGGCACCAGAGACACCCGCAGGGGGGATATTGGCAAAAGATAAATGGGCATTTTTAATTTGATCAACGACCGCCTTTTGGATGAAGGCAATGTAGTCGGTGAAGCAGCGATGCACAGGCTGCAGGGTTTTGGAATCATTATCGGGTCTAGCATAGAGGGGCGCCTGAGAGGAAGGAGTATGGCTGTCTAGAACATGCAGGCTGCAGGAACCATCATTATCTGCACTCTTCTCCATTTGTTTAGAGGGGCAAAGCACCTAGCGGTTCTTCCCAGAGTGTAGCGACGTCGATTCTTAACAGAATATGATGTTCGTCTATCACATGGGATGAATACCACGCTCTTTGTTTAGCCGTGTGGACAGTTTTATCTTGCTTTGTGCGCTGAAATGGGTGATTTGGATTAAAGTGAGGAAGAAACTTTTTGTCAATCTACTCTCTGAGCTTGAGCTACCTTTGCTAGTGACAAGATTTTAACGAGACCACTGGAGATAATACAGGATGTGGATTTTTCTTCAGGATTTACTCCCGAAGCATTTCCCGTAAACAGGTATCAAGCAAGGCAGAAATGTTGGATGATACTTATCTCGTGCCTTTCCCATAACCGTGTTCTAGTCCATTATAATCGTGTCTAAATTTCAGTCACACTAAAACCGACGCTGCTAGGACGAAGAGCACCAATCAGCCGGGTGAACTAGACCGTGAAAATACGACACAGGCTTAAGCGAAGTGCTATTGCATATAACCGATGTCCAGGGCAGGAAAAAGAAGGAAGAAAACACAAAAACGGATTAACCAGCCCAAATGGAAAACAACGACACGTTTCCGTGAGCACAAGTGTAAGTGGTCGACTAGTGTGAGTTCCAGGCAAATCCGTGGCCTGGCAGCATCCATAATGAACTATAAAAAAAACCTGAATAAAGTTAGACTCACAGTCGGTATGGCGCCATCTTTGCCGTTCTGTTTAACAGAACATAGCAGAGCCCGAACCCCGGCGCCAAAACGGGGATTAGGTGTACTTGCCTGTGTTTGGACATTGAACTATCGCATTCTGTTACTGCAATAACTACAAGTAAAGGCTTGCAGTACGGATAACAGGCTGGTTGGAACATTTTACTTTCTTAACAAAGGCTCTAAGGTTCTATCCAGTCTACTGTAAATTGGTACCTGACTTAAAGTTAGGGAAACAAATCGGTGAGGAACGTGACGGGTCTCACCACTCTTAGAAAACGGAGACCTCGGACCAGTAGAGAAACATTAAATAGGACAGGATAGGTTGAGCGCTGAGCTATCCCAAAAGTTTTGTGAAGAGTTAGAAAGGATACCCTTTGCATATAATCGCATGTGAAGTAAATTATAAATTGTAATGGTAATTTTTGTTTGAGTGTAGTAGCATTTTAGAAAACGGGTGGAGCGGCAATGCTGATTGCATCCAGTCTAACACAGCGTAGTAATTAGGTCAATTGGTAGCTAGGAGACCGCCATTAGCGCGCTATTTTTTCTCATAGCTCAATAGCCTCAAATTAGGCCTCCCTTCCCTGACTGGATCTCTATTTTTAGAACAGGTCAACGATTATGTCGCTTCATGTTCATGACTCAGATTATCCTAAAACTCACGCTTGAATACCGCCTATTACAATAAAGTATGTTGCTTCATAACCACAATGGATAAAGTAGTGTTAACCATTCTGCAGCATGCTTGCGAAATATTGATAGTGTATATCAGGCATACCAGAAGGGTAAATCGTTTTCACTCGAGATGTTTGCGTATACTGCCCAGGAACAGGTGACAGGACAAAATGCCTAACTATGAAATTCTAAGCATGACGAACATGCTGAGCATCCACATGCTTCTGCAAATTGCTCATATAGGATGGACGAGACATGTTGTTAGCATTGCCCGATGTGCGCATCCTCAAGGAGTTGTTATAAGTCTGAAGCTGCACTGTCATTGTTTGCCATAGACAATTATTGTTAATAACCACAAGGACACTGTCTGCCACAGACCTACATTATCTATATATTTATACATCTTTTTCCTTACAGTGACTATGGTGGCTGAGGACCCTCTTCTAGAGCAGCAGGTGTTGGAGCTTCAAGAGAGACTCCGCAAGGCTGAGAACTTGAACAAACAACGTGACGAAGAGCTGTACTCATTATTGGCTGGAATGGGTTCAAATCATATCCCCAGGAATATTGGAAATCTCACAATAGGGTGAGCACTGAGAAGAAACATTCATTTTTTGTTTTACTCATATGTTGTGTCATGCAGAATTGATGTTAATACACCCGGGAGACCCAATAGGCTACTTCCCATGTCTTGGACACCGCCTACTTACTTCCCCTGTCCTGGGCAACACTTACTTACTTCCCCTGTCCTGGACACCACGTCAGACATCATGGTTCCATGACCTGACGCTGAAAGGCATAACATGATTCATTCATTCATAGGCGTCTCAGTCTCTATAGACCATGCGCGTAGCGCCCAGTTAGTAGCCACTCCGGTGCCCAAGCCTGGCCGCTGAATAGGGAGACCCTGGGCTACCCAAACTGCAGGGTGCCCGTCTCGGCCTTAATCGTGTAGCCCAAAGGAATGCAAAGCAAAACAAATTGGCAGCAGCTCAGCTGCAGAAGCTGCCGGAATTAGTTCGCAATTTTGAAACCATCCGCCTTAGGTGCTACCACTCAGGATTTTCTGTCTGCGTTTACTCCCATAGCCCTACCCTCTCCCGAGGTTTCCACAATATAATGGAGTCGTTGTCTGCAGATGCTAGTTACTCGAGACATCCGATGGTACTCTCATCGTTCTAGGACTAGCCAGCACTCTCTGGAACTTGTGGGTTTATAATCAGAGTTCCTCCTCTACTAGACGAACTTCCTGAACAGACTAACGAGCTTTGTCTATCCGGATTTAGAGTCAGAGTCTACCTTCTCTTAGATTGGCTGCCAACCAAGGCTAATGAGCCCAATCTGCCCGTCCAGTTATACCGCCGGGTACTCGGTCACGTCCCATAACAGGATCTGTAAGTAACATGGGACCCCTCATGAAGGTGCGGCTGAGGACACAATAATGTAGGAGAGGCCATTGACATGGAAACTCCAGAACGGCAAGCCGAACAGTGAATCCAGCGGCGATCTCTACACCAGGAAAGGAAAGGCTATAACAGACGCTTCACTTTCTTCTAACGAGCGGGAAGTCCATCCCAGACCTCGCCCTTCCCCGCCCCCTCCCCCATACCTGCCCCCTTTCCCCCCAAAAAATAAAAAAGAATGTAACTACCAGACCAGTCTGATGTAATGCTGTATCAACAAGTTTGACTTGTGCAGAGTTTTGTCAAACACCCGAAAGGGTCCCCAACTCTTATATCAGATGGCAAAGACTGGTGGTTCTTGTAGCTCACTGGTTGTACACATTTACTTT